>CM053626.1:271226931-271251437 GCA_028646595.1 Phalanger gymnotis
TCAATAAACCTTTGGTCAATTTCATTAAAAAAAAAGAAAACCAAACTAGCAGTATCAAAAATGAAAATGGTGAATTCATGTCCAATAAAGAGCAAAATAAAAAAAAAAAACAATTAATTGTATGCCCATAAATGTGACAACCTGAGGGAAATGGATGAATATTTACAAAAATATAAATTTCCCAAGTTAACAGAAGAGGAAATAAAATTTCTAAATAACCCCATCTCAGAAAAAGAAATTGAGCAAGCCAACAGGGCCAGATGGTTTTACATGTAAATTCTATCAAACATTTAAAGAACAATTAATTCCTATACTTTATAGACTATTTGGGAAAACACTTGAAGAAGAGGTCCTACTAAATTCTTTTTATGATGCAAATATTTTACTAATACCTAAACCAGGAAGAGTCAAAACAGAGAAAGAAAATTATAGACCAATTTCCCTAATGATTATTGATGAGAAAAATTTTAAATAAAATATTAGTAAAAAAGATTTCAGCAACTTAACAGGAGAATAATACACTATGACCAAGTAGGATTTATTCCAGGAGTGCAAGGCTGGCTCAATATTAGGAAAACTCTCAGCATAATTGATCACATCAACAACAAAACTAGCAGAAATCACACGATTATCTCAATAGATGCAGAAAAAGCTTTGGACAAAATACAACACCCATTCCTATTAAAAACACTGGAAGGTATAGGAAGAAATGGAGTCTTTCTTAAAATTATAAGTAGCATCTACCTAAAACAATCAGCAAGAATTATATGTAATGGGCATAAGCTAGATGTGTTTCCAATAAGATCAGGGGTAAAACAAGGACATCCATTATCATCAATATTATTCAATTTGGTAGTAGAAAAGTTAGCTGTAGCAATAAGAGACAAAAAAGAAATTGAAGGAATTAGAACAGGCAAAGAAGAAACTAAATTATCACTTTTTGCAGATGATGTGATGATTTACTTAGAGAATCCTAGAGAATTGAGTAAGAAGCTACTTGAAATAATAAAAACCTCTAGCAAAGTTGCAGGATATAAAATAAACCCACATAAATCCTTGGCATTCCTATGCATTACTAACAAAGCCCAACAGCAAGAGATAGAAAGAGAAATTCCATCAAAATTACTGTAGACACTATAAAATACTTGGGAGTCTACCTGCTAAGATGAACCGAAGGCCTATATGAATACAATTATGAAACACTTTTCACACAAATATATACTAACATATATACAACAATGGGCACAGCATATAAATTCTTAGAGAAGTTAAGGGAGTTACAGGAAGAAATAGACAGCAAAACTATTCTAGTGGGGGACCTCAACCTCCCCCTCATTGAACTTGATAAATCTAACCACAAAATAAACAAGAAAGAAGTCAAAGAGGTGAATAGAATTTTAGAAAAGGTAGATAAGATAAAGCTCTGGAAAGTCAGATCTAAATAAATGGGAAAACATCAGTTGCTCATGGTTAGACTGAGCTAATACAATAAAAATGACAATTGCACCTAAATTAATTTATTTATTCAGTGCCATACTGATCAAACTACCAAAAATTATTTTACAGAGCTGGATAAAATAATAACAAAATTCATCTGGAAGAACAAAAGGTCCAGAATATCAAGGGAATTAATGAAAAGAAATGCTAGGGAAGGTCACGTAGCCATGCCAGATATTAAACTGTGCTATAAAGCAGCAGTCATCAAAACTATTTGGTACTGGCTATGGAAGAGAGTGGTGGATCAGAGGAACAGGTTAGGTACACAAGATGTCATAGTCAGTGACAATAGCAATCTACTCATTGATAAACCCAAAGAATCCAGCTTCTGAGCTAAGAATTCACTATTTCACAAAAACTACTGGGAAACTGAAAAATGGTATGGCAGAAACTGGCCATAGACTAGTATCTTACAGCATATTCCAAAATAAAGTCAAAATGAGTTTGTGATTTAGGAATAAAGGTTGATACTATAAGCAATCCAGGAGAGCAAGGAATAGTTTACCTGTCAGATTTATGTGAAAGGGAAGAATTCATGATTTAACAAGAGACAGAGAGCATAAACGCAGAATAGGTAATTTTGATTATGTTAAATTGAAAACAATTTAAAGCTAATGCAACCAAGATAAGGAGGGAAGCAAAAAAGTGGGAGAAAATCTTTACATCCAGTGATAAAGGCCTCATATCTAAAATATACAGGGAACTGAGCCAAATTTATAGAAATAGAAGTCAGTCCCCAATTGAGGAATGGCCAAAGGATATGAACAGGTAGTTTTCAGAGGAAGAAATTAAATATATCTATAGGCATATGAAAACATGCTCTAAATCACTACTGATTAGAGAAATGCAAACCAAAACAACTCTTAGGTACCACGTCTCTCTCTCATGTCAGATTGGCTAAAATGACAAAACAGGAAAATGATAAATGCTGGAGAGGATGTGGGAAAATTGCAACATTGTTACATTGTTGGTGGAGTTGTGAACTGATTCAGTCATTCTGGAGAGCAATTTGGAACTATGCCCAAAGGACTATAAAAACATGCATACCCTTTGACTTAGCAATACCACTTCTAGGGCTACATCCTAGAGAGATCACACAAGTGGGAAAGGAACCTGCACGTGAATTTATAACAGCTTTTTTGTGGTGGCAAAGAATTGAAAATCAAGGAGATGTCCATCAATTGGGGAATGGCTAAACAAATTGTGGTATATGAATATAATGTAATACTATTGTTCCACAAGAAATGATGAGCAGGAAGACTTCAGAAAAACCTGGAAATACTTATACAAACTGATACTGAGTGAGGGGAACAGAACCAGGAGATCATTATACATGATTACAGACACATGATATCTGTAAGGAATAAGTTCGATAGACTTGACTCTTCTCATCGATGCAAGGATCAAAGACAGCTCCAAAAGACACATGATAGAAAAAGCTATGTGTATCAAGCGAAGGAATTATGGAGTCTGCATGCAGATTGAGGCCATCTTTTGGCTCTCTCTCTTCTTTTTCCCTTTTTTTTTATTTGGTTTTGTTTCTCCTCTCTCATGATTCATTCCATTGGTTATAATTCTTCATTACAACAGGACTATTATGTAAGTTCCATGTGAAGGTATATGTAGAGCCTACATTGGATTACATGCTGTCTTGGGGCTTGGGGGAGTAGTGGGAGGGAGAAAAAATTCAGACCCCAAATACTTGTGGAATTGAGTGTTGTAAAGTAAAAATAAAAAATAAATTTTAAAAAATAGAGAATGGGATCAATGGAAAAAGTCTAGACAAGGAGGATCAGAAATAATCAAAATCAATGATATAATGTTCAATATACCCCAAAATATAAGTCGCTTCAGAAAAATAACCATTTAGTAAAAATTGCCTGGGAAATTGAAGAGGAATCTGTTAGAAATTTAACATAGACCAACATAATGTAACTTATTCCACAAAAGATTCAAAATAAATATGAGATCTGAATATTAAAGACAAAATGCAAAATTATTAATTTGACATTCAAAGTCCTTCATAATATAGCCCCCCTCCCACCTTTCCAATCTTCTTAATCCTTACACCCTAACGAGTTCTATTCTGTGCAGTGACACTGTCTTCTTGCCTGTTCTTGATCAAGATACTCCTTCACTCCACTCCAGGAATTTTCTCTACCTGTCCCCCATGCCTGGAATGATCTCTCTGCCTACAGGTCTCTCTAATTTCCCTTAAGTCCAAACCAAAATATCTTCTTTTTCTGGAAGACTTTGATTTTGTTATGATTTTTTTTTATTTTATTGCCTTTATTATTATTACGTCTTGGATTTTGTTCTAATTCCTTTATTAAGAATAGTTTGTTCATATCTTATGCAAACTTATCTATTGAAGAATACATTTTGTTCATATACATAAAGGTGGTCAAAGGGTATGAATTAACTATTTTCAAAATAATATGCAAACTAAAAAATCTGAAAGAATCTTCTACTTTAATAATGTTGAGGCAACTGCATATCAAAACAACCATGGAATTTTACCTCTTGCTAAGAAAATTGCCAGTTTGCAAGATATGTAAATAGTGAACATTAGAAGAAATATAGAAAAATAGGCACATTAGCCCATTTCGAAGGTGCTATCAAACAGATAAACCATTTAAGAATGTGACTTGGAAATATGCGAATAAAATTACTGAAATGCCCATACCTTTTACCCTACAATTCTACTACTATGCATGGGATTTATGGGGTGTTCAGGGAGGGCTGGCACCTCTAGTTAAGGGTTTGCTGAGCCCTCTTCAGGGCTGCTCATCCACCTTTGGTGTTCATCTCTATCCCAGTTCTCACCTGTGGCTCTAAGTAGCTGAAGCATGCATAGCAACCACACCTCAGTAAAACCATCTCAGCAGATGAGCTAAACCAAGTTGAAGGTAACTGACAGGCTTAAAACATTGTATGTTAAAATTGTACTCTGTGACACTGTCTCAAGCTTTAGGATTTCTTTGTTTTATACTTTCGTCTTTGTTTTTTGCTCTGTGGTTTTCAGAGTTACTTCTCGGGGTTTAGAAGTTTTCAGTGTTTCCAAAGTTTTGTGACACTGGTCTGCACTCTAGTCCTTACCGAGGCAGGACTCCTAATCCCTTAGAATTCCAATCTATACTGTTCCTCAGGGTTCATAATCCCTTGGGACCAAAAGCAATAATGCTCCCACTCCTTTTTGACTGAAAATCCTCCACTCTGCCCTTGAACTATGATCCAAAAATGGATATAGGCAATGGAGTTGCCTAAGTGTCTTGTTCAGTGTGTAGTGCTAGCACAGTTGGTCCCCTGTGATCTCTTTCTGACTAGTAGGCAGCTCTATTGCTTTCTCTGTCACTAGCACCTAGTCCCATCAGTGATGTTTCATCCACATGGACTTTGGGCCTACCTTAATCCCTGTGTCACAGATCTTTCCTTCTGACATCCAAACTTGTCTTGTGCTGGAACAATGTCTCATTCTATCTTGTTGTACACCCTACAGCTCCAGAATTCAATTTGAGTATTCTTTCAAAGTTGTTTGAGGAGAATGTTCAAAAGGTTCACGTGAGTGCTTTGTCTATTATGCCGTCTTGACTCTGCCCCCTCCCCAAATAGAGTATTTTTGTGAAATACAAAGAAATGAAGATTATAGGGCTTGAAATTTAGAAATTAAAACTTAATTTCCTTGAAATGCCAACACAATAATTAGTCTATTGTACTGATATTCATTTCAAAATATATGTTGGCATGCTTGTCATTTGTCAAATGCACACATATATTCGTTTATATATGTATATGTATTTTATACTCATATATTCATGTATGTATTCTTGAACCATTATTCAGTAATAATACACACCAACTGTGAGGAATGGGTACTATTCCCTTGTCTTTTTCTAAAATTCCAACTTGTAGAAATCCTTAATTTGCAGGTGATGACTATATAAACAATTTATTTAACAACTTCCATCAGTCTACACCTTAGGCTCATAAAATATCCTTGCCTCTATGCTTTGCCTAGTGAAACTTTACTACATAAGGAACACTTCAGCAGTTTGCTATTGCAGAAAAAAGGTCAGTCATGCTGTCAATGAAATATCAGTTTGGGTATTTTCCTTTCTGTGATATTCTTGTTTTAAAGTTTCCTGTTTCTCTAGATACTAAAACATTACATCAAATTGGGATCAATTTATGCATAATGAAAGAGTAAAAAAAAATCAGGCTATGTAATTTTCTTCAAAGAAAAATCCTCTCTGAATTAATCTTACAATGACCACTATGTAATATAAAGGATTGTTGTACGAGAACATATACTCTATTCATTTAATGAATTTTCTTAGCTCAGCAGGAGGTATTTACTAAGCACATAAAACAATGAAGTCACTGAGCCAGGGATTTTGCATAGGAAAATAAAAGTGAGGCTCCATCTACCTTCTAGGAGTTTTCATTCTTTTGTGCCAGTACAACCTTCAAGCCAATTCAACATATTAAGTGACTTCTGTTGGCCATAATCTTTACAATGGATAAAAAGATAGAAATGAAAGAGTCTCAGCACTCAAGTAGCTTATATTCTATACAGTAGTGGGAAGAGGGTATAAAACATGCACACAGATAGATAAATAGTAAATAAATACAAATAAAAGAATACAAAGAAATGTTAAGATGAAAGAATAACAAATGAGAGGGATTAGGAGAGTTTTTGTTTAGGAGACAAGACTTTAAAGGAATTCATTCTTAGAGGCAGATGTGAAAAGAATGAATTCCATGTAGACATTCAGTACATTCAATTATATTCAAATTTCTTGATTTAATTTGTCCAGAAATAGAAGTGTTTTTTTTCTTTCTAAATGAGTGAAATAATTTTCATCTTTTAACGTAATATATATAAAGGTAGGAATTCTATTGAAAAAATTACATATCCAAATGACAAACTAATAATGATGTAACTAACTCACATTGCATTATTTTAAGAAAATGTTCTTTGATTTAAAAATTTTAGGTGACGGTGTAAAAATGTGTTCACATGTATACTCATGCATGTGTACTATATAGACATAGTATACATCATAATACATATAAAATGCAATAAACTATTACAAATGTACATCACGTACACATATGAATAGATGTGTGGACCAATTTAAATATAGTATTTATAATATACATATGTACTATAGAGAGAGGTAAGGATATATGATACATATAAGTTATATATAATATCTATCCAAATATATTTATACTACATAATTTCTTTCAGAAAGGTGAGTGATCCTACTTGGTAACCATTTGCCCTTTGTGTAATAGTGAAGAATTCTTTCCCTCTTCAATTTTCAAATTTTGATTCAATCACATAGCAAAAATTTAATACATACTTGTTGAACACAGAGATATAGTGACAAGATTAAGTATGAAGAACAAAGAACAGTAGTAAGAAGACTAACTATAAAATCAGAGGATCTGGGTTTAGATTTCATTTCCTCCATTTTTGGCCTGTATAATGATAGGCAAGTCATTTAATTTTCCTGTGTCTCATTTTCCTCATCTGTAAAAAGACATATTTTGACTGAGTCTGAGGCTTCTTTCAGCTCTGGGTCTATGCCGTTCCTATATATAATTATATATTTACTCAATCAACATGCATTTATTAAGACTTCCAGGAACCAAGATGGTGCAGTAAATAATAAAATACCATAACTCTTCCATGTTCACCTCTAAAAACCCATAAAATAAAGGCTCAAAGCAAATCCTGGCACAGTAGAAGCATGTAGAAGATGGGATGAAATAATCATTTAGCCCAAGAAACTTGGAAGATTGATAGAAAATGTCTGTCTCACTCAGGTAAAGGGTAGGAGGCAACCTAGCTTGTTAGCAGCAAGCCCATCCTCAGCAAACCAGGGTCCCAGTGCTGTGAAGCAGTCAAATTCCAGTGCCAGGATCCACTGTGTTCTTCAGCATAGGAAAGTGAATGGGCAGACTCCACATCCTAGAACCACCACATGCTTCAGGGCAAACAAATAGCCACCAGAGACCAGACCTACGTGTTCTTCAGCATAGTCCAATGCAAACAGGTAGACACCAATCCTATTCATGTCTAAGCAAACAGGCAGCCGCCAGAGAATCTCCACATTCCTCAGCTTAGCCCAGTGGAAAGCAGGCAGCCTCCAAAAGCAAGACCACCTCATGCTTCAGTGTAGCACTGAAGAAACACAGAAACACCCCACAGGCCTGAACACATGCCAGGCACCAGCACTAGGCCCCCAAGTCAGCACCAGGTAAACTGTCAGAGCCCTACGGACTCCAGCAGCACCAGCAACCCCCAATCCCAGATTGTCAGCACAGTACCAGACACTGCAGTTGTCTATGAGCCTCAGGGGAACATCAGTGCAGCTGCCAAGTAAAAAGCCTGAAACAATGTCCCTTGAACCCCAAGAGCACAGCTCAAATTCAAAAGGAAAAAGGCCAAAAAATATGCATAACAAACCACAATAACAAAAATAATCTGACCACAGAATGTCATTATGATGGTCAAGAATCAGACTCAGAAGGGGATGACGATTTCAAAACACATAAGGGCAAAGCCCCAAACAAAATGGGAAATGGTCTCAGGCCCAGAAAGACCTCAAAAAGGAGCATAAAAATCATGTAAGAGAGGTAGAAAAAAATTGAGGAAAGAAATGAGAGTGATACAAGAAAAAAAGTCAACAGTTTAGAAAACTCATCAAAAAGTAGAATCGGCCAAAGGGAAATGGAGATACAAAAACTGACTGAAGAAAATAATTCCTGAAAGAATACAATTGACCAATTGACCAATGGAAAAGAAGGTTCAGAAGCTAATTGAGGGAAACAACAACTTAACAGTGAGAATTGTGCAAATGAAAACTGACTCTATGAGATGTCATGAATAAATTGAACAAATTCAAAATAATGAAAAAATGGAAGAAAATGTAAAATACCTCATAGGAAAAATTGGTGTCCTGGAAAATAGATGCAGGAAAGACAATATCAGAATCACTGAAAGAGGATCTGGATGGTATCTTTCAAGAAATTATCAAGGAAAACTACCCTGATGTTCTGGAACTAGAGGGCAGAACAGACAGTGAAAGAATCCACTGACCACCTCAGGAAAGAGATCCCAAAATCAAAACTCCAAGGAACATTATAGCCAAATTTTAGAACTCTCAAGTCAAGGAAAAAATATGGTAAGAGGCCAGAATATTGTAGGTCCAGAATCAGGATTATATGACTTAGAAGCTGCAAGATTAAAGGAGTGGAGGTCATGGAACTTCATATTCCTGCAGGCAAAGAAGGTAGGAATACAGCCAAGAATCACCTACCTGGCAAAATTAAGTATAATATATCAAGGGAAAAAATAGTCACTAATTGAAATAGAAAGGTGTCATAAGAAGAAGATGAGAATTTAACCAAAAATTTGGTTCATGAGTGTAATAGTAATTAAGGTGGGACTTTTTGTTGTTAACCTTTAATGATTCTGGCCTTTGTTTGAAAGGGGCAGATAAAGTGGGATGCTTTTGTATTTCTCAGCACTGAGACAACTGGGAGCCATTGATTTGTATCTGATGTGATATTGGGAGTGGGGAACTTCTCCACACCCAGCCTGGGTGAGGTCAGGGCCCTGTAGCCCTGGACAGGATATACAAGTGTAAAAGTTAGCATTCTCACTGAGAGCTCTGAGACACAGCAGGAGTGGCGTGTGACTCTGGGCCAGCCTTTCTAAAGAGCTTCCTGGCTGTACACCCAGATGTTGATAACTACGAATTGTATTTGGTCTGTAATTCAGGGTGCTGGCTTTTTCCCCTGAACTAGGTGGATGTTATTTGTATGCTGGATCAAAGTAAGATTGTTAACCCCTTAACGTGGCTTCCTTAAGTAAAGCAGATCAAAAGGACCTGTGTCGGCAGCTTTCTGAGTGCTGGTTGTTGGTGGATCTTACACCCCCACAGAAACTGCTAGCTGGACTGTTGAAACAATGTGCAAAAATATTTATAGCAGCTTTTTTTGGGTGGCAAAGAATTGGAAATTGAGGAGATGCCCATCAGTTGGGGAATGTCCAAACAAGATGTGGTATATGAATTTTAATGGAACACTATTGTCAGTAAGAAATAATGAACAGGCAGATTTCAGGAAAACCTGGAAAGTTGTATGAACTAATGCAAACAGAAATAAGTAGAACCAGGAAAACATTGTAAACAATATCAGCAAAATCATGTAATGATCAACTGTGAATGACACAGCTCTTCTCAGCAACACAATGATCCAAGAGAAGTACAAAGGACTCCCTAAGGAAAATTTTGTCCACATCAGGATAAAATCTGATGTACTCTGAATGCTGATCAAAGCATACTTTTTTATTAACTTTATTCTTTTCATGTTGTTTTTACCTTTTCATCTGTTTTTTTTTTCACAACTGTGACTTATATGGAAAGATGTTTTATGTAATAGCATGTTTAAGCTATATAAAATTGCCTACCACTTTGTGAAGAAGGGACAGGAGTGAGGGAGGTAGGGAGAAAAAATTGGAACTCAATGTCTTGAAAGAATTAATGTTAAAATTATCTTGACATGCAATTGGGAAAAACACTATTAAAACATGCATTTATTAAGTATCCACTATGTATCATGCACTATGCTAAGCTCTGAGGAGACAAAGGGAAAAAGATCCCACTCTTCACAGAGTTTACAATTTCTTTTGTAGAAACTCATTGATAGAGGTTGGTTTGTCAAGGACATCAGAAACTTTAAATTAAAACATTAGAAGTCACTGATAATAGGAGAGTAAATTAGGAGTGAAGATAAAGCATTGTATCAAAGTGAAAGACAGATCAGTAAGAAAAATATGATTTGTGTTATAAAATGTTTAATACACATGCAACATTTTATGAACATATTGTTCAACCACATAAAGTATGTTTTATGGAGTGTTACTTTAGTCTCATGATTAGCTAGAAATAAAAGGTTTATGTCTGTTAGATCTTGGAGATTTATTGTTTTTTCTTAGAATGCTGCTCCATCCTTATTTAGAAAACTACAATGTAAACTATGAAATATTCTTATACAACTCAGAAACTGATTAATTTTTCTCTTTTGGATGATATCTTTTCATTACTGTAACTTTCAGTACTTATTGAATTAAAAAAAAATATGTTATGACAGCTTTCTTAGGGCCCTGATACTTTGTCTACTGTTACAACAAAAAGAAGTACAAAGCTACTACATATAGATGCTGGCCAGGAAGGTTTAAAAAGTGGGAGTACAATATTCTGACTGCTGACATATAAGATCCACCCAAAATAGCACAATATAATATGAAATACTACTTACTTTTTACAGTGGTGAGTAAATAGAAAAAATGAGGTGTGATTCATGTATATATTTAAGAATAATGATTGCTATTGTTTCCAAGCCAAGAGTGGATGAGGTACTGTACATTCTCATTCTCCATTAAGGCTTCTTCCTGGAGGTCAAGTCAATCAACACTTAAAGAAATTAATTCAGACTATTCACTGGAAAGTGAAATCCTGAAGCTGAAGTTTAAATACTTTGGCCTCATAATGAGAAGCTGGGACTCATTGGAAAAACCCTTGATTTAGGGAAAGATTGAATGCAAATGGAAAAGGGAATAGTGTAGTAGGACATGGATAAACTCTAATCAGGCAAAGAATGAACATCAAATTGGACAGGCTTCGAGAAACAGCAGAGGATAGGAGAGTCTAGCATGATACGGTCCATGGGCTCATGAGGAGTCGTATACAACTAAACAACTCATTCCTGGAGTGATGCACAAAGACTTGATTTAAGCCTGGGGTATCTTGACTTCCAAAGAGATGGATTAGATTTCTTTGTCTCAAACACTTTGCTCTTTATACCTTAACTCTAGAGCCTTGGGGAGATGTACTTAAAACTTAGGTTTGCCTTATGTTTAGCAGCCTCAAAAGGTAGAGTGAAAAGGTACTCAAAGTTCAACAAATCTGAAATGAGACTGGCAATTATTTCCACCACACAAAAAGGGTAAACATGAAAGACTCACAAGTATGCATTCATAAGACTTAAACATTCAGTAACTTATTATTTATTATTGCTCTTATAATTTTCTAGGAGATTGATATTTAAAGGATTAAAGTATGATACAGTTTGGAGGACTGCAAAATAGGCATTTTACATATCACCTTGTCTTTGCACTGGTCCAGCAATTTCTTCTGGGTCCATGCCTTCTGATAAGCCATGTGACCTCTTCCTAATAGTGGTCATAAACTATGACTCAATCAATAAATCAAAATTATTTGCAGTTTTAAATACAAATAATAAATAATTCCCACTATCAAGAAACTCACAGCCTAATAACACAGAAATTGCCTAAACTACAGTCAGTTTTAACCAATAGACCTAAGCAATGGAACTCAAACTGAATTCTAAAATAATGAACTATAAAATTGAGCCTAATCATAAATGAAAAATGTTGGAACTTAAACATGAGGAAAACTTTG
The DNA here is from genome assembly GCA_028646595.1 of Phalanger gymnotis. Taxonomy (NCBI): domain Eukaryota; kingdom Metazoa; phylum Chordata; class Mammalia; order Diprotodontia; family Phalangeridae; genus Phalanger; species Phalanger gymnotis. The sequence goes on from CM053626.1 coordinate 271,238,928, forward strand.
GGAATATTAAAAATAACTAAAGGAAACATAAAGCCAGAAGTGAGAAAAACATCCAATTTTTAAAATATGGCCAATAAGAGAAAATTAAGAAAGTAAAAAATAGTTCAACTATAAAAAGCAGTAAGTAATGAAATAAATCATTTCATGTGTATGTGCTATTCTTTTTTTCTTCTGTCCCCTCACACACCCTCCAGAAGGCTACAATAAGGTTTAGGTATGTTTCTCTATAGCCATAGACATATACATACACATATACATACATATATACATGCTTTCCCAAACACACAGTACTCCTGATATTTGTTCTTATGTTTGTGTCTCAAATTTTCCCAGAAAGACCCTGGTTGGGCCCCTCTTCTTCTTCATCTCCACCCATACTTTGTTTGCCCAAAGGTGCTACTTTAACTCTTTTGTGAGGGTAAACCTTGAGAGCTTGGAATTTTCTGACCTACTCTGCCATCTTCCCAGAATCCTTTCTTCCTGTATGTGCTATTCTTTAAAAAAGGAAGAGAAAGCATGTTTGAGAAACCCACGTGTTTGGATTATTGGTAGAAAGATTTCATTCTACTCTTGTTTGTAAGAAAGATTAGAGTAATTAGAAAGATACTTGGCAGAAATCTTTACTACACCAGTATTAGCACTATATGTTATGATAAAAAAAGAAATGAGTCCATGACAAATGATAAAATGATTCACCATAAGAATGAAAATGATTTACCGCAAGAAATTAAAATAGAGTACCTTTCACAGCCATTAATGGGGAGGGAGAAATTTTAAAGGAAGAAGAGAAGAAAGTATTAAAAAATAAAATATATATTTCAGCTATATAAAAGCTTTAAAAATTCCTTCATGAATAAAATCATTCTCTGATAAGGATATAATATCCAAGATATTTAGATAACTAAAATATATCAAACCAAAATTCATTCTCCAAAAGGACACGAATAAGTAGTTCTGAAATAAAGAATCCCAAATTGCGATCCATATGAAAAAAATGTACAGGAAAATGACACAATGGTTAGAGAATTGGCCTTGCAATCGTGAAAACCTGCATTTCAAACATACCTGAGACTTGCCGGTTGTATGACCCTAGTCAAGCCACTTAATTTATCTCTAACTCAGTTTTCTTTTTTGTAAAATGGAGATAATAGTATCACCTAACCCAAAAGGTTGGTGTATGTACAAAATTAACATACATAAAGTTATCTGCAAATTTTAAAGTGTTCTACAAATCCTAGCTCTTGTTATTAAAATTGTTCTTAATCAATAATAGAAGTACAAATCAAAATAACTATCTCATACTCAGAAGATTGACAAAATGATGAAAGATTGGAAAATATTATTATATACTGAGAAGATTGTGGAAAAGCAATTATTTGAATGTATGGTGGTGGAGTTGTGATTTCTTCTACCCATTAAATGCAATTTAGAATTTTGCTTTTAAAAGTTTGGGACAACATATCCAAATACTTTGTCATTGCTAAGTATATAAAGCAAGGAATCAAAAACAGAATGAATGATCTCATATATAAAAACAAATAATAGCATTTTTTTTGGAATGGCAAAGAACAAATTGTCCATCTACTATAGAATGGCTAAATATGCTATAGTATATTAATATAATTCAGCATTACTCTAATGTAATAAATGAAGAATTTCAAGAATTAATAAAAATAGTAGAGTGAAAATGTCCTCCACAGGTAGCATGGAGGTGTTGGTGTGTGTTTTGAAGAGAGGAAGAATAGATATCTCTAGCCTCTTCATATGAGATAATAATTATAAAGCGTTTAGCACAATAGCTAGAACATAGTAAGCACCATGTAATTTTAAATTGTTTCTTATATTATCATTGTTATTGTTATTATCCTGCAACTTCCTTTAAGGAATACTTTATTTCCTGCCAAGGTTGGAAGCAGGAGGTTAGGGCTGGAAACTTGGCCACTTTTCTCTCCTCAGAGAGAGGGATTTCCAGGTGAGAATTATATCTATCTACTCCTTTAAATGTTTTTATTCTAAGGCATGAAATTTTTAGGTTCAAGCTGAGTTCCTGATCATTATTTCTTAATGGTGAAGGACAACTTCAAGCTTTATATCCAAGTCCTGATCTCTTTATCCCCAAATATGTGTTCCATAGTGAACACACCAAGCCGTTATCAAAGAAACCAATTTATCAGAGCTCAGAGCAAAACAGAAATCAAACAAAGCATACATAGGAGAATATATTTTACCGACAATACAGAATGAAAAAGCTTTCCCGTGGAGAATGAAGTGATTCAGCTCAACCAAAGGAGAATCCCAGGTCTTAGCCAAGAAGAAATTCTATACAATCCCTTGCATAGCAATCTCAGGATAGGAACACAAAGGAGATGACCAACTCAATACATGTTGGCTTCTTGCCAGGGTTTCATTTTCCCTTTAGCAAATCGAAATGTGATTGGCACCATCCATCTTCTCCCTAGAAGTGTCTAAAGAAGCTGCCAAGCCAGAGACTTAAAAGACTATAGATAATGATGAGACTCTTGAGATCCAAAGACGATACAATGAAAGTAGAAATCTCCTCAATCTTACTGTTGCCAACTCCACCTTGCCCCTCAAACAGGAACAAGGCATTGATTTTCACCAATGAAGGGAGTACACCAAACAATAGTCCTTAGGATTCATATTATAATAGGACATGTGAACAGTTGGTAAATGAAATAAGCAGAACCAAGTGAATCTTTGTTAGAAGGAACAACTAAAATGAAGAAAGATATGAAATCTGGACCGTTGTTGACTGCTGTGTGACATATTTGGCTTAAAGGGCCCAAGAAACACGTCTGTTTGGTCACAGTTAATTGAGACTACCTTTGGACCATTGGTTGACTGAGTATAAACAGAATGGGCCCTTGTTGAGTAACTGCCTATAGTGAAGTTGATAAGGATTTTTTTCTATGATTATTTTTTTTTACTTCTATTCTACAATACAGCAGAGTATGAAGAAGGTTCTTCCTTCAACACACCAAGCACTAATAATAACATATCATACAGAAATATACATGTAAGCTTGGACACAGGGACCCTGAACCTCATAATTCAGGCAATTTCTTCAATTTTTTCTGACCAAAGGTTAACGATTATTGATGATGAGAAAGGCATTTCTATTGTTGACGGTTACTGACGGTTACTCCCAAGGTAATCTTGAATGTGAGTGTTCTCAAATTCAAGAGTCCAGCACCAGAGATACAGTGGAAGAAGAATTCTATAATATTGCTCTTCTCAAAGAAGAGGACTGATAATGGTAAACCATGGAACTAAAGAACTCAAGTCATGCCATAGCTGGGAAAGAGATCTAGACCTTGACAACATGTCTTGGTAACTGAGAGTTGCTTAGTACAGCCCTAAACTGAATCTAAATTAGCTGTCCATCAGATCCACAGTAGATCTTTACATTCCACAGTAGTTCGAGTTTTTTTTTAATATTTTCTGTGTTTCTTTTTATATATATGTGCTTGTGAGACCTTAGAATTTTTATCTTTTTTTGTGGTGGAGGAAATAAAAAGGTGTCCATTTAGAGTACACTGACTATCTTTGGGGTGGAGTTGTTTTCTACATTTTGGGAAGCTCTAGATGGGAATAATAAACAATGTTTTTAGTTATTTTTCTTGAGTAATACAAATAGGAGTATTAAAAATCTCTGTGGGGTCAGGACTATAGAATTTGCCCATTTAAAACACTGAGTCCCTTGTGAGAATTGCTGTTCTGAAGTGTAGATGTTAACTTTTTTATAAAAATAAAGGAGTATCATTATATATAGCAATACCTCAAATATTTAAATCTTATAAGAATAATTAAATATCTTTAAATTATGGTTGAGAGCAAAAACTATATTCCTTATATTTCTGTTTATATAAAACAGTAAATAACTCAAAAGGTAAATGATGAAATGATGTAAATGTTTTTATAAAGATTAAAAATGTCTTCTTTATAACCCAATATCACTTCATTAATGTATTTATATTTATTTAAATTCATGACTTTTAGAAGTAAGGTACTAAATCTACATTCACATTTTAATTGCCTATGATGTGGGAATACCATGATATAAACGGGAAATTTTTCAAATAGTGTTTTAGAAATATAAGACTTCAAGCCCTTCAAAATGTGACTTTAGGGAATCTACTGCAAATCAATTCAGGAACTTGAGTTATGGATTGCACAAAATCTAGAGAAGTAGTCCAATAAATAATGGTGCTAAAATCTATACAACTGTTAATATTTTTATAGGGGAATATGCAGTTTGTTTCAACCGAAATCATGGCCCTTTGCATTAATTACTGATGAGGGGTTTTTAGCTATATTTACTTGTTAGATTTGTGCACAAGCGTTTTTATAGGAAGTCCTTATGTGCAAAAGCACTAGAAATGCATTAGCTATTCATTGTACATTGTAGAAGCATATTTTAAATATACTTCTCTGGAACAAGATGTGCAAATATTGAATTTAACTGCTTCTTAAGAATGGATATTTCTAAATGTATAGAATAATTTCACCTTTACTTAATCATATGAAGGGGAACCTAGGTGGCATACTGGATAGAGTACTAACTCTGGAGTCAGGAGGAGCTGAGTTCAAATGTGACCTCAAACACTTACTAACCATGTTATCCTGGGCAATTCACTTAACTCCATTGCCTCTAAAAAAATCATATGAAAGAATTGGGGAAAAAATCTCACTTGTAAATGGAATATCTAACTCTTTTCTTCAGAAAATCAACTTTTTCAGTACTAAGGATAATATAATCCCTTTTGGGTTTAAGCAATCTATAAAGCCACAGGATTACATATATTGAAAAGTATCTTGATCATATATAGTTTTATGTTATTTTAAAAAATGGCCTTCAAAGTTCCTTTCTTTTGGATGAATAACTAGATAAGGGTTTGATTTGTCATCACAGATATAATATTTGTTAAATTACCAAAGTGACATATTTCAATCTATAGATTTCATAAGGATATCAAATCTTAGGGAGATTGGATCATATTTTAAGTGGCTTAAAATATGTGAGTCCCTCTCCCCAAATACCCTCATTTGCCATCATGCATCCAGTTGGCCATATCCCCCATATAAATGATTTTCTCTACATCACCTAACACTTATCCCTACCAAGAACCACAAACAGCCAATAATAGTTAGGTATGTCTGGTAACTGTTGTCAAGTTTTACTTAAAATTCACTACCTATAAAAAGTATCCCCAATTTACATGGTTTTAATTTTATAAGAAGGATCAATAGCATTAATAAATAAATGAAACCACTGGAAAAATACCAATCAGTGAACAGACCTGCTTACAGAACTATCACATTGCAGTTTTAGAACCTACAACTTGTATCTACTGGAATAAATAGACATATGCCCTGAGGCCATTGCCTTAGTCCTCTTTCTTCCCACTTAGCTTCCTTTTATGTGTTATCTTCTGAAATTAGAAAGAAAGCTTCTTGAAGACCTGGACCATCTTTTTTTTTTTTTTTGCTTGTCTTTGTACTCTCAATGTTTAGCACACCTGGCAAATAGTAAACTTGCTCATTAATAGACTGAAACAGACTGAAATAGCCAAAACCAACACTGACATTTTGAATGAAATGCTGGCCTTAAAGTCAGGAAGACCTGGGTTTAGCCCTCTGTCTCAGACACTTAGCTGTGTGACCCAGACCAAATCACCTCTCTTTGCTGGGACTCAGTTTTCTCATACATAAAAACTGAGCAAATTGAACAAAATAAACTTATAAGGGCCACTTTGGATCTGAGCAATTATCCTATGTGTCTATTATACCCAACTCAATGCTTACTGGCTTTGTGACACTGGACAAGTAATTTCATCTGTCTCGAACTTAGTTTCTTTATTTGCAAAATGATAGAATTGGACCTGATAATTTTTAAGGTCCTGTCTAGCTATAAATTTTTGATCTTATGGACTTTAAAGGATCCATAATATCATCAGAGCAGGGGAGCACAGTTCACATGTCCAAGATGATTAATTCTTCAGGGTACTTGTCTATTTCTTTCCATGAAAGAATAATAGAGTATTTTCTCAATGTGCTGGGGACTGTTCTCTGCTTCCTTTAATATTTTTAGTAAATTTTGGTGTAGGACTTGGGCTATTTGTTATACCTCAAAGTAGTATTTGGAGTGCTAGACTTGGATTTGGGAAGGAAGATGCCATGTTTAAATTTCAGTTGTGGAACTGTGTGTGCCCGTAAGCAAGTCACATAACCTCTATAAGCCTCAGTTTTATCGTCACACTACCTATAGTATGTGTCGTACTACTTTATTGTAATGTGCCAATGAGATAATGTATCTAGAGTACTTTACAAAATTTAAAGGACTACAGATCAATTACTTTTATAATTGCTATTAAGTTCAGTCCAGCTCCTTTTTTTCTGGTCATATATACACTTTGTTTTTGCTTTATTTTTTCTTCTTTTTTAAATTTATTATTTATTTTCAGATTGTTTTTTGTTAAATTTTGAATTCCAAGTTCTCCCTCTCTCCACAACTCCTTCACACAAGGAGGAGACAAGAAGGATGAAATAAATTATACATGTAAAATTATGCAAAAAGTTCCATAATAGACATGTGGTCAAAAAAAGCAAGAAAACTATATACTGCAATGCATAGATTTCTTTATTTCTCTCTATAAAGAAGGATAGCATTTTTCATTATGAGTCTCTTGGAATCATCTTAGAAAATTTTATTAGAGTATTAGATTAGATTAGATTAGAGTAACTAAAATTTTCACAGTTGATCATTAAAATATGGTTGTTACTGTGGAAAATATTTTCAAAATTATGATCATTTAATTTTTCATTGGTCCATATAAATCTTCCCAATTTTTTTTTCTGAAACCATCATGCTATCATTTCTTATAGTACATTAGTATTCTCTCAGAATTACATAATACTACTTTGTCATTCCTTTCCCCAGTCAATGGCCATCCCCTTAATTTCCAATTATTCTCCACAACAAAGCATTGTTACAATTATTTTGTACATATAGGTCCTTTCTCTTTTTCTTTAACCTCTTTGGGATACAGACCTAGCAGTGATATTACTGAGAAAAAGCATATACACAGTTTTATAGCCTGTATGTACTCTTGATGATGATTTTTATAGCACTTCTTAAATGTAACTATTCTTAATATGCTTCAATACTACTTTTTGTCTTCACGTTTCCTTTGAAGTCACTTGTAATTTTTAATATTCAAAGATGATAATGTTTCATCATTTACAGTTACACAAAATCATTACATATTGATATCCATCAATTATCTTTTGAAATTTTAGAGACCTGACATAACTGAAAGTATTGTCTGGTGCATTCAAGTGAAACTGAGATGAAGGAGTGGAGAAGGTACTCAGCTGAGATCTCCCCAAATTCTCCTCCAAAAACCTTAAAATAATACCTCAAATAAAATTCTAGAGTGTCAGAGCCAACAAAAGACCAGAGTGAGGCATTCTTCTAGCACAGTACAACATAGGATGTAATAACATTGCCTAAACAAACAGGCAGGCAGCAGCCAGCACTGGCCCTGCCATGCTTCAGCATAGCCTCAGGCAAACAGGAATCCTCCAGAGGCCAGTCCACTACATGGTTCATTGTGGCTCAGGGAAAATGCAGAAACACCCCCTTGGGCCTCAGAACATGCCAGACACAACCACTAGAAGTACTAGGACCAGTGCAGCTACTGGGACCAATAGAAGCCTAGCTCAGAACCAGATAAGATGCCAGACCCCCATGCTACCTCCTCAGTGCCTCAGACATGAGAGTCCTCCTTCGGCCACAGGGCAATATCAGTGTACCAATAGGTAAACAGCCAGAGCCTGCAGCCACCAGCACAAGAAGCCTGAGAAATTGCCTTTTCCACCACCTGGCCCATAGCTCAAATTTAAAAGAGTGGGAAAAGTTCCCCCAAAAAAGATGAGCAAAAAAGCAACAAAGAATGTGACAATAGAAAGCTATTGTGGTAACAGGGAAGACTAAGACACAAAGTCAGAAGAAGACAACAATGTCAAACCCATATGAGTAAAACCTCCAAGAAAAATCGGAAGTGGTATCAAGCCCAGAAAGAACTCATGGAAGAGCCCAAAAAGGGGCTTAAAAATCATATAAGAGGGGTGGAAGAAAAATTGGGAAAAGAAATGAGAGTGATTCAAGAGAATTATGAAGACACAGTCAAAAGCCAAGAAAACTGCTTAAAAAGTAGAATTGGCCAAATGGAAAAGGAGATACAAAAATCCAGTGAATAAAACAACTCGTTAAAGAGCACAATTGGCTGAAAGGAAAAGAAAGTACAAAATCTAATTGAGAAAAACAATACTTTAAATTAGAGTTGGAATTGGGCAAATGGACACTAATGACTATGAAACATCAAGAATAAATCAAACAAATCCAAAATAATGAAAAAATGGAAGATTGAGGGTATAGCACCAAGGTGAATTTCAGGGAATGACCAAAAAAATTAAGGGATGAGAAAGAGGAGTACAATAGTTGCAGAAGGAAAGGAGAAGTAAAATGGTGTCATTATCTCACATGAAGAAGTGAGAAAGACCTTTTACAATAAAGGGGAACATGAGAGGGTGGTTGATGGGCATTGCTTGAATCTTATACCCATCAGTACTGGTTAAAAAGGGAATAATATAGACAAGCTATTGAATATAGAAATCAGTCTTACCCAACAGGGAAATAAGAGTGGAAAAGATTAAGTAAAGGGGTCTTGTGGGGCTGACAGAAGGGAGGGCAGCTCAGGGGAGATGACAGAGGCAAAATACTTTTGAAAAGGGAAAAAGTTAAAGGAGAGAAAGTACAAACAGGAGGAACAATAGGAAGGAAAGAAATACACAGGTAGTATGCATAACTGTGAATGTGAATGGGACAAACCCTCCCCTTAAAAAGAAACAGGTAGCAGACTGGGTTAAAAATCAGAATCCTACAATATGTTGCTTACAAGAAACACACTTGAAGTGGAGAGACACATACAGAATAAAAGTAATGGAAAGGAGCAGAATCTATTATTCTTCAGCTGCAAGGAGAAAAAAAGCAGGGCTACCAATCCTGGTCTTAGAGAAATTAAAAGCAAAAATAGAACTAATTAAAAAAAAGATATGGAGCAGAGCCAAGATGGTGGAGTAGAAGCAGCAATCTAATTGAGCTCTCCCTTGAAATACATGTAAAAAGGACTCTAAACAAATTCTAGAGCAGCAGAAGCCACAAAATGACAGAGTGAAGCAGATTTCCAGCCCAAGACAACCTGGAAGGCTGACAGAAAGGGTCTATCACACTGCTCAGAGTGGATCACAGCCCAGCCTAGGCCACACAGGCACAAATGTTCCTGGAATATGAGTGACACAAGAAAATCATGAAAAACGAGCCAACAGCTTGCTGAAGGAGACCTCAAAAATACTGAAGAAAACGACAACTTTAAAAATGGACTAACCCAAAGGGCAAAAGTGGTCCAAAAAGCCAATGAGAAGAAGAATGCCTTGACAAGCAGAACTGGGGAAATGGAAAAGGAAGTCCAAAAGCTCATTGAAGAAAATAGTTCCTTAAAAATTAGAATGGGGCAAATGGAAGCTAATGACTTCATGAGAAATCAAGAAATTAGAAAACAAAAACAGAACAACGAAAAAATGGATGGAAATGAAAAGTATCTCATTGGAAATACCACTGACCTGGAAAATAGATCCAGGAGAGATAATTTAAAAATTATTGGGCTACCTGAAAGCCATGATCAAAAAAGAGCGTAGATATCATCTTTCAAGAAATTATCAAGGAAAACTTCCCTGACACTCTAGAACCAAAGAGTAAAATAGAAATGGAATGAATCCACCAATCACCTCCTGAAAGAGATCCCAGAAGGAAAACTCCTAGGAATATTGCAGCCAAATTCCAGAGTTCAAAGGTCAAGGAGAAAATATTCCAAGTGGCCAGAAAGAAACAATTCTAGTACTGTGGAATCACAATCAGGATAACACAAGATTTAGCAGCATCTACACTAAGGGATCACAGGGCTTGGGACAGGATATTCCAGAGGTGAAAGGAGATAAGATCAAAATCAAGAATCACTTACCCAGCAAACTGAGTATAATATTTCAGGGGGAAAAATGGAATTTCAACGAAATAGAAGATTTCCAAGCATTATCGTTGAGAAGACCAGAGCTGAAGAGAAAATTTGACTTTCAAACACAAGAATCAAGAGAAAAATGAAAAGGTAAACCAGAAAGAGATGCCAAAAGGGACTTGTTAAATTTTAACTGTTTACATTCCTATGTGGAAAGATGATACTTGAAACTCAAGAGACCTTTCTCAGTACTAGGGTAGTTAGAGGGAATATATATGTATACATGCATACATACATATGTGTATGTGTATATATGTATATGTGTGTGTGTGTGTGAAGTATATGTAGGTGTGTATGTATGTTTGTATGTATGTATATGTATATATGTGTACCTATATGTATGTGTGTGTGTATAGACAGAAGGCACGGAATGAGTTGACTACGAAGGGATGATAGCTGAAAATAAAATTAAATGTTGAGAGGAAAGTACTAGGAAAAAGAGAAAGGGAGAGGTATAATGTAGTAAAACATTTCACATGAAAGAGACAAGAAAGAGCTTTTTATGATGGAGGGGAAGAATGGGGAGGTAAAAGGGAATAAGTGAGCCTTACTCTGATCAGATTTGGCTTAAGGAGGCAATAACATACACACTCAACTGTGTATGGAAATCTATCTTACCCTACAGGAAAGCAGGAAGTAAGGGGAGGAGAGATAATAGAAAGGATGGCAGATTGGGGTAAGGGTTAATCATAAGCAAACACTTTTGTGGAGGGACAAGTCAAAAGAGAGAACAGAATAAAGGGAGGGTTGGACAGGATAGAGGGTGATATAGTTAGTTTTTCACAACATGGCTATAATGGAAGTATTTTGCATGACCACACATATATAACCTATATCGAATTGCTTGCTTTTTCAATGAAGGTAAGTGGGGAGGGAAGACGGGAGAGAATGTGGAACTCAAGGCTTTAAAAATGAATGTTGAAAATTATTTTTACATGCAACTGGGGAATAAGATATATAGGAAACGGGTATAGAAATCTGACTTGCCCTACAGGAAAATAGAAGGGAAAGAGATAAGAGAAGGGGTGGGGGTATTAGAAGGGAGGAGAGATTGGAGGAAGGGGTAATCAAAATGCAGGCTGTCCTGGAGTGGGGGTGGAGAGAGCTGGGGAGAAAATTTGGAATTCAGAATCTTGTCAAAGTGAATGTTGAAAACTGAAAATAAATAAATGTATATAAAAAAATAAGGGAGGAAAATGCATCTTGTTAGAAGGTACCATAGACAATGAAGCAATCAAATTAGAAGACCAAGGAATAGTTTACCCGTCATATCTATAAGGAGGGGAAGAATTCATGACCAAACAAGAGATAGAGAGCATTACAAAATGTAAAATAGATAATTTTGATACTATTAAATTGAAAACCTTTCATACAAACCAGACCAATGCAATGAAGTTTAGAAAGAAAGCAGAAAGCTGAGAACCAATCTTTATAGCAAGTGGCTCTGATAAAGACCTCATTTCTCAAATATATAGAGAATTGAGTCAAATTCATAAGAATACAAGCCATTCTCCAACTGATAAATGATCAAAGGATATGAACAAGAGCTTTTCAGATGAAAAAATCAAAGATATCTATAGGTACATGAGGTGATTTAGATCACTTTTGATCAGAGAAATGCAAATTACAACAACTCTGAAATACCACCTCATACCAATCAGGTTGGCTAATATGGCAAAAATGAAATTGATAAATGTTGAAAGGATGTGGGAAAACTGGGACAATAATACACTGCTGGTGGAGTTATGAACTGATCCAACCATTCTGAAAAGCAGTTTGGAACTATGCCCAAACGGCAAACAAACCGTGTATACCCTTTGATCCAGCAATACTAGTGTTAGGCACGTATCCAAAAAAGATAATGAAGAAGGGAAAGGACCTACATGTGAAAAAATATTTATAGCAGCCCTATTTGGTGGCGGCAAAATATAGGAAATTGAAGGGATACCCATCAACTGGGGGATGGCTGAACAAGCTACAACATATTAATGTAATGAAATACTATTACATAATAAGAAATGATGAATAGGCAGATTTCAGAAAAATCTGGAAAGACTCGTATGAACCAACGTGATGTGAAATGTGATGTGAAAAGATTGTACACAGTATGAGCAACATCCTGTGATGATAAACTATGAACAACTATCAACTCGGCTTTTCTCAGCAACACAATGGTCCAAGACAAATATGAAGGACTCACAAAGGGAAATATTATTCATGTCCAGATAAAGAACTGATGGACTCTGAATAAGACTGAAACATATTTTTCCACATGTGTTATTCTTTCTCATAGTCTTTTTTTTTCCTTTTGACCTGTCTCTTCTTTTACAATGGTGACAAATATGGAAATTTGCTT
>CM053626.1:271251937-271269578 GCA_028646595.1 Phalanger gymnotis
GTGTGTGTGTGTGTGTGTGTGTGTGTGTGTGTGTTCTTCATGTTGGTTAGCCTTTTCCTGGCTTTACAGTAAATTTCAGCTTTTGGGGCTCAGGGCTCACTGTCCCAGCTTTCTTATTCTGGGGATTGTGAGTCTCTTTGTTGGCTTTGTGAATTATAGCCTTCAGTTTCCTGAGGTGTGGGGGAGAGGGTCTGGCTGCCTGAAATCTCTTCCCCTGGGGTTGTTCTCCAGCACTGTTGCTCTTCAGCAATGGTCTCAGATCTTTGTTGTTCCAGCTGGGTATCTGGCATTTCCCCTGGGGGAGCAAGAGTATGTCTGGGCTCCTGGTGTTAACCCCTGCTGACTCCGCCCCTCTGTGACTCAGGTACTCCCAGTACTTGGCCACTGAAGTCCCACTTCTGTCTCCTCTATTCCAGTGTTTTTTTTTTTTCCAGACGAATTCTCTGAGTGGGGAGGGGAGGGATTAGAGCCGTTTACCTGGCCATAATGTCTCCTGGAAGTTCAAGAAGCCTTTGAAACCTTTGGGTTGCAAGCCTCAGAATCTGGTATCTCATGGTTGGCAGCGTTGCACTGCCTCTCGTCACTTCCACAGAGTGCTGTCCTGTGTTGGGAGGCCTGGGGCTCTCTGCTGGTTTCTGTTGCCCAGCTTTCTCCCAGCCTGTCTCCCACGTGGGTTTCCTGGCCAGCCACTTCTGCTTTGGTCCCGTCCGGGGGGCAGCTCTGCATGCGCCAAGAGCTCTCCTAGCCTACAGATTCGTTCCTGCAGTATTTCAGACTCTCCTGGCTGGGAAATTTACCCCACTCAGACTTCTCGCAGTTTCTAACTCTCTCAAATCTGCTCAAATTCACTTTTTTGTAGGAATCTGACAGAACTTGTGAGAGAGCTCTGGTAAGACGCTGTTTTCATGTGGCCATCTTGGCTCCACCTCGAGAATTGATTTTTCAATAGGCACTATCTTTAGGAGGGCCCAAGGGTCATATTGTTACTAATATGGCTTCTTAAATATTGCATACATTAAAATATGTAAATTCAAATAATACAATGGTATAAAAACAGAATACCATAAAAATTCAGGTTTATTGATTAACAATAGCCCAATGATTACTAACTAATAAGTAGCAAGGTGATCCCGTGGAGGGAGTATCTGTCGTGGAGTCTATAAAATCTGAATTTAAATCTGACCTCAAACTTGTACTAGCTATGTGATCCTAGGTAAGCTAATTAACCTTTGTTTAAACCTCAATTTCTTCAACTGTAAAATGGGGATTAAAAATAACACCTATATCCCCAAAGCTAAGGATGAAATAAGGTAATGTATATGAAGTACTGCCTGCCACACCGTAGGCATTTAGTAAATGCTTGTTTCCATCTTTCCTAAAAACAAGATGTTCCACATAGAACAAGGTAGTTGCTTCATCCGTTCTTCTTTCCAATCCTTGCCTCCTCCTCCAACACATACACATATTGTGTGTTAATATTGCATTTAGTGGCAGCTGCATAGGAAGAGAGATAAAGGATCACATTTCTTTCCTATTGGCATTTATGACTGAAAAAGCAATAAAAAACCCGTTGTGAACTGAACACTATTAGTTTTGCCTATTTCTTCCTCAAAGTTGGATTTTTACTCAGAATTCTAGATCAGCATTAGCTAAACAAAGTACAGGCATCTTCATTAGTTCAATTCAACAAATGTCTCTATACTATACTGTTGTTGCTGCTGCTGCTACTACAACTATTACTACTACCTATACTACTACTACTACAACTACTACTACTACTACTACTACTACTACAACTACTTGTATTATTATTGTAATAATTGCTGTTGTTGTTGTTATAAGGTTCTTAGCATATGGAAGGAAGTAATAGGTTCTGGGGTTACAAAAATTGATAACTACCATAGTCACTGTCCTTAACAAGTTAAAAATTCAGTGGAGGAAAAGGTTATGGAAACAAGTAAAGATGATACAATTAATTAAAGGGCAAAAAACAAGTTTAAGATCTAATTTAAAAATAACAATTATGAGCCCATTTTCAGCTGGGGTTGGGGGAAAGTGAAGACTTAGAATATTGAAAGGACTTCTGAGGTTGTATAATTCTACCCTGGACCCAATTAAGTATAATTAGGCCTAATCTATAAAAGATGAGAAAATGGAGTAACATAAATAAGTAGTATAAATAAGCCTGTAAAAATAGGTTGGAGAAAGACTCATGCTATGTAAAAGTTTGGATTTTAATTCTACAGCTACTAAGAAGCCCCAGAATATTTTTGAGCCCTGGTATGTTATATTTGTCTAATAAGTAGATTACCTTGACAGCTACATGAAAGGCAAAAAGGAGATAACAGATACACAGGAGATTGAAACAGCAATTATAAGGTTATTTCTACAGTAAATGAAAAAAGGGATAAGAGGAGGAGGCAGTGTGAGTTAGAGGATGGGACATTTCTGAAAAATTTTCCTGAAGTATAAGCAATAGGAGTTTGCACCAAATTGGATGTGCATTAATTTACTTTTCTTTCTTTCCAATCTTAACGTTGTTCCTAACCATTTCATCTTCATACCATCCTTTGCTTTCACTTCCATTGTACTATTGCCCTGTCACTTCCAGAGCCTTATCAAATTCCAAGTTTCAATTAGTTTCATCTTCCATCTCTGCTTCTACTCAAGGTCTACTGAACAGAAGTAAACACTGGGTGCATTATGATTGGACTCTCACTGCAGGAAAGCAATCATTTTAATCTTCAATATTTGATTCTCCATTACACTCCTCAAAGACATTTTAAATTTTCCCTCTTCTCTTCCAGCCTTCCACATTTCTCCTTCCATCTGCCCTTTCAGCCTAGGACTTCATGTCATTAATTATTAAGGTACAAGGCACCATTCAACATGAGCTCACTTTCCCTTCTTATCTTTATCTCAAAACCCTTTGACATCATTCCCACACTTTCTTCTCCTTTAAAAATGTCTTTAACATTTTTTTTATTTTGAACTCCAAATTCTCTCCCTCCCTCCCACCACATACCTACTGAGAGGGCAAGCACTAGTATGCCAATTATACATGTGAAATCATACAAAACACATTTCCATATTAGCCTCATTGAAAAAAAAGGGGGGAAAAATTATACTTCAATTTACACTCAGAGTTCATTAGTTATATCTGTAGAGATAGATAGCATTTTTTTCACCATGAGTCCCTTGGAATTACCTCAGATCATTTTATTGATCAGAGAAGCCCGGTCTTTGACCCTTGATCTTCACTACAACATTACTGTTACTATGCATTATGATCTTTTTCTTCTATTTTCACTTTTCATTAGTTCACATAGGTTTTGCCATGTTTTTGAGACCACTCCCCTTGTTGTTTCTTGTAGCACAATAGTATTCTATCACTATCATAGGCCACAGCTTGTTTTGCCATTCCTCAATTAATGATCATACTCTTGATTTCTTATTCTTTGATACCACAAAAAAAGAGCTGATATGAATATTTTTGTACACACACATATATGTGTGTATTTGTATTCTTCCTTCTTTGAAACAATTCCAATGAGAGGAAAACCCAAGGATTTCCTGACACCACCCTATTTTCCCATCCACTATAAAAGTTCTTTCTTCTGTGCCTCTTTTATGTGAGAAAAAATTTCCCATTCTATCTCTTTCTTTCCCCCCTTCTTCCAGTACATCCCTCTTTCTCACCTCTTCATTTTTTTGGAGATGATTCCAATATAATCATCTCAGATGCATGCCCTCTGTCCATGATTCCTTTAAAAAAGACCATCAGACTTGCCATATGAACTCATAACTGAAGAGAACAGTTTCGTTCAAATGGATAGCTCAGATGCCAAATGGGAAAGGGTTTAGAAGTGAGAGAAGAGGAAATGGAGCCATTGATGTTAACATTTTCATGACTTTGTGAAAGTAAAGTAAAATACCAGATGATAGGTCAAGTGAATACAGAGTCTATTGAAGGCTTTTTAAGGATGGGAAAGATTTGTGCATGTTGGAAGTAAGAAATAAAGTGACAGATAATGAACTATTGAACATGAGGAAGGGTGGAATGATTGAGGAGGCAATATGCTAGATAAGGCAATAGGGTATAGAGATAAAGACAGATGTAAAATGGTTGCTTGGAATTGGGTAGGAGAAGGCCCACCTCACTTTGAAGGATGAAAGTGAAGAAGATAATGGACAGGAGCCAAGATGGCAGATTAGTCAGCAACTCAGCTACTCTCTCTCAACATTCCCTCCAAACAACTAAAATAATTCCTCAAATTTTAAGTCTTCATACACTTGGGGTAGACATCCCTGAACTCACTGGTGGGTTTGAGGCCTGTTGATTATCCTCAACCTGGCTTAGCTTTTCTGCTAAAACAGTTTTACTGGAGTGTGGCTCCTGCATGTTCTACAGTTTCTTGGAGCTACACATAAGAGTTGGAAGGCAGGTGGACATCAAGTTAGATGAGCAGGTCTAAAAAGGACTCAGCAAGACCTCACACCAGAGGCACTTGTCCTTTCTGAAGTAAGGACTTAATAAATGTTTATTTAATTTAATTAAATAAATATTCAATTATATTTAATATATCTGTGTTTATATATGTATTTCTTAATGTATGATAAAGTACAGTAGGTGTGTGACTGGTCATATAGAAAAAGCAAGTGATGGCTGATGAACAGCCTATAAACTCTATTGAATTTCTTTCAATCCCAAGAAAAAATACAGAAGGCGCCCAGCATTTTGCGTTGTACTCCTCTGATAATTTTCTGTGAGAACCTGGAGAGAAGTCATGTAGTATGGGTAGACATGGATGGATTGCACTTTCTTGCAACAGGATATTTATGTTAATGAAACCATAGATCTATTTGAGTATATAAAGATACACCATATTTGATACATTACTGAATTAAGGGCAAAATGGAACTTTTGTCAGTTTGTCAGTTTGAATATTCAAAGGTCATTCTAAGTTAGGTCTTTCATAGCTTTCATTACTAGGGACATGAAGAGAAAAGGCCACAGGATTAACTGACAACCTTAGTATGGAAGGCACCTTTACCATACAGAGAAAGATGCCATGTTGGGGGTGGGGAATGGATCATAGAATAATAGACTGGGAGGTGAAAGGTTCCCTGAAGACCATCTAATCCACTCATCATCTTACAGAAAAGGAAACTAAGGACCACAGAGTTTAAGTGGCTTGTCCAGTATCAAACGGCTAGTCAGGGTGAATTCCTATAGAGTATATAGGCTGCTTAGCAGTTACTGCTTTTGTCATATGCCCAAACCCCTTACATATAATACATGATAACAAATTAAAAAGAAAATAAATATTATGTACACTTCAAATATCGGAATGCCTACTTAAATTAATTAAACATTTATTAGTTCCCTATTATTTCTAGGATACTCTGATGGTCTCTTAGGGAGATAACAAAGTTTAGGTGACCTTATTTCTTCTCATGGGATCTATATGACAAGGATATAAATAACTACAATACTCAATTGTGATGAAGGAATCAAGGGATCAGTATAATTGTTTCTGCCAAGAAACTAAGAGCTCTAATCTCTAACAGATTTTTGAGGCAGATTTACAGAAAGATGTTATGAATATTTTTGCTTAATTCATACTTTCTTCATTTGTTTCAGTCAAAAAATTTGTTTTTAGTTTTTAGGTCGTAGAAAACATCTAATTCATAAAGAAATAAATCTACAAAAAATAGAATTTAACTGAGGCATTGTTTATGATTCACAAACTAATATCACTTATTTATTTTGTTTTGTACCTGACAGAAAGGAAAGTTTTAAAAAAGAAGTTTGGTATTTCTGTATCAAACCAAACCAAAATGTGTTTTAAGAGTAACTTTTTCAAAATGAATTTTGTAAAGGGATGAATTTTTAACATGTTGCAATAAATGATATGTGTCCATCTGCCAAGACAGGGTGAAATAAGAAATTCCCTAAAAAGAAATTGTTAGACTTGGATTAACTAACACTAGAATATGGAACAGTCATACTGTTTTCCTTTTAGACAGCAAAATCTCTCTCTGCCTCTCTCTCTCTCTCTCTCTCTCTCTCTCTCTCTCTCTCTCTCCCTCCCTCCAACAAGAGATTATTAAAAAATAATTTTAAAATGTCTATAAGTTAATTTTTTTTGTATTCAACAGCTTTTAATTAAAATATCAAGAAAATTTGTTGCTTTTGTTACACTAAAGTAAGACAAGTAACATTAAACTTGCAAGAATAAAATCTGAAATGACATATTTGACCATGAAATCAATTTTTGTGGTTACATTTTTATACGTCTCTGCTCTTCAGGAAATTTACAAAGAATATAAGGGTTAGATTTCCCTACCCAAACTTGGGATGATAGACTGAAAGCTGTCAAATACCTTAAAAGCTGTCTACATCATGTTTCCCCTTAATTTATAGATAAGAAAACTGAAACCCACAGAAGTTGAGCAACTAAAGTCTATGTATGTAGTAGGTAGCAAAAGTGAGATTTGAACCCATGTCTTGACTTTCACAGGACAAAAATTTAGACCTATAAGGGATCTTAGAGACTATGTAATTCAACCCCTTTATTTCATAACTCAGTAAACAATTTTGTCCATACTAAGTGACTTGTCCAGCTAACAATTGCTAGAGGCAATATTTGAATCAAAATCTTTTTGGCTTAAAATCCAAAACTCTTTCCACTGCACCCGTTATTTCCTTCATAATCTATCATTTCTCCATGAATTTATTTGGACCTTTTTGGATCCTATTTATTTATTTATTTAACATGTTCTATTCTAAGGTGTACTTAGTCACTTAAATTTACTACCACCTACCAAAAAGGGGGGGGCATTCATTAAGACTGGGTTTGACTCTTCCAAGGACTTACCCCTACTTATCATTATGGTATAGTATAATAATATTCTTATTATATTCTTATTTCCACCATACTGAACCTCTGTATCTCATGAAACTCTATATTCTTCTTTGTCCCACTCAACACGTTGATAAAAATAGGCAGCAGCATCCCTTCCAGTGTGAAGAAACAATAACCTAGAGCAAGATGAGATCAAATAGGGATCAAACCAGTCTCAGGGAATAAAACACTGATTATTATGGTTTTAGCATCTGTTCTTAGAGCCCTGATAGACTTATCATCAGAAAAGCTAATGTCAATGGTTACAATGAACCTAATTAGGGGAGTTGATAGCTTACCCAGAGATAATTTGATAATACTAGGATAAGATAAACTATTAAAATAGTTTATTTTCAAATGATGATTTTTTTCTGAATGATTGAGAGCATTGTCTGGCTACTAAGACTTATACCCTTGATAGAATATAAGCAATGACTGCAAAAATGAGAAAAAAGACATTATTTAAATTCTATAAAGCTATACTATCTCACAAGCTGAGGCTAGTGATACTATCTTAATATTATTATACATAATTCATAATTGGAAACCAATTAACATAATTTTATAATGCTAAGTAAGGTTATCTGAGCTAATATGATTCTGTTGTAATGTGTGTTTTTGAGGTTCAACACAGGTAGTTGGTAGCAAGGGAAGGGTTTTAATGAATGCTTTTTCCCCCCAAGGCTTTTAATCACAAAAAAAAGACTGTGCACATACATGATCCAATAAGCCTACACTATAGGAAACCTTATAGTTTCTCAGGAAGAAGAAAAAGAAGGAGGAGGTGGAAAAGAGGAAGAGGAGGAGGAGGAGAAAGAGAAGGAGAAGGAGAAGGAAAAGGAAAAGAAGGAGAATTTTCACATAAGTGATTAAGTTCTGACAAAATGAAAAAGTAAAGGGAAAAGAAACAGATTAATTACTTCTTACAAAACAAATAAATAAGCAAAGATAACTTTGAAGCAGGAGGAGTCATGATGAAAGAAAAAACTTATACTGTCCAGAGTTTGTAACTGAGTAATATGTGAGCAAATTAAGAAGCTTCAGGGATTGCAGTAAGCATAGGATTTAAAATATTCATAACAGAACTTTTATTAACATGTAAAATCAGCAGGGTGAAACATCAACCTATTATTAATAAGAAATGGCTGATTAGTAATCAAATGCATTTTCATGGAAATGGTAGTCAATGTAGATTAGGACTGAAAATATATGCCAAGGCAAATAATCAGTTTAGGCACATTATTTGCTGAGGCTTGTTCTTTTTATTATTTTTATGGAAGAATTTATATTGATAGATGCCTTTATTTGCATCCTTATAATACAGTGGGTACCACTACTTACCCATTCCAGTATAAAGTACTACATTTCTCCAAACTTTTCACTTACTCATCTTTATGGAAGATTAATTACAGAAAAAAAAAATATTTTAGGTAGGGAAGCCAAATTTTAAAAATTGAAAAGTTTAGGTAATTATTCTAGAAACACAAGTTACAGCAATAAGACAAGAAAGAGAAATTGAAAGAGCAAAAACAGGCAATAAGGAAATAAATCTATCACTTTTTCCAGGTATTTGATGGTATACTTTTAGAGAACCCTAGAGAATCAACTAAAAAACTAGTCGAAACAGTGAACAACTTTAGCAAAGTTCCAAGACGTAAAATAAAGTCATGTAAATTATCAGCATTTCAATATACTACCTACAAAACCCAGCAGCAAGAGGTAGAAAAAGGTATTCTATTTAAAATAAATATAGACAGCATGAAATACTTGCAAGGCTACCTGTGAAGATAAACCTAGGGACTAAATGATCAAAGTCACAAAACACTTTCATGCAAATAAAAACAGATCTTAACAATTAAAGAAAACTTAATTGATCATGGGTAGGCTGAATCAATACAATAAAAATGACAATTCTACCTCACTTAATTTACTTACTCAGTTCCCTACCAATCAAACTACCAAAGAAATATTCTATAGAACTAGAAAAAATAATAACAAAACTTGTCTGGAAGAAGAAAGGTCAAGAATATCAAGTGAATCAGTGGCAGAAAAATGTGAAGGAAGGCAGAGTAGCAGTAACATATTTCAAACCCTATTAAAAAGTGGTAATTATCAATACAATTGAGTACTGGCTAAGAAATAACATGGAGGATCAATGGAATAGATTAGATACACAACAGACAGTAGTAAATGACAATAGTAATGGAGTGTTTGACAAACCAAAATTTCTAAGCCTTTGAAGTAAGAACTTAACATTTGCAAAAAAACTGCTGGGAAAACTAGAATGCAATTTGGTGGAAACTATATATACACTGATATCTCTCACCATGTATCAGAAAAGATCAAAATGGGTACATGATTTAGACATAAAGGGTAATGTTATAAATAAATTAATGGAGCATGGAAAAATGCAACTGTCAGATACATGGATAAGGGAAGAGTTTATAAAAGAACAAGAGATAGAGAGGATCAGGGTAAGTAAAATTGAAAGTTTTTATTACATAAAATCAAAACACTTTTGAACAAACAAAATTAATGCAGTCAAAATGAGAAGGAAAACAAAAATATTCAAAAAAATTTGTATATCAAGGGTCTCTGAACAGGCCTCTTTCTCAAGTGTATAGGAACTGATCCAAATTTATAAAAAAATAAAATTCATAAATTGTCAAATGATATGAACAAGCAGTCTTCAGAAGAAGAAATTAAAGCTACCAACTAGTCAAATGAAAAATTATTTAAATCGCTACAGATTTAAGAAACATTAAAACATCTCTGAGGTATCACCCAGCACTTATCAGATGGGCTAACATAACACAAAAAAATGACAAATGCTGGAGGGCATGTAGAAAAATTTTATGCAGAACAATCTGGAACTATGCCCAAAGGGCTATAAAACTATGCCTACCCTTTGACCCAGCAATACCACTAGTAGGTCTAAATCTCAAAGAAATCAAAGAAAAGGGAAAAGGATCTATTTATATAAAAATATTTTAGCAGCTCTTTTTGTAGTGGCAAAAAATTGGAAACAAGGGGATGAAAATCAATCAAGAAATAGCTTAATAAATTGTAGTATATGATTGTGATGAAATACTATGGTGGTATAAGAAATGATGAGCATGACAGTTTCAGAAAAAACCTGGAAGGCTTATATGAACTCATACAAAGTAAAGTGTGCAGAACCAGAAGAACATTGTACTCAGTAGTAGTAGTATCATATAATAAGGATTATAAATTAACTTTGAAAGACTTTCCTCAGATTAAGGCAATGATCTAAGACAATTCCAAATGATTCATTATGAAAAATGCTATCTGCCTCCAAGAGAGAGCTGATGAAGTCTGAATGCAGATTGAAGAATACTTTTTTTAACTTTATTTTTCTTCCTTCCTTCCTTCCTTCCATCCTTTCTTCCTTCCTTCCTTCCTTCCTTCCTTCCTTCCTTCCTTCCTTCCTTCCTTCCTTCCTTTCTTTCTTTCTTTCTTTCTTTCTTTCTATCTTTCTTTCTTTCTTTCTTTCTTTCTTTCTTTCTTTCTTTCTTTCTTTCTTTCTTTCTTTCATCTGTACTTCCTTTTGCAATGTGGCTAATATGGAAATATCCTTGCATGACTTCACAAGTTTAATCAATATCAAATTGTTTGCCTTCTCAGGGAGGTAAGAAGAGGAAAGAGAGGAAAAGAATTTGGAACTCAAAATTTTTAAAAAGTGAATGTTAAAATCATTCTACATGTAATTGGGAAATATTTAACAAAATAAAATATTTTTAAAAGAGAAAAAGAAAAAATTTAGTCTAGAGAACTGGATATATTTATATGCAAACGTATGCTTTTGTATGTATACATAATATGTATTTCATGTCCTCATGTCTGTTACTAGAAATATATGTGGGGGGAAAGAGACAGAGACAGAGAGAGAAAGAGAGAGAGAGACAGAGAGAGAGAGAGAGAGAGAGACAGAGAGAGAGACAGAGAGAGAGAGACAGAGAGAGAGAGAGAGAACAGAATGTAGAGAGAGAAAAGAGGCACCAGAACAAAATCCTGGAGTTGCACTCACAGTGGAGGGACAAGTATGAGGACTAGGACATATTTTTTGCCTTGAAAACCCAGAGATAAGTGAGTGTCAAAGAGAAAAGAAATGAAAAGATTTCAGTCAAGTCAAATGTTATAGAGAGGTCAGGGAGGATGAAGTATTAGAAAAACCACAGAACTTGGCAATTAGATTTTTGGTAACTTTGGAAAGAACAATTTCACCACAGAGAAGATTTCAGAAGTCAGATTTTAAACAGATGAGAAGTTTATTGAAAGTAGAGAAAAAGAAGACAAATGTACATCCACGCGAGCACGCGCGCACACACATACACACACACACACACACACACACACACACACACACACACCCCTTCTAATAGCATGTGAAAAGAATAGTTTGAAGGGATACAAGTAAACAATGGCTTTTTTAAGGATAGGAGGCACTTAGGAATAGTTGTAGGCAGCAGAGAAAGAGCTAGCAATCCACAAATGACACAATCGGGTTTTGTTCACTTTTATCTCCTCCGGGAAACCAGAACCTATCATTTTCATGTTACTGAATGTTCTATTAGCAATATAACTGAAACATAGACATGAGGATGAAGATAACATAAAATGTAGTATCTTACCACCAGAAACTGTATAACAGCTGTCATATATTTATCAATACAATATGACCAATTTCACTATATGCTTAAAAATACAGCAGCTATAAAATTGCCAGAATTATAAATTCAAATCAGAACATCTATTTTTTATAAATGAATAAATTACAAATTTCAATTTTATTAATGCAAATGTATCCTAGAGTATCACCCCATCTAACTTTTCCCTCATTCCTGAAATACTCTCATAAAAATTTAAGAAAAAACTTACTTTATTAGATGCTGCCATGTATGTTACTTATAACCTGGAATTAAAGGCTTTCAACCAGAAAAACCTAGCAGAAGTCAAAACCATGAGAGAACATGAATACACAGCATCTCCATTGTTTTGAATGCTTCTAGAGTTGTTGCAAAGATGGTTTTACCAAACTTACAGATGATGAGATAAATTCTGAATGCTCTTATTAAATCATAAAATGCTATTTTTATTGTAAATAATCTGTCAAATATTAAAAGTAAAAATATAAAAATGCAACATTTTGGGGAAATTTTTCTTGCCTTTTTTCTCCTTCTTTCATTCTGTTTGGTACATGTTGAGTTTAAGATGTTAAAGGACATCAACACAGATATAGTAACAGTATAAGATGTGATTGTGGACATCAGAAAATAAGTTAGGTCTGCATAAGTAGATTCAAAGATGATTAACATAGAGGTGATCACTGAATCCTTGAGAGATGATGAAGTCGTCAGAGATCAACAGTATAAAGTAAAGATAGTATAAAATCAAATTGCGATTTAAAAAAAAAAATAGGGTTCAGAAGAGAGGCCTAAGGACTAGTTGTAGAGGCATCTACATTTAGCAGACATGTTCCATACAAAGATTAAGTAAAAAAGACTGAAGAGGCCATCAGAGAAAAAGATGAACAACATTACATTAGTTCCAAAAAAACAGAAAACAGTATCAATGAGATGGTGGTGACAAGCAGTGTCGAAGGTTGCAGACATTTCAAGGATGCAAATTAAGAATAGGCCATTATGTATGGTAATTAAGAGAGTCTTGGTAACTATGTATTGAGAAATTTTAGTTTTATGATTATTGAAAATCAAACTATAGAGAGATGGAAAAACTTTAGGTATCAATTTTAGACAGCCTTTTTAAGGAATTCTACTACAAAAAGGAGGGGCAATATGCAACAGCTAGCAGGGACTGACAGATCAAGTGACAATTATTTGAAGTTGAAGAATAAGTAGGTATGTTTGTAGGCAGTAAGAAAGCAGCCATTACAGGGATAGATTGAAGATAAGGGAGAAAGTATGTGATTGGGTGACAAACTGCTTGAGAAAGTGGGATCTATTGGTATCATTCACATAAATAAAGTTATTACCTACAAAAGAGAAGGGTCACCTCTTCATGTGAAGCTAGAGTGAGGGAGGAAATGTGGCAAAATGCATCTGAGTGATGGAATGGGAAAAGGGGGAGCTCACTGACAATTGCCTCAGTTTTTTCAGTGAAATGTGAGGTGAATTTCTGAGCTGAGAATTAGGGGGAGGAATATTAGTGGGAAAGTTGGCAGAGAGATGAAAATGTTTGAAAAGCCTCAACGTTGAGTGGGACAAGGATTTAATTAGGGAAGTTTAATTGTATTGTTTCACCACAATGAAGGCCCAGGTTAATTGTCTCTGTGTTTGTGTTGTGTGTGTGTGTGTGTGTGTGTGTGTGTGTGTGTATGTGTATTTCTAAATACATCCAGTCAGCATGGTGTCATGAATTTCTCTTCCTTTTAGCAACAAGTGAATAGGAGCACTAGCAGCAGATTGTAGAGGTAATACGTGCCTGAGGCTTGGCATCATGCGAGTGTTATGGGACAAAAGGCATAGGATTCAAAAGAAGAAGAAAGTGTGGCATTGAACTGGTTCATTAAAAGGAAAGAGATTAGAATGTAGCTAGTAAGGGGTGATGGCCTAGGAAATAACTGAGCTGTCAGGAAATTAGCTAACGTGGTAAAGATGAACAATACGGTTTGTAGTTGAAAGACAGAAGAAGAATGATGACAGACTATGGGAAGGTAAGGGAAAATCAGAGTTTATGAATGCAAAGTAGAAAATTTGTAGGTGATGGCAGGATGAAGGTTATCTCCATAAATGGCTGAGTTGGGCTAGATGAATAGATGATAAGAAAAATGGAAATTGAAGAACCATAAGGATAGGTTGCTTCAGAGAATGTCAATACTAAATGAATATCAATATAAAGTTCCCTAGTATGAGTTTAGGAGTTGGGAAGGGGATGAAGATAAAGAATGCAAGCCAGGTACTGAACTCATTGGTGGAGGGAGGACTGTCCTAGGGGTCAGAAATTAAGAGCTATGAGAACTTTGAGTGAATCTTGCAGAAGGAAAAGTTACTGAATGATGATGGTAGAGGGAGAATATAGATGCGGCAAGGGGAGACAGGATTCTTCCAACTCCTCCACCTCAACCTGTGTGTTACGGAGAATGAGGGAAAGATTCACTATTGTTAGAAATGGCAGCCAGAGAGGTAGTGTTAACAGCAAAAAAGAAACACTTCAGTGCGAGCCAAAAGATGAAAGAAGTAGGAAAGGTAAAGATTTGAGTTAGAAGTAATTTTACCTACTGAACAGGCACTTCAGAAAGTATAGTAGAAAATACGAGTAGTTTTAGAGTGGGAGAGGGATGAAGGCTATAGGAATGAGGGAGGTGGCAATGGGAAATGGATAACACAGTTTGAGTAATGACGTCTGGGTTGAGAATCACAGGGATGGAGACAATGTGACAGGAGCAGAAAGTTTGTTAAACATTTAACTGATCAGGAAAGAAGTCAGGTTTGATCCTTAGAAAGAAATCATCACATGTTTATCCAATAAGTCCTCTTGGAGGAAAGGCAGAAAAATCCATTAGGAAATCTTACATGCCAAAATAACTGCAGAAGTAACTAAATAGCTTGTTGATCTGTCCATGTGTAAATTGGCATTGTGCTTGAACAAACAATAATTATCCTAGCTGGTCCATAAATTTTAGAGAAAACAAACACTAGCAAAATTGTCCAATGGCTCCACAAAGAAACCAATTGCATATTACAAACCTATTGTTTTCATATTACCTGAAACAGTTTTATTCTACTACAAATCTGTGTTATCCAATTGAATACTATTTTTTAATCATAAAAGATGCAAGTTTGTAAAAGTTCAGTCGAACTGAATCACCGTCATGTGAAACAGTATATAATTACTGATTCCAAAAAATGGCTGGAAACTCCCCACTCAACCCTCTTCAGAGACAGTTTATAAAGCACAGTTTTCCATTTAAAAGGCTATAAAATGAAAAATGAACATAACAAATGTCTAGCCTGTTCCCTAGATATAGTTTACAACAAAGGTAATATATAACTATAAGACAAAAACATGGCAATGAGGTCCTCGAGGTATTTATCCTGAGTATTAACTTTGAAATTTCCTTCGTTAACCAAATGAAAAGGACAATCTGTTTACTACCTATGTGAAGATATTTTTTAACCTTTAACCTCTATTTTACCCTCTGACTCTAGAATATCAGGGTTAAAATATTAAATGAGCATATGCTTTTATGCCCTTTGAGGGAGAAAAGGTCATGAGCAGTTCCTTACTTTCTAGGAGGGTGGAGAATTTTAATGGGTACAAATATCCTCCATCTTTCCCCATCTCTTACAATCCTTGTAGTCTTCCATGAATCAGTTTAAATGTTACCTCTTCCCTGAAATGCTCTATAATTCTCCGAGACCAAAGGAGTTTTTCCCCATCAGAATTCTTATGGCATGTTATATGTGGAAATACTATACTCTACTTGTAACATATTAATCGGTGTGCTTCTTTCATGTCTATTCTAGTCTGTAGGCTCTATGAGAGCAGTAACTATGTCATTCTTATCTGCAATTCCTGCAGGTCTACATAACACAATAACTCATACATAGTAGGTGCTTCATCATTACTTGATATATGGATGGAATAAATGATATAGTATCTGTATGGTGAAGGAATTTGCTCTTGTGCCATTCTGTTCTAGTTCTAAAGTTCTAAAGAAATTAATCTACCAATAGAGAATGTTAATTTTGCTTTTTCTTGGATCTTGCAAGCTTTTATAGAAGAGCATCCCAAATGAATTAAAATAGATGATAAAGACTATCATTTACAAAGCAACAGCAACCAACAAAAAAAGGAATAAAGGAAAAAAAGGAACAGATTGTTATGTTTTGTTTTGTTTCTATTTTCTTGAAGCAACCTTTGTAATGAGTTAATTATCTATTCTTTGAAGAAATATTTCTCTTCATAAAATCTTGGAAATGTTTGCTATCTAACGTAGGTAGCCAAGGTGTGATCAGCAATAATAAGGAGCGTTTGGATATTTCACATTTTTTCAGATTTTCCTACTGGGAAAATTTGTCAACATGAACCATAATGAAAAATAAAGTGAGTAGAACTTCGAACTAATGAAATTAGGGCATCAAAAACATCAAGAGGGAGCATAATATGATAGATAGAATGCTGACCTCAGAGCCAAACTTGACATAGTCTCAAGTTTAGTTTCTAAAACAAATAGCTCTATGAACTTGGGCAAGTAACAACTTCTCATTACCTTAGTAAACAGATTCTTTCTGTAAATAACAGAATAGATGACAGTCTCCTCAGCTTCTCATTGAGACCTCCCTATATCAATAAAGTTGAAATTCAAGTCCAAAAAAATCACCAATATTACATGTCAATCTATTGTTTCCTGATCATACTTTAAACAAAGAAAACTGTAAATGCTCCTGCAGGGATTTTTTTTTTTTGGAAGTCCATGTGAATTTTTTTTCCATATTTTTTTATTTATTTAATATTTTTAGTTTTCAGCATTGATTTCCACAAGATTTTGAATTGCAAATTTTCTCTGCATTTCTACCCTCCCCCCACTCCAAGAAGGCATATACTCTGATTACCCCATTCCACAGTCAGCCTTCCCTTCTGTCACCCCACTCCCCCCATCCACTTTTTCCTTACTTTCTTGTAGGGCAAGATAGATTTCTATGCCCCATTACCTGTATATCTTATTACCCAGTTGCAAGCAAGAACAACTTTTTTTTGAACATCTGCTTTTAAAACTTTGAGATTCAAATTCTCTCCTCGCTACCTCCCCACCCACCCTCCCTAAGAAGGCAAACAATTCAACACAGTTCCCACATGTATCATTATGCAAAACGCTTCCACAATACTGATGTTCTGAAAGACTAACTATATTTTGCTCCCTCCTATCCTGTCCCCATTTATTCAACTTTCTCCCTTGACCCTGTCCCTTTTCGAAAGTGTTTGTTTTTGATTACCTCCTCCCTCTATCTGCCCTCCCTTCTATCATTCCTCCTTTTTTATCCCCTTCCTCCTTCTTTCCTCCAGGGTAAGATACCCAATTGAGTGTATATGTTATTCCCTCCTCAGGTCAAATCTGATGAGAGCAAGATTCATTCATTCCCCCTTAACTGCCTCCTCTGCCCTCCCAACAGAACTGCTTTTTCTTGCCACTTTTATGTGAGAAAATTTACTCCATTCTTTCTCTTCCTTTCTCACTCTCTCAATATATTCCTCTCTCATCCCTTAATTTGATTTTATTTTTTAGCTATCATCCCTTCATATTCAACTCTCTATATATAGATGTATACATGTATATACATCTATATATATAGATGTATATATATATATGTGTGTATGTATATATACATATATATGTGTGTGTGTGTGTGTGTATATATATAATATATATATATATATATATATATATATATATATATATATATATGTACCCTTCAGCTACCCTAATACTGAGGTCTCATGAATTATACACATCATCTTTCCATGTAGGAATGTAAACAAAATAGTTCAACTTTAATAAGTCTCTTGTGATTTCTCTTTCTTGTTTACTTTTTCATGCTTCTCTTGATTCTTGTGTTTGAAAGTCAAATTTTCTATTCAGCTCTGGTCTTTTCACTGAGAAAGCTTGAAAGTCCTCTATTTTATTGAAAATCCATATTTTGCCTTGGAGCATGGTACACAGTTTTGCTGGGTAGGTGATTCTTGGTTTTAAT
>CM053626.1:271270078-271294348 GCA_028646595.1 Phalanger gymnotis
CAAGGCATTCTTCTCCTCATTGGCTTTTTGGAGCTCTTTGGCCATTTGAGTTACTCTATTTTTTAAAGTGTTATTTTCTTGAGTATTTTTTGGGTCTCCTTTAGCAAGTCATTGACTTGTTTTTCATGGTTTTCTTGCATCACTCTCATTTCTCCTCCCAGTTTTTCCTCTACTTCTCTTACTTGCTTTTCCAAATCCTTTTTGAGCTCTTCCATGGCCTGAGACCAATTCGCATTTTTTGTGAAGGCTTTTGAGGTAGGCCCTTTGACTTTGTTGACTTCTTCTAGCTGTATGCTTTGGTCTTCTTTGTCACCAGAGAAAGCTTCCAAAGTCTGAGTCTGAATCTCAGACTGTTTTCGCTGCCTGTTCATGTTCCCAGCCAACTACTTGACCCTTGAGCTTTTTGTTGGGGTATGACTGCTTGTAGAGTAGAGAATACTTTGTCCCAAGCTACTTCTACACAGCAAGCTCCTACTCCCACACAGCAGTGTTCCTACTCCCCCAAGAAACACCAACAAGTATTGCGGCTCAGATCCAGGCAGGGCAAAGCAGGCTTTGCACTCCTACTTTAATCTGCAGCTGAATTCCTTCCACCAGGTGGGTCTCGGACTGGAAGCAACTGCAGCTGTAGCTCTGGAAGCAGCCTCAGAGCTGCACCACCTCTGCTGCCTCCAGGGCCGTGGCTGACCCAAACTCCTTTCACTCTGTCCTAGTAGCTTTTCCCACTAATCTTATCTGTTGTCTTTGGTGTTTGTGGGTTGACAAGTCTGGTAACCACCTCAGCTCAATGATTCAGAGCCCTATACCCTGTTCCACCCAGCTCTAGTCTGGTTGGTCCTGCCACAGCCCATGCTGGGCTCTGCTCCTCTCTGCTCCCAGCTCCGTGTGATAGACCCTTACCAGTAACCATTCAGGCTTTCTTGGGCTGGAGCCCTGCTCCCCTCTGCTATTCTATGGGTTCTTCAGCTCTAGAATTTGTTCAGAGCCATTTCTATAGGTGTTTGGAGGGAGGTGGGGGGGGAGGGGAGCTTAGCAAGTCCCTGCTTTCCAGCCACCATCTTAGCTCTGCCCCCACATAGGGCTTTATTTTTTTTCCTGTTTTCTTTCTGTCATTGTATCCTCATGTCCTAGCACAGTGAATGATGTTATATTTGTTGTTAAGTCATTTTTCAGGCATTTTTGAATCTTTGTGACCCCATTTGTGGTTTTCTTGACAAAAATATTAGAGTGGTTTGCCATTTCCTTCTCCAGTTCATTTTACAGGTGAGAAAGCTGAGGCAAATAGGATTAAGTGACTTTCCCAGGGTATCTGAGACTAGTGTCTGTGGCTAGATTTGAACTCAGGAAGATGAGTCTTCTTGACTTCAGGCCGAGTACCTTATCCACTGAGTGGCCTAGCTGCCCATGAAGGGCATGTAATGGGTGCTAGATAAATGCTTGATGAATTTAATTTGATTAAAATAATATAACTTAAAAATGAATTAAATTAGTTTGTCTAAATGAATAAAGAGTTGAACATATAAATGATTTCTGGCAGCCTTTTGTAGAATCAATGTATTAGGAGAAATCTCTATTAAGATAAAAATTAATTCACTTGAAATACCCAGTGGAAGCCAACTGTCTCAAAAAGAATGTGTTTGGAATATTTTGTCCACATACTTCATTCCCTATATTGAAAAATATTAAAAATGAGTTTTTTAAATACTATGTACATACAAAGTGCATTTTTTGTTTGATTCTTGAAAACTACAATTATCTTTAATCCTATCCCTGCAAAACCTTTGTTACATTTAAATTATATACATATACATGTATGTGTATGTGTATATATTGTATATATGTATATATGTGTGTATATGCATGTATAGATATAGATTTATAAATTCTACCTATTAGGGAAGAAAACTGCATGGTTAATGCTACCAACAATTAGAGAATAATAAGAGGATGGCATAATCAGATTTTGAAATTTTCAATTATATATATTTCTTGGTTATATCTTTTTTAACATTAATGTAATGTAAATTCAAAATAGGAAAAATAAATAAATGAGCTAGCCAACTATTTAGAAATAGAGTTTGGTAAATGTCTATTATTTAGAAATTGAAAAGTATGCATCATGTACTATTCTGATATTTATAAGGATAAAAGAAAACATAAGGATTACAAATCAATAATAGAATAATTATCTATGATGCCTTTTAATTTCTATTTAATTTTATCTTTACAATAAATGCACTTCAAAGATTCTGTTATTCTCCAGGCACTGCTCTAGGTTTTAGAGATACAAAGAAAAGAATGAAATAGTCTCTGCCCTCAAGGTGTTTACAATCTTCCTAAATATATTTGCCCATTTATGTCTTTAATATGTATTTCTTGTAACTATGTAATTTGCACTTTGCATAAATGTTATCTAAGATTTTTAAAATAAACCTCTATAGAATGAAAGTCATATTTATCCTATGCCTTTGATATACATTTCTTTAAATCTTCAATTTTTTCAACTTATAACTGTTTTATTTTCACTCCCATTTGCATGTGGTTGATGCTTAACTCTGTGTTGGAAATCTAGAGGTGATTTTTTTCTATATGTTCACATTTATGTTTTGCTATCCCCAAAATAGACCCCCAACATCTGCCTTGCAAAAGTGATCTTAAAAATATGGGGCAGGCAAGTTAAGTATTATACTTTGGGCATTTGGGGATGTATTTATTATTGAACAGATCGTTTTGGTATACATTATTATTAGCGCCAAACATTAAACTAATGTTTTCCAGAAGGTATTTTCTTTAAAGAAAAATTTTAAGTAATTCTTTCATCTAGCACACTTGAGATATAAAGTTTCTTGGTCACTTGTAATTTTTTTTAAATCTAGCTGGAAGTCTAATTTTACTTTCTGATTGTTTTATTATAGTCCTTCTTCCATTGCTAATAATCTACCCAGTAACATAGTCAAAACTTGATCATTATCATTGGGCTATAACCCTATAAATCATCTATTCCTATTATATATGTTGAAGTTGTATTTTTTAATTGAAAGAGACATGTACTGGCATTTTATACATTTACAGGTGAATGTATCTTTGATGTCAGCATACTTAGCATGAAATACTTCTGTATCAATGAATTATAAACTTGAAACAAATATTTTTCTGGTGTTATTAAAATGAATCAATAAGTAAATACATGTTTTAAGAAGACCTCTTTTTCAGGCAATTTTTAAGAAATGAGTTCACCAAGTTCTAGATACATAGAGGGATATAGGAGCAACGGTTCTGGGACTATCCCCCAACTCTCACTTACAAGTTGGGTTGTGTTTTGTTGTATTATACAGACTATAATTTCAGATGTGAGACTTGAATATATAGTATAGCATAGTGGAGAGATAGCTGAATTGGAGTCAAAAAGACACGGGTTCTATTACTATTTTTGATACGTATTGACTGTGTGCCCCTGGGTAAGCCACTTAAACTCTCATGGTTCTATACAATTCTCTAAGTTAATGAGTCACAAAGAGCATACCACCCTCCACTGATACAATGCTTTTCCTCATCTAGGAATTTTCTGTATCAACTAAGACCAACCCCTCTATTTGTTTGTATATTCCATAAATAAAAAGATACATACATGCACACAAAACTATACATGTATGCACACACATATGTATACATATATACATACAAAATTATATATTAAATGCAACTATACCCATGTGCATGTGTACACAGATGCGTGTGCATATGCACATGCATGAATATTGATATATCATATGTGTACATACGTTATTATATACCTACGTATGTGTATATTCCATATGTCTATAAATCCCATCCCATTTATACAACAATATATGAAAATTACATGCTCAAATAGATGATAAATTAGATGGATAGATAAAAAGATAGACATATTGATCATATTTATTGTATCTATACTGTAAAAAGCAAATAATAAAGAATTTTCTCTCACAATCCAGGTCAGTACATTTTCTGTAATGTACCATCTATGAGAATTTACTGGGACAATGTATGGTCAGGTGACCTACCCATTACAGTATGCCACAGTTAAATATCAGATAAAAGACAAATACAGATCTCCCTGATTCTGAGGTCAACTCTTTTTTTCATTCTTCCACCTTGCTATTCATTAAATCCATAACTATTTTCAACTTGGAAAGATTTGTGACCTATATAGTTGTAGCTTCTACCTAGAAAGCTAGAAATTATATATATACATATATGTGCGTATGCATGTATATATACATATATGCATATACACGTCTATATACATGTACACGTGTACATACCTCTATGTAAATATGCATGTACATATATTATACATATATATACCCACTCAGAGTGCTGCCTCTCCATTCCCTTATAAATATACAGGCATCAAAAAGATTAGAAGGAAATTTTGATTAACGGTGTGAAGAAAGTAAAATGGTGGTCACAAGGGCAAGAATGACAAATAAAATCTTCTAATCAGTAAGCCACTCCTTGAGACTTGTATATAGTTCACTGACCTAACATTCATCTTCCCAATGGGGCTTCCAAAAGGTTTCACCACTTATGCTTCTCAGTGTGTGGATCTGCATGTAGTTCTGTACAATTCTAAAGTGGCACGCATATCACTTCTGAAGGCAGTACTTGTTCCTGACGCATGCACTGTAATTCTCCAGGTGCTCCCAGTGTTTTAAGGGGGGGGGGAAGCAATGCATGTAAACTCTTTCCCATCAGTACAGAGGAAAAAACAATTGAGTTAGCCCTTTTCATTTCATTTCATCTGTCTGACAGCTTTCGTATGACCCAATTGTGACAATACAGTACACTATAAGAAACCACTACAGCGGAGCTTCTTCCTTGTGCTACAGGGAGGGAGAGAGAGAATAAGAATTGACATTGCACCTAATATGTGGCAGCCTGTTCTAAGTGCTTTACAACCATTATCTCCTTTGATTCTCACAACAATCTCCTGAAGTGGGTGCTATCATCATCATCCCCATTTTACAGTTGAAGAAACCAAAGTCAAGTACTTGCCCAGAGTCACAAAGCTAGAAAGTATCTGAGGTCAGATTTTATTTTAGATCTTCCTGACTGCTGGCCCAGCCTTCTGTCTACTAAGCGTAGTTGCTAAAGTTCCTATCAAACTCTAGTCTCAGAAAAGTTTTTCCAAAGATTAATCTGACATACAATTGCTCTCTTTTCATCTGCAAAGGGAATCTATCATCCATGTATACTAAATTGAAACATAGTCTATTAAAAGGGAAATATATAGTCTCTACTATGTATATCAGTGTATGTAGACTTCTACTAATAGAGGATATTTTTGGTGGAGAGGGGTTTGTTTTCCCTTGTGATCATAGAATATGGAAATGTATAAAATGGAAAAGTAAAACCCATTATCAATTGCTTTTTCTTTTGTTGATCTTATAACTTCTAATTACCATAAGGAAAACTTGTATCTTGCTTACCCTTTTATCTTTAAAAACACCAATCAGACAGAGATTCAAGAAATGGACAGTGACTCTTACTGTGCTTTCTTTGGAGTGCACTTTCTTTTATGTTTCTAAATAAAGCTATGCCTTTCATGTAAATTTCAGTGCACATATATCTTGGCTTAGTATCTTAGAACCTTTTCTCTGCAGAGAAGAAAAAAGACCTTTGGAAATATTGTCTTTTTGATATGTTGGTTTCACCCAGTTATATAAAAAAATAGAATTTGAGAATGAAACATTTCATTTGAAAGGGAAGGTTTTCTTTCACACTGAAGAATTTTGTCAGTATTTCTATAAGAAAAGCTGTACAATAAGTGGATGATCAAATTATAAATTTCTAGCCATAAAGTGGTAAAAATAAATGACATAACATACACGAAGTTTTATGATGAAAGAATAAGTAAAAATGTTGAATGTAAACATAAGGCAAATGTTTCTGGAATAAAGATTATATAAGAAAAGATTAAAAATTCTAGAATAATTAAGTATAAAACCTATTGAGATTCTCACCATATGTGATCTATGTAACAAATTTTTTAGCTAGGCAAACTCTCCATATAATCCTGTAAGATAAACATACATGCAGAAAACCAAGTTCCTATGGTCAATAGTGGTTTTGGGGTAGTCTTACCCTTAGCTCAATATAGTGGAAAGTGTGCTGGAAATTATGCTATGGAAGACGTGGGCTTGAATCCACTCTTTTATTCTTAATAGTGGTGTCAGCATGAATGAGTGACTACCCATTCTATGTCCCATTTTCCTAATCTTTAAAATGAGTTTAATAATGTCTGTATCACTTACCTTACAAGGTTTTTATGAGGATAAAATTAAATTAGATAAGTAAACATTAGCATACTTCAAAGTAATATATCAACGAAAGGTAGTAATCATATCTATTAAAGTCTCTAATAGGAATGTATTAAAATACAAAAGGAAATTTAAGAGATATCTTACTTTTGAGTACTTGCCTACTGCAGAAATGTGCCAAGGAATTTTGTACTTAAATCTGTTCTGTCCAACACTTTTATTAGTTACAAGAACAAAGGATAATTCATAGTAGCATAGATATAAAGATGGAAGGGACTGCAGAGGTGATCTCTTTCAATGTTAGTGTTAACAAAATTTCAAAAATAAAGAAATCAGGGCCTAGGAAAAAGCATTATTAAATGAAAGTTAGAAATAGAAGACTTGTGCAGATGAAGCAAAGTAGGAAAGGAAAGTTCATATATTAGATAATATTGATATAATTCAAAATGTTCTCTATGTTGGAGCAATGGGCCAAAGATAAATCTATGAAATTTAATAATAATAACAGAATTGAATTTTATACTTTCCACATGTTATCACATTTATAAGTCTAACAACCTTAAAAGGTGCGTATGTGTGAATACATATACATACAGGCATATATACCTACAGACAAGTAGATGGCACAGTGGATAGAACACTGGTTATGGAGGGAGGAAGACCTGAGTTTAAATCTAGCCTCAGACACTTATAAGTTGTATAATTGTGGGCAAGTCACTTAACTTTTTGCCTCAGTTTTTTCATCTGTGAAATGAGCTGGAGAAGGAAATGGCAAACCATTCCATATCTTTAACAAGAAAACTCCAAATGTGATCACAAAGAGTTGGACACACCTAAAAAACACATATATACATATTTAACAATATATATCTACATATCACACACTTATGTGTGTAGACACATATGTGTATATATAATAGCAATAGCTATTGTATAGGCACATATGTGTATATATAATAGCAATAGCTATCATTCATATTTCACTTTAAATTTTGTAAACTCTTTGCAAATATCATGTCATTTTATCCTCACTACATACACCTTTTTGTTAAAAAAAAAAAAAAAGGAAAGCGAGACAGGGATTAGTTGATTTTTCCCAGGTCACGCAGCTAAGAATTACATGAGGATTTAAACTCAGGTCCTCCTGACTACAGATCCAGTCCTCTGTCTTTTATGTGTTTGTATGTGTATGTATGTATGCATGTATGTATGAATAATTGCATTCATTAGGTATGTACATGCATGTGTATATACTGCCATTGTACTTTTATGCCTTGTATCATTTATATTACCAAAAACCCTATAGTGCATGTGAATATGTGTTTATTTCCATGTATATGAAAATACGGGTTCGTTTACATATATTTATGCGTATGTATGTAGGTATAAATTCTTGTGTATGCTTTAGTGAAAGCATACATACATTCTTATTAAACATATGCATCTGTATATATACATATGTGCATATGTACATATGCGCATGTACATATATCCAATTTGATGGGGATACAACAATACTCTTCTTTCATTAGTGTAGTCAACCTCCAGGGACAAACTTTTTTAACCATATAGATTAGCAACTAAGCATTTGCTTTATGACTGAGGAAATGAAAGGTTGAGGTAGCTCCATGGGGTCACATGGCATATATGTCTCAGGGGCAGGACTTGAACTCAAATGACATGAGTATTTGCCAGGAGGTAGAATTTGAATTAGTCTTATTTTGAATCCCAATTCTATAATTTTTCCAATACACCAAAGTTCTACATCGAGGTTTTAAAAACTGAACTACATAGTACAGCTTGAAGAAGACCTGGCTAGATGACAGTACATAAAAAAGACCTGGGAATTTTAGTATATCATTAAATATGATTCATTTTGCCAGGTAATATAATGCATTGATCAGAGCAATGCGTTTTCTTACCAACTTCTCTTGGATATGTCTTAATGAGACCTAGGATTATATTTACTCTTTTAGCTACCATCTCACTGTTAAATAATTTTCAATATGAAATTCACTAAAATTCATGCTAAGGAAACTGCCAATGTAATGACAAAGATGGCAGTTGTTAATATGAGAGAAAATACAGAAAATGGAAGAGATGACACAAACCTAGGCAAATTCCCAATTCTTAAAAAAGAAAGCAGAATATGGATTTTGTGGAGCAGTGTACTTGATGTCCATACCTGTCAAAATTCTAGGATGTATTATTAAGGAGATAATGTATCAGCATTTAGATAGATAAATATTAGTACTTTGGGCACATTAAGAACAGGTCATGTTAAATTTATCTCATTTCTTTTTTTTCTTTACTTTGAGTAGAAGAAAGATGGTGTCATTAATGGAAAATCAACCTTATACTCAGGAAAATACAGGTTCAAGGTCAGCTTCTGACAACCATGTTTGATCAAGAACGAGTTATTTATCTTCATGGTGTTCCAAATATCTCTCTCAGTCTCCATCTGTCTCTCAGTTTCTGCCTTTTTTTCTGTTTATGTCTGTCTGCCTGTCTCTGTTTCTCTGTCTCTATTTTTCTGTCCTAGTTCTCTCTCTCTCTCTCTCTCTCTCTCTCTCTCTCTCTCTCTCTCTCTCTCTCTCTCTCTCTTTTTTTTTTTCTCTCTCTCTCTCCCTTTCTTCCTCCCTCCCTCCTCCTTCTCCTCCTCCTTCTTCTCTTCTTCTGACTTCTCCTCCTTCTCTTCCTCCTCCTCCCTCTCTCTGTCTTTCCCTCCATCTCTCCCTTATTTTCAGTCAGTCTGGATTTTGATCTCTGCTTTTGTTTTTGGTCAGGTTAGAAGTGACAAGAGGGACAGGCTTTTTCTTGTTTTCATTATTGTTCTGTTAAACCAATGATCTGAACAGATTTCAAACTGTTTTCTTCCCTTCCCCTTTCACTTTTACTAGAGTATGGATCCTATTGGATTCATTACTTCATTTCATGTAAATCCAATGATACCACTGGAAAGACACTAGCAATTTTGTAATATAATCCAATCTTCTTTTCAAGAAAGCTTTTGTGTCTGTATCTTTAGAGTTCATGTTAAATAAAAATACTCTCAATATTTAGAAGTCATTGTCATGGATTTATCTATTTTTGATTGAGCAAGAGATTTTCCAGACATCTGACTGTCATTCTTATTAAGTGTTTCTCCCTACCTCTCAAAAGCAAAAGCATGTCCTTTATTGAGTAGAAATCAAATTATCACAAGAGGTTAGTGGGTCAGTCTTCAAGACATTTCAAATTTTATGTTTTGGCTAGTAGTTTCATAATTTTTCACTCTTCTAAGTTTATACAATACTCCTGAGTGGATGCTAAGCAATATCGATGAAAAATAGATCTATATTGTCAATTAGGTTTAGTAAATCCTTTGCACTCACCTATAATTCATGTTATATCTCTGTGTTTCTCAAAAAAAAAATGGGAAGATGATTGCCCCAATGGGAATATTTGAAAAGACTGAGGCAAATGAACAAGTAAGTTTCCCTTGACATCTCTCAGAAAATCTTTTGCTATGGCATCATTCAATAGACTCCTTTATTTAGCCGAATTTCTCTCCTTTATGTATTTTGTTAACCTCTTATTATTGTCTCCCAAGTTCTTTCTTTGATCCTGCTAATTTCTAATTTGTTAATGATCTGCCACACATTCTGGGTATTCCTATTCTAAATTGTACCTTTTTGCCATTTTTTTCCACAGACCTTTTTTTTCCACCTATGTGATCATCTCTTTTATCTTGGCAGTCATCCAAGCAGGGCTAAAAGCAGTGCTTACTTTTGTCAATAGAAGTCATCTCGTCCAATCCCCTTCTTTAGTGTACACAGCTAGGAAAGAGACAGGGTCTAGGATTGAGATTGATTTTGCTTAGCATTTAGTAAGAATGATCACAAAGAGCATTTCTTGGCAATAAGCCTTTTTTAAACCCCGGGAAAAAAAAACATCCTGAAAGATTTCAAGTTCTTCCTTCCTAAAAGGAGTGATGTGTTTGCAAAGAACAGCAGCAGCATTGCTATCTGCTTTTCTCTACTTGGTGTAGCAGAAGAGGTACACCTGTGTTCCTTCTGTCTAACATGACCCAGTTTGATCCATCTTCTTTTATGCCTAAACCTCTTACTGAAACTCACTGTAGAATTTCCTACTACCTTGATTTCACATTAAATTATACCTAAGAACATTTTCTCTCTCCAGATATGTATTGTGAGATTCCTGAATATAGACTCAGGACTTCCGGTGGAACTTTAGGATTTAAATTTTTTTTATTTTATATTATCTGAATATTTTATTGCCTATAACTAAATAGGTGGCATTTGTAAACCATTTTTAAGCTTTTCTATGTCAACAGATATTATTTTAAATTAATGTTTATGCATTTTGATCTCACAAGAAAAAGGAAAATTTGTCTTATTTCATAATGTCCTATCCTTGTTAAAATGAATTCTATATTTTCAGATTTGTTGCTTGCTACTATGCATTATTAGTAATAAAATAACTATGCATGATCAAGATTTTTTATTCTATAAGATATGATAATAATTTAGGCTACCTACTTTATCATCCCTTAAGCCTCTCTAGGCACCTAACATTAGTGGGAGTTTGAAATTAACTAGAGTTGCTTATTCAGAAAAAATAATATATCACAGTTGATCTAAAAATATATGTATGATTGTAAGAGGGAGGAGAAAAAAGACAATTACACTGTATGAGACCACGAGACCCAATATATTTAAATTGCTTAATCATATTATGATTTTTAGTTTAAAAAAAATAAAATAAAGGAGGAGAATTTTCCTTTCCCCTACTATTTGGCCTTTTGCATTGGTTGTAATAAAAGAGCTTTGATTAAGAGGGTCCTATTGAGAATAAAGAAAATATTCTTTATAGGTTTTGTGGCTCAGTCATTATTAAAGAGAAGCCTGAGAGGAGAAGTTTTTTCTGAGATACTGATTTCCTAACTATTATTGCTCAGTATATGTGATTTACCATAGGTTTCCACATATATAAGTTCTCATAGGGAAAGATGAAAGATTTAATTATTTATTGAGCAAGAAGTAAAAGGATATTTTATATCTTGTTAAGTAAAAACAAAGAATTCTTCATAAAATAAAATGTTATTTGTCTCTCACAATGCAATAAACAGAAAACATATACTGGAGAGTACTTATTTGTCTCTTTTAAGGCATAATTCATAAAGCAAAAGAATAGAATTGGGCAAGATTGTGTATCTCTAACTATTCTGTTTTTTATGATGAATATAATTAGAAAACAAGGAGCACCACCATTTGTAAGTTCCTACTGTATGTAAAGCACTGTCCTAGGTATTGGGGAAAAACCAAAGATGAAAAAGATATTATCCCTGTCCTCAAGGAATTTGCAGTTTATTGGGGGTGGGGGGGGGTTGGAGTGTGTATTTGGGTACAACTAATTTTCTTGATTTGAATCAATTCAATAAATGCTATCAAGTATCTATTATATGTAAGGTATTGTGATAGATTCTAGGGATATAAATATAAAAACAAGACTCTCTGCCCTCAAAGAAATGACATTCTACTAAAATGGCTACAATATGGAACATGAGTTCATTAGAAAATGATACTATAAAATTGAGAAGAAAAATGGATATCTTTACATTAGAGAAGGCTTTACAGAAACGGTGGAATTTAAGTTGCTAAAAGATGGGCAGAATTTTAACTAGTAGAGATGGGTTTAGAAAATATAGGCATTCTAGATATAGTGAGAACTATAAGAAAATGTACAGAGTTAGGAAAGTGTTGGATGTGTACAATGGACAATGAATAGCTCAATTTTACTACAATAAAACATGAGAGCTAAGATTGGAAAGATAGCTCCGCTTCTTGAGACCCAACAGGATAGAGGGGCAGATGGTACACTTGCTCACACCCAAGTGGTAAATTACTGACACCACTTAAGATTTAGAGATGAAATAGGTCTCAGAGACCATCTGGGTCAGGAGTTTATAAGCTGTGGCCCACAGGCCAAATCTGGCCTGCTGCCTGTTTTTATATGGCCTATAAGCTAAGGATACCTTTTGAATTATGGTCTAGGCAAACTAGGGCCCAGAGTTTGCCAAGTATTGGCATAAATTGTTAATCCCTGATCTAGACCAAATATTTTGTTTTAAAGATGATGAAGCCTAATTCTAAGAGAATCAATCAATTATTCAGAAAGTATTTATTAAGCGCCTACAAAGGTACCAATAGTCAATTTGCCCAGTCATCCGGTTACTAAATAGCAGAACTGGAAATCTGTTGTTGGTGTTGTTGTTGAGGCAATCAGTGTTAAGTGACTTACCTAGGATAAGTGTCTGAGGCATCAGGTATTTGAGGTCACATTTGAACTCAGGTCCTCAGGACTCCAGGACTGGTGCTCTCTCCTCGACACCACCTAGCTGTCCTTGAAATTTTTTTTCAGTTTATCTGGAAATCCAGAGTGATTGCCCATATACCATTCATTAAGATTGTTTTAAGACCACAGATCTTGATCCAGAAGAACAACAAAGTCTGCCAACTCTTTCCTTTTACTGAGAAGGAAACTGAGATGCAGAAATAATAAGGTGAATCAGGGAGAATTGATCAGAAGTGGGATTCGAACTTTCTAATATTTCTAATATTAATTTCTTACAAATATGGTAGAAAACCACATAAGAATACCAGTAACTGTCTCCATTCCATTCTGCCTTTAGTATCCTTCAAGGATTGACTCAGATGCCCCTTCTTCTCTGAAGTATCCTGATCTCCCTCTATGCTATTGGATTTTCCTTCTTCACTCTCATTTGTACTTTGTTTTTCTGGGTTCATGTTGTATACCCTTGCTT
The DNA here is from genome assembly GCA_028646595.1 of Phalanger gymnotis. Classification (NCBI taxonomy): domain Eukaryota; kingdom Metazoa; phylum Chordata; class Mammalia; order Diprotodontia; family Phalangeridae; genus Phalanger; species Phalanger gymnotis. The sequence goes on from CM053626.1 coordinate 271,283,210, forward strand.
GAATGTCATCTCCCTGAGGGAACACATTGTTTTCTTGATTATAGTAGACTCACTGAATTTAATTGAGCCACATTACACACTGCCCCACTCAGACCGCAGCTCAAGTTTTGTGATCACACAAAGCACGGTATTTTAGGAATTATTTTGACAACCTAAAGCATTTCCAGAGACTCATGTCCTCATACCATATAACAATCAAATGAAGGAACTTCATATGTTTAGCCTAGAGAAAAGAAAGGTTACTGGGGTCATGACAGCTGTCTTCAAATATTTGAAAAACTGTCAGGTGAAAAAACTGAATTAAATTTATTTTTCTTAACCTGAGAGGGCAGAAGTCATAGTGACTTTTTTTCATAGAATGAAACATTCCTTAAAGGTTAGAGCTGTCCAAAAGTGGAACAACATGCCTTGGGTTATAGTGAGGTCTCCTTTGTTTGGAGGACTATACACAGAAGCCTATTGGAGATTTTGTTAGATGGATTCCTTTTTGCAGGATGAGTTGGGCAGGATGATAGAGAACCTTTTCAGATCTGAGATTCTATGATGCCATGAAGTTGAATGTCATGGCATTAAAACATAATTTATCATAATTTATAAATCCACAAATGATTTCATTTGTTAAAAGCTTGGGAGGGGTGTAAAGACACATTTATATAGTACCTACTATGTGTCAGGCACTGTGCTAAGCACTTTAGAAATATCTCATTTGATTCTCTAAGGCAGAAAGTAATTATCTGCATTTTAAAGTTAAGGAAACTGAGGCAGAGGCGAAATTACTTGTCCAGTGTCAAACAGCTAGTAAGTGACTGAGGATAAATTTGAACTCGGGTCTTCCAGACTCAAGATCCAGTGTCCTAGTCACTGAGCCATCTAGCTGCCTCTGGGAGTTTTCTCAAGAAGAAAAATTGGTAAGATGTAGAGAAGCATATTTTCTTAGGATTAAATGTGCTAACAAAAGCCCATGATAATAATCTTTTGAATTTTAGCCGTTTCCCACAGGTATTCATAAATACAAATAACAGTATTGTGCTAGATTTCACAATTGGTTAATGGCTGACATGGAGAGTTGTGGTTGGGGAAGGTAGGGAAGTAAATTTGTCTACTGTGTTTCAGGGCAAGACAGATTTTCTAATCTTTCAAATACTCTAGTTTCAAAGATTTTCTAATATTCTAGTTTATCATTGGCCTCAGAGATACAAGTTATCTTATGGGCGTCTTTGCACAAGAACTGTTATAAAATAAAATAAAACACCAGAATTAGATGGTACTGCCCATTTAACAATAAAACGAAAGCTTATTCTTCAATGATTATTCATGTCAAGAAATGAGAAATGTGATACCCCACCCTTTCTTTCTAACACCACAGAGCCAAGATCATCATAGGCCTGAATAAGAAACTTTCAAGCTTGAAAAGATTTTCCTGTACATTCTCTAATGTGAGAGTCAAAATAGCACTGTGCAGTAGCTATTACAGATATTACAATATCCATTTTTACAGATGAGGAAAGTAAGTCTTAGGTTAAGCAATGTATCCATGCTCACACAAATAGTAATTGTCAGAGGCAAGATTTGAGCCTAGGTCTTCCAGAATTCAACTCTATGTTGGCTCATGATGATAAGTGATAATATGATAAGAGGGCACCTAAATGTCCTCTTTGAGTTCAGAGGTCTGTGGTCATAGGAACCGTATCACAAAAGACTAAAAGAACTTCTAACATTATCTTTGGACATTCTTTTTGACAAGACGGACAGCTTAGATTGGAACCTCTATCTCCTGACTCCAAGTTTAGCAATTCTTTCTATCAGTCCTGCCAAAAAGAATTCAACTCAATATTACCAAAAATGACTTCTCTTCATATACTAGGTACTGATTTGATTATGTACCAGCTGGATAGGAGAGCTGATATTGTGCCAGGCCTGGAGTCAGGAAGACCTGAGTTCAAATCTGGCTTCAGATATTTACCAGCTGTATTACCCTGGGCAAGTCACTTAACCCTGTTTGCCTCACTTTCCTTATCTGTCAAATAAGCCAGAAAAGGAAATGTTAAACTACTCTGGTATCTTTGCCAAGAAAACCCCAGTGCAATCATGGAGAATTAGACACAACTGAAAAAATGACTGTACTGATTTGATGTTTCCATAGGCACATTTTCAACAATTCATTTATCTTTCTGGAAATGTCACTTTAAAACACTAGCCTAAATATGAAAAACCCATAAATATTAGTGGCAAATTAATATGTAGATGTCATTTTAATTTTAAAATGTTATGTTAATTTCTATTGCTGCCTTATAGTGAGTGCCAATTCAATGAATATGAAGAAGAAAGAGACTCTAAGACAGGGAAGTGAGTTGGCAAAGCAAAGATCCTATTCTTATTTATCATAAAGTAAGTCAAGAGAAAGCCACAGGGGCTAATTTTAACATTGCATATTTATGGAAATCTTAAATTGAGCAGGTTTTCCCTCTAAAAAATGTCTAATACATCTTAATTGCATGATTACACAAGTCATCTATATGTCAGTGATGAAAGGTTATGAATGTATAATAAAAAAGTATGCACTTTGCAATGTGAAGTAGGAAAAAATGCTGAATTTACAGTCAAAGGGAAACTGAGTTTGAATCTAAATTCTGTCACTTACTATTTTTGTTACCTGGGACAAGTTATTTATCTCTCACTTTTATAGTTTCTTCATCTATAAAATGAGTGGGTTGAATTGAGTGATTCCCAAAGTCTATTCTAGCTCTATATTGAGCTTCCTCTGATAGCAGGGACTAGGAACTCATTCAAAGGACTCTCAGAGTTTACCACTGAGAAGGCTGTTCAAAATTAGTAGATGGCTTTGATAAATATTCAGTTATACTTTGAAATCAACTCCATCAATCAATATTTATTAAGCACCCACTATGTGCCAGGCACGGTGTAAAAACTGGTATTGTCACAAATGATAAACACTCAAAAATATTCTCATGCTTTAGGGGTAAAGAATGAGTGATTTTCATCTTCTTTGCCTTGAATTTTAGATGCTTAAAGATACACTGTCCATCTCATTCGGAGGCATCAGTTACCTTTTGGAAAGCAGATAACATCCCATGTAACAGGGAAAATAAATGTAATCAGCCTGCATATTCACTTCAAGTTATGATCTAGCTGGTCAATGGGATAAAAGTTAACTAGATATAACTATAGATATATCTATAGATATATATAGATATATACATATATATAATATTATATATAATAATAAATAAAATATACAATGGACTGTAATTATTAGAAATTGAAAATAGCAGAAACATAACCCACTGAACACGATAATATGATTTAAAGCTCTATGGTTCATTAGAAAGATAGCTGGACTCAGAGACAGAGGACGTAGGTATGAACTTACTCTGTTACTCATTATTTGACCTTGAGTAAGTCACTTAACCCCTTTGGATCTTAGTTTCCTCATGCGCAAAATTAGCATGTTAGATCCTTAAGATCCCTTCTAGCTCTAACTAGAAAACCCCTATATCAGTAGAATAAATATAAATTAATAAGCAACAATTATAAACACATTAAAGTTTCAAGTTATTTACATTTATAATTTCATTTAAACCATACAACTATAAAGGATATAATAATGATAAGTTTTAAATTTTTTATCAATACATTAAATAATAAATATAAATACAATGCCCATTTCTAGAAAATATTACATTGCATTAAAATAGTGTATAAATGTTGTCATTTGTCCAGTTCTGGAAAGGAGTACTTCCTTTGATTTTTGTATAGATTGGGCAAAAATATAAAAAGTTATTTCTCAAATAATCATCAAATATTAGAACTTGAATTAAGGGTCCTTATAGGTTATCTGGTCTAACTCCATTTTTTAAATAAAAATATGTATATACATATACACACACATATATATATACATATATACATACACACACACACATATATATACACATATGTATATATATATACATACATATATATATATATATATATATATATGGGCAATGCTTTACCTAAGCCTGCATAAGTGAGGGCAGTCTGGAATCAAGATGATCTGATTGATTCCAAGTCGTTGGTATGCCACATCATCTTGGTCATGCTGACACATTTGCTAGTCAAAAATATATAAATAAGAAAATTATAATGTGTTTTTTTCAAGATATGGAGAAAAGACTACCCCAGTTCTAAGTCACTACTTGATCACTGCCTTAATTTGAGACATCTCCTTCATTAGGGAGATGCTTATGTTGGGATCAAGGAACAGGAGCAGATACGAACTCCAGTGAGTCCAAAAAGGCCTAATGTATGGTGATACCCATCTAGGTTAAACATTGAAAGAAACTTCTTGGAATAAGCCAAATCAATTCAATATATATGTATTAAATGGCTGCTATGTGCAAGGCCGTATGTTAAGACAAAATAAAATAGTCCCTAGTCTCTGGGAACTTACCTTTTACTGGATAAAAACAATATATTTACAAATAAGCAAGTGTAATTTCAAGACATAGGGAGCACTGACAACTAGAAGGTATAGGAAGACTTCAGCCTTCAGTATACTAACAGTACCTTAGTGTACCAGTCTTTCCACAACCTCTCCAACAACTGTCATTTATGTTTCTTGACTATCTTTATTCCATCAGATCAATCTGTGATGGAACACCCAGTATGTAACACCTTCCTAGTTCTGAATAAAGTAACTATTTTTTATAACCACAGAACACATTACTTTTTAATTGCCATGTCATTAACATTGATGTTAAATCTTCAGTTCACTAAACCCACCAGATTTTTTCAGATGACTTATTATCTAGTTATATCTCTCCCATCTTGTACTTATTATGCACATACACACAGAGATATGTATGTATAATATATATGTATGTATACATACATACATGTATGTATGTATATATATACATATATACACTAAATTTGAAAATTTTTAATTATACTAAATTTCAATTACTTGGCCAAATATTTCAATATTTTGAGACTTTTGGAGATCCAGACTATCATTCAACGTGATAGTGAGCCTTTCCAATTTGGGGTTATTATTAAGTTTAACAAGTCAATTCAATAAGATTTTATTAAGAATCTTCCATGTGCTAGCACTGTGCCAAGCACTGGGAGTGCCCCAAAAATGTCCCTACCCTTAAAGAGTTCAAAATTTAATGGGGGAAACAACATGCAAAAAAAAGACAAACATTACAAATTAGAAATAATCTCATAGGAAAGGCACTAGCATCCAGAGGCCTTGGAAAGACTTCCTGTAGAAGGTGACATTTTAGCTGGGACTTGAAGGTAACCAAGGAAGCCAGGAAGCAGAGAGGAAGAGGGAGAGTATTGCAGGTGTGGGAGTTAGCCAGTAAAAATTCCCAGAATGGAGAGAGGGAGTACTGTATGAGAAAAACCATAATAAGCATGTTATTCTTTTAATCAATGCCTTTTATAATGCAATTTATGAAAATGTTAAGTGCCAAAGGACAAGGACTCCTTTCCAAATGGGCTTTAAACTACTAATGAGAATTTTTCAGATTTGGCCATTTATCCAATTCTGAATTTGCCCATATATACTATTTTCTAGCTCATATCCCTGAATCTTTTGCATAGGAACAGAAAAGACTTTGCCAAATGATTAGTACAATCAAGATAAATTATATATAAGGGTGGAGTAATTGATTTATTCTACCACGCTTCCATGAAAACTAAGTGATTAGATGTCAATCAATCAAGTTAAATCATAGGCCTTAAAAAAAGTCCTTTTTACCGGAATGATGTTACACAAGAATCATTTTCAGATTAGCCAAGAAAATTTGGACATACCCCAAAAGTTATCTATAAATTAACAAGTTAAGAGGAGATTCATTTAAGGTGTTGGAGCAAGTGTGGCACTCTATCACATCTGTAAAGAGCAAAGGTAGGCCTGTATTGTGGCAGAGAAGGGAGGTACTGAGGAGGGTTACTAACTTTACAAGCATCTTACAGAAGATCTGAGTTCAAGGAATCCTAGGAAAAGGTCAGCCCTTCCCCCATCGTCTACTGTTTACATAGTCTATAATACAACCTGTTGGTATTGTATAACTATATATATCATATAACTATGATATAAACAATGCACTTCCCCTACAATTTGTTTATTACTGGAAGTGGGAAGTATTTTGCCCATATATATTATATGTATGTCCACATAACTAAATGTGACTCACAGAGAAGCATATATATATATATATATATTTAGAATTTTTCCTGCCCCACTACACTTTGCTTCATTCTTGGAGAAGAACCTCCTATTGGGGCCATGAGACTGTCCTACTCTACCTTCATAAAAGAAGAGATGCTGGACTAGAATTACATCTATCTTTGCTCCCTCCTGCCTCCCCTAACCTCAATAATAATCAAGGGGAAACTATTTTTTAGGTTTGAGCTGTTTTCCTAGTATCTATTTCTTAATGGGCAAGGAATGCTCCCTAAATGATGGCTGTAGACTTGACTATTTTCCTGCCAAAATTTTCCTACCTATTCAAAGACCATCACAAATATTAAGTAACAATAAAAATCATTTATCAAAGCTATTAGAAAACAGAAATAAGAGAAGTTATATGGATTAGATACTACAAAATTTAAAAAGGCAAGTTAATTCTCCAACTGAGAAAAAGACAATTCCTTGCAACTAAAAGAGATAGTACTTAATCTCACCCAATGAGAAATTCCCCAAAATATTTAGAGTTGGCAAGCTAGAAATCAGGAACATGTTGAAGTGCCAGCTCATTTACATGTGAGAGCCTTCCCAAAGTCTTTGTCTATCTCCATGGGCCTCTAACTGCATAGAACCTGAAACTGCATGGGTCCTTTCTCAAAACCAGAAATAAGATGATCATCTCTTGCAATGAATAATGTAACTGTTAGATCTATGAAGAAGGGAAAAAAATTGACAAAATAAAGGTAGATAACAATATGAAATGAAAAATGGATAATATTGATTAAATTAAATTTAAAAGGTTTTTGCATAAACAAAGCCAATGCAACCAAGAATAGAAGGAAAACAGAAAGCTGGGAAACCATTTTTTACAGCCAGTGTCTCTGAAAAAGGCCTCATTTTTAAAATATATAGGGAACTGAATTAAATTTATAAGGATACAAGTCATTCCTCAATTGATAAAAGATCAAAGGATATGAACAGGCAGTTTTCAGATGAAGAAATTAAAGCTATGTATAGTAATATAAAAATCCTCTAAATCACTATTGTTTAGAGAAATGCAAATCAAAATGACTCTGAGATACTACATCACACCTATCAGACTGGATAACAGAACAGAACAAGAAAATGACAAATGCTGGAGAAGATGTGGGAAATTTAGAACACTAATGCATTGTTGGTGGAGTTGTGAACTGATCCAAGCATTCTGGAAAACAATTTAGAACTATACCCAAAGGGTTAGAAAATTGCACATACACCTTGCCCCAGCAATAACACTACTAGGTCTATATCCCAAAGAGATCATTAAAAAAGGAAAAAGGACCCACGTGTACAAAAATATTTATAGCATCCCATTTTGTGGTGGCAAAATAATGGAAATAGAGGGGATGACTATCAATTGGGGAATGGCTGAACAAGTTGTAGTATATGCAACATTGTGATATGACCCACTTTGTTAGCTCTTCTGAGAAATGCAATGATCTAAGACAATTCCAAAGGACTCATGATGGAAAATGCTATCCACATCTAGAGAAAGAACTATGGAGGCTGAATGCAGTTCAAAGCATACTCTCTTTCCTTGTTTTTTTGTTTTGTTTTGTTTTTCTTTCTCATAGATTTTCCCTTTGGTTCTGATTCTTATCACAACATGACTAATGTAGACATATGCTTAATTTGATTATATATATATATATATATGTATATGCATATATATACATATATATATGCACACACACGTGTGTGTGTGTGTGTGTGTAGCCTATATCAGATTGCAGGCCATCTTGGGGATGGGCAGGGAGGATTTGGAATTCAAAATCTTATAAAAGCAAATGTTGAAAACTAAAAATAAATAATTTTTATAAAGATGATCATCTCTCCTCTCCCAAGCTCTAGAGTCAACCCTACTCCTCATTCACACATGAAGTGTTGAGTAATCATGCTCTCTACTAATAAAGAAATCCTATAAAAATGAATCAGGCTTGAACCTCAGGTTATGTTACCTTAGCATTTCCAACAAACTGAATTTTGTTTCAACAACAACAAAAACAATAACTAGCATTTACATAATATTTACTATGTGCCAAGAACCGCTCTTAGCACTTTTAAATTATTACCTCATTTTATCCTCACAACACTAGGAGATGGGTACAATTATTATCCCTATTTTACAGATGAAGAAACCAAAGCAAACAGTTTAAGTGATTTGCTCAGTTTCTTAAGCTAGCAAATGCCTAAGGCCATATTTAAATTCAGGTCTTCCTGACTCCAGGCCAGGTGTTCTAACCACTCAGGCACCTAGCAGCCCCTAAAGAAGCCAAAAGTTAATTAGATATTGATGTAAGTGTAGTTAGGCTAACTGGCCAACCTATGCTAAATGTTAAGAATTTCCCAGGGAAGATGGTGGAGTAGGTTAGAAAATTCCAAGCTCTCAAGATTTTCCCCCACAAAAGAGTTAAAATAGCACCTTAGGGCAAACAAAGTGTGAGTGGAGACAAAGAAGAAAAGGGGCACAAACAGGGTCTTCCTGGGACAGTTTGAGAAGATCTTAAGAAAAACCTCAGGACAGGTTTGGTCCCTGGGAGAAATAAACACCTCCAGGCTTGGTTCCCTTTAAACAACAAGCAGCAAGCCCCTTTAACTAGAGGCAGGCCCTGGGGTTAGTTGATTGAGAGGCTGCTTCTGCCCCAGCCACAGGAACTCTTCACCACCCCAGGATAGTGAGGAAAGTCAGGCATTTGAGCCCAGTGAAGAAGAACGCCAGACCAAGCTGTGCTACCAGGAGTGGAGCAGGGGAGAAGGAACCAGCACATGCCTGCCAGTGAGTGCAGAAAGCGCCTGGCTGTAGGCGCTTACAGGAGGTTGGAGGTTTGGCTTTGGTTATATAGGCTAGAGGGGAATACTGAAGATCTGAGGCAAGAGGCACCATTTCCCATACCCCAGGGCTAGAGGTGATTACAAAAATCAAATTACTACAAAAATGCACAGGCAAAGGAGAAAGAACTCAATCATAGAAAGCTATTATAGGAATAGAGATGACCAGGGTTCATCTTCAGAGGAGGGTACTGAAGTAAAGAAACCCCCAAAGAGCAACATGAAATGGTCATTTGCCCAAAAAGAATTTATAGAAGATCTTTAAAAAGACTTTAAAAATCAAATGACAGAGATGGAGGAAAAACTAAAAAACAAATAAATAAATAAAAATAATCCAAGAAAAACAAGAAGGTTATGAAAAGAAAGTCAACCAATTAGAAAAGGAGATCCAGAATGTCAAGGAGGAAAATAACATCTTGAAAATTGAAACTGGACAAAGTGAAGTCACTGAAATTATAAGAGATCAAGAAATAATTAAGCAAAACATGAATAATGAAAAAATAGAAGAGAAAATGAAACATCTTATAAGAAAAACAACAGATTTGGAGAATAGATCAAGCAGATAAAACATAAAAATAATAGGAGTAACTGAAAGTTATGATCAAAAAAAGAATCTTGATTCGATAATACAAGAAATAATTAAAGAAAATTATCCTGAAGCATTAGAACAAATCAGAGAAGTAGAAACAGAAAAACTTCCTCTAACATTACTTAAAAGAGATCCTATGAGGAAAACTCATAGGAATATCATGGTTAAGTTCCAAAATGCCCAGCTCAAGGATAAAATATTGAAAGCACCAAGATTAAAACAATTTAAATATGATAGTGACACAATTAGAATTACACAAGACCTAGCAGCAGAGACCTTAAAGGACCGCAGGTCTTGGAAAACAATATACTGAAGAGCAAAAGACCTGGGGCTCTGGCCAAAAATACGATACCCTTCAAATTTAAGTTTCATTTTGAATGAAAAAGAAATGGACATTTGACAAACCCTCTGACTTTCAAGATGTTATTAAAAAATCCTCAACTTAATAGAAGATTTGACATACAAGAACAAAGAGAAACATAAGATGCATATGAAAGACTGATGATAAGAGATTCATAAAGACAGACTGTTTACCTTTTATATAACATAAACTGTAAAATGCATGTCTGAGATTCTTATTAATAATTGTTGAGCACATAAGAAAGAGAGGGATAAACCTGACTATGATATGCATTTAAAAAGTAAAACCATTTAGAAACAGCTAAAAAGAGTAACTATTTTATTCAAAAGTGGTACAAGTGGAAGAAAGGACACAGAGGATTTAGATGGGGGAAGAGGGCTGATAGTTCTGGTAACCTACTTTTATCAGGAATGGGTTTAAGAGGGAACAATACATATCTATTTAGAAGAGTTATTAAAGTCTTCTAAATTTAGAAGAAATAAAATGGTAGGGGTATAGTGAGCAGGGAGAGGACAAGGGAGGGATTTTTAGAGGGAATAATGAAGGAACAGGTAAAGGGTGTTTAGATTAATGGGAATGGGAAATCAGGGGAGGGATCCTTGGAGGGGGGAAGGCAAGTAATGGGAGGGCAATGCAGCAGGTAGAAGTAAAGTAGATGAAGCAAGGAGACAAGAGATATGTACAAATGTAAAAACAAAGATCGGGAGTAGAGTATATTTAGTAAGGCATATGTCTATTTTACACATGTATATATGTACAAGCATATGTATATATCTGTATGTGTATGCATATATTGAGAAACATATCTAAACTATATTGTAGCCTTCTGGGGATGGAATGAGGGGAAAAAAAGGACAAAGTTAAAAAGTGCACAACAGAACAAAAAACACAAGGAAGCAAAGATGGACAATTCTCAACACAAGGCATATGATTTATCATACAGGCTTTCTGGAAATGAAAATTTATTGTTACGTATTTTGCATCCTTTTATGTTCTGCTATGCACATGACATGCTTTTTTACTTTCTTACATTGTATTTAAGTTTCAATATTTAAGTTTATGATATGTTTTTGTTTCTTTTCTCCATTCTGTATTTGTATTCTGGTAAAATAAAAAAAA
>CM053626.1:271294848-271323186 GCA_028646595.1 Phalanger gymnotis
CAATGACTCCTACTTGTCTCAGTGCTGAGAAATACTCCAAGACAAAAAGATCCCACTTTATCTGCCCCAGAATCATTAAAGGCACTTAAGAGAAGAAAAGCAAAATGTCCCACCTTAATTACTATTACATAATAATGTTAATGTTACACCTAATAGGGGTTTGGGCCTGGGGCTTAGCACTTAGCAAGATTCAATGAAACAGCTTAATTACTCAAAGCAAACAAAATACAAACTCTTCAAGGATACTTGTTGAACTAAGTGCTAAGGAGCCCATTTTGCTTAACAACACACTAGTATATGAAATACAAACAAAAACACATGTTCTCTTCTCTTGATTTCTAATTGAAGGCTCTCAAACGTTACTCTAAAACAACTTCCAATGAGTGTATATAGCAGACAGATTCAAACATAGAAATAATCTAGCAGACCTGTATGCTGCTCTCTCACAAATCTGTTGACCAACTTCACTTAAACAAGGCAAGTCACCAAGCATTTATAAAGAACTGCTTTCAAAGTGACAACATAAAAACCACTCTGTACAGAGACAGAGAGAGAGAGAGAGAGAGAGAGAGAAATTAATTGGAGATAATTTCAGAGGGAAGGCACTAAGATTAATAAAGACTAGAAAAGTTTCTTGCAGAAAGTGGGACTTCAGTGGACACTTCAAAGAAGCCATGAAAGGCAGGAAACAAGAGATGATGTGGGAAAGGGTTTTAGGCATGGGGAATAGCAGGGGGAACACTCCCAGAGTTGAGGCGTGAACAATAGCCAGGAATCCAATGTCCCTGGATTGAGGTGTATTTGGAGGGGAATAAAATTTAAGAAGACTGAAGCCAGGTTGTGGATGGTTTTGAAAGCCAAACAGAGGATACTATATTTGATCCTGGGTATGACTGGAGTTTAGTGAATCTTCAAACCTGCTTATCAGGAAGATCATTTTGACAACTGAGAGGAGAATAGACTAGAATAGGGAAAGACTCAAGGCAGGGAGACCAAGCAGATGGCTATTGCAATAGTATAGACTGAAATGATAAGGGTCTGGCCCAGAGCAGAAGCAGCATCATAGCAGACAAAGGAAGAAAAGGAGAGATGTTACAAAGATAGCTACAACAGTACTATTAGTGAAGTTTCCTTTATGGTTGCTTAGAATGGAAATGCCTCACCTTATTAAATTCAATTCCACAAACAGGCATCAAGAAACTACTATGTGCCAGGAAGTAGATGCTAAGACTGAAAAAAAAAGAGATAAAATAGGTTGCCCTTAGGTGGTTTGTTTACAGGGTGGAGAAGAGAATATTCATATAAACCAATACAAAGAATTTAGAGAGAAGACAAAATTATTTCAGGAGGAAGTAGGTGGGGAGGAAGATTAACAATTGATAGGGATCAAGAAAAACTAGAATAGAGTTGACACATTCACTGGACCTTTTCCCTTTTTTTTTTCAAATGGATTTGAAATCTAAACTGTAAAATTTCTAGCTCCATTTTTTTAAGGAGGGGAGGGAAACAAAAACAAACAAACAACAACAACAAAAAAAAAAACAATTGTACAAATGTGAATTTCCTCCTAATGTGCTGAGATTAAGCTATCATACAAAAAGGTGATTTTTTTTCTCTTTTCATTTTTATTTATGAGTTATGAAAGTGATACTTAAATGCACAACCATAATACGCTAAATAAAACTAAAAGAAAAGAAAAATCAGAGTTGGTAGCAGTTCGTAATTATGTACTGTAAGCATGAACCATTTCACAGTTTAAGAGAAGGAAAATGATAGCATCAAATCTAAGGCCTTTGAAGGAAGCTTAATTACCTCCCCCTTGCTCCTTAAGATCTTAACTTATTCACATTTTATCCAGTTTTTTGGAAATATGTCAGCTATTTTGTAATAAAAATATAAAAATTAATATCCAAAATTAACTCTGCTACCATTTCTGAATGTTCTTATTTCATGCCAGAATCTTCTAGTTTGCTTTTGTTTTCATTTTTCAAATGAACTACATAATATTTATAAAAGGTTTTCCTTGTAGACCTTTATGCCTTGATGAGTTCTCTCACAATTATTCAGCCTGATCACCTGTAATTCTGGGCCCAGATTGCCAATAGATATAGCTCATCTAATTTGTAGAATCATGTCATTTGAAAAAAAAAGAAATTATTTTAGTCTTATGACAAATGATTGATAATTTCCTGCAATGTTTTATAAGACTCAGCAAGAGACTAGAATAAGGTCAGATATTTTCACCCTGTCTTTAAACAATAACAACCTGTTTATTCATAATGTACTTTCCATTACATTTTATAATGCACTTCTAATCCGATTGTCATGATGTTTTATTAATAGTGGAGTAAATATATGCCAACCAATATCTGATCATTTGAAGCTTGAAAACAATATATTTTATATGCCCTCAGACCAACATCAAACACCCTCCTGAGATCCCTTCCCCTGATTCCACTCAAGACTAAAATGACAACTGGGTGGATCTGACCTGTTAGTGATTGTAAGGTAAGAACTCCAAACATCTCTCTCCCTTCTATAATCAAAGCAAATAAAGCAAAGTCCACGACACTGTCTACCCTACTTTAACCAGTAAGAAGGTCAAGGAACCTCCCTTAAAGTACAGGTTGAATTGATAATTAAATTAACATTATCTTTGCTTCTATAAAGAGCATACCAATATCTCTGTCCTATTTTTCTATTGGAAACCCTTATAATTTGTAGTCATAGGCTGCCTAGACCTAAGCTTCCTTCTTTCCCTAGCCAACATTCTCTAGTATTCATTCTCATACACATGAGCCACACCTCAGATGTGCTGGCAAATGTTTAACATGTGGGGGAAACAGAGGCGGGGGTGGGGGTGGAGGAGACATAGAGAGAGAGAGCTGAGAGAGGGAGAGAGAGACACAGAGACAGAGGGGAGGAGGGAGGGAGAAAAACAGACAGAGATAGAGACAGAGACAGAGAGAGAAACACATACAAATTGTTGTTTTGTGGTTGTTCAGTCATGTCTGACTTTTCATGACCAGATTTGGGCTTTTCTTGGTAAAGATACTGGAGTGGTTTGCCATTTCCTTCTCCATTTCATTCTACAGATGAGGAAACTATGGCAAATAGAGTCCAGTGATTACTCAGATTCACACAGCTACTAAGTGCCTGATGCTCGATTCTGCTATATGCTACTCAGTATAACTTTTTTTTAAAAATGCTGTTTGCTTAAATAAATAGGTTTACTCATCATTTCCTATTTGTGATGGCTTTTGTGTAACCATAGCTTGTTGGGAAGAGCCCAAACTAGCTGGTGTAAGCTTGGGGCTACCCTCTCTCTCTAAAGAATGATGAGGAAAGGGGTTTTTGCCCTGAACACAAGAGTTTGCTTCAGCCAGGTAGCTGGACTGTTAATTTTCAGTGTGAACTCTTAAAGAGAATTGGCAAATAATAAAAAATAAGGGCTTAAATTTTATTCTTGTTTTATTGAGTGCCCAGGCTTAAGAAAATTATGAAAAAAAAATGTTAATAAAGATTAAACTCGTTTGCCTTGTTTTGAAGCATCAGCTATGAAACATTTGCCTGAAAGCCATTACCTAATCATATACCCTAATCAACAATATTGGGAAAGAGCTGGGAGGGGGGAAAATAATATAATTCTGGCTCAATAATCATCTTAGAGACTATGGAGCATATTGGCTCCCTTCAGTGAAGAAAATGTAGTCTCTCTTAGAGAGGAGTGGGTCAGATTCCAGAGATAGGTTTCCACCCAAACTATGAACCACGCATCTATGCATTTTGGCAACACTTTTGGACATATATCTTACTCACCTTAGAGGAAGTTAGGTGAGACAATGAGCATAACACTGGGCCTATTTTCAGGGAAAAAAAGAAACTGAATTCTGTTCTGACCTCAGATACTTATCAGTTGTGTGAACCTAGGCAAGTCACTTAACTATTGTCTGCCTTAGTATCTTCAATTATAAAATTGGGTAATAATAGCATGTACTCATAAAGGTAGTTGTAAGGATTAAATGATATCTGTAAAGTGACTAGCACAGTATCTTGCACTGATTAAATATTATATGAAGGTTCATACTTCCTCTTTCCCACACATAGGCATACACACATATAGAAAAAAATATATGTATGTCTACATATGTATATGTAGATATGTATATATGTGTTTATATGTATATATACATATATAATATATCATTTTACAAATTTTGAATACTATTCAAATGTCAATTATTCTACAAAGATGAAGAAAACAGAGGATTAATAATAATTCCATGATCATTGTTATAGTAGGAAATTTTTTTTTTAAAAAAAGAACCAGATATAGAAAGACAGATTTCAAGTCCCAACTCTTCTACTTCTGTAACCTTATGCACATATGTAAGACCATAGGAACAAAGACTGAGAGCTGGAGGAAACTTTGAAGACAGTCTAGTTCAGTCTGGTGGTACAAGTGATAGAGAGCCCTATGTATAAAGTCAGGAAGCTCCTAACTCAAATGATTCCTCATATATTTACCAGTTATATGACCCTGCTTATCTCCAAGTCTCAGTGTCCTCATCTGTAAAATAAAATTTCGAGATCTCTTATCAGCTTTAAAAAATCTCCACCCCATCATCCCAATTTTATAGATGAAGAAATTGAGGCCCGGAGAACACAAGTGATACAGAACTTCACAGAAATAATTGACAGAAGTATAAAAACCAAGATTTGAAACTTGTCCTTGTATTACAAATCCCACAGCTTTTTAAATATAAAATATAATTTCTCTGGGCCTCAGTTTCCTCATCAATTAAATGAAGGACATAAAATGGATGATCCCTAATGTTGGGAGTCTCTACCACCTACCTCCCACTCCTGACCAGCAAGAGGGAAGAATCTCACAGACAATGAATGAGGCAGGAGGCAAGATGGTGGGCAACCCCATTTATTGTTACAGCAAGCAGAATTTTTATGCAGTACTAGCCTTTGTATCTGGGTGCAAGCAAGCTCGTGCATGATTCTCTAAGCCTATCAGGAGCCCCAGGGCCATGCATCACAGCTCGCGGACAACTCATGTCCAGTGCTTATTTGGAAAGGGGGCATGTGCTGTTCACAGCCTGCTTTATCAGAGGAGGAGGAGCCGAGCAGGACTGTGTAGCCCCAGATAATTCCTAATCCCCGGGACTGTCCTTGGACCTCAGCTCCCAATCTCATCAGGCTCTCAAGAGCCCCTTACACCCTAAGGACACTTTTAGTTTTAGATTTGTGATTCTCTAATAATTTGGGGCCATTTAAACAGTCAATCTAGTTAATTCAGGCAAAAAATAAAAGAAGAAATCAAACTTTAGTCCAGTACTTAGGCTTTTATAACTGTATAATTATGTGTAATGGATTTTTCTTTTCTTCGAGGTATTAAAAGAGAAAAATCCATCAAGCTAGTTCTGAGACATTTTTCATACAATATGAGGTAGATGTTAGAGCAGACTTTAACCATAATAGTCCTCTCCCCACAGCCCTTGATTGATTCTGATCCATGCCCTCTGGATTTGTCTTCACTATGGTCCTGCCATCTGAGACATTGGTAGAATAACCCATTGTTTCTCCTGAAAAAAGGAATCTATGGAAAATGCAACTGTTAGAGTAAAGATGGGACTACAAAGAGGAATATTTATAGCTCTTGCTTGACCAACAGCACCACAAGTAGGTCATGTAGTGGATAGAGTGCTGGGCCTGAAGGCAGAAAGTTCTGAGTTCAAATGTGACCTCAGACATTTACTAGATGTGTGGCAAGTCATTTAACCTCTGTCTTCTTCAGTTTCCTAAACTAAAATGAGGACAATAAAAGCATTTATTTCCCAGGGTTGTTGTGAGGATCAAACGAGCTATGTAAATCACTTAGTGCAATACCTGGCATATAGTGAGTGCTTAATAAATGCTTGTTTCCTTCTTTTGTATCAATTTTTATCTTGATGCTTGAACCTGAATAAAAGACCATTTTCATAATATGGAGGATACAGAGCATAGTAATGGTTTTCTGAAGGAATAATAAGAATAATAAAAAAAAGACCAAATATTTTGAAAAGACCCAGGAAGTAGTTATTTCTGTCCACAAATATCATTTTGTTTTGGATGTAATGCAATAATACCAAGACATGAGTACTTTTGATTATTACAAAATAAAAAGGGACCAGCTGGTTAAGAAACATTCAGAAATTGCCCATGTCCAGTGTCAATTGGGTCTAATAGCTTTCAGTTTCAATGCTGAGTGCCTACTTTTTTGTGCTAGCAGAAAGAAATGCTAATTGGACCACATCAAGTCAGACTATTCAACTCACTTTAACTGTGCCTCCACCTGAATTAGTTAGAAATAGTTTCACTTGTATGTCAGGAGGCTTAAGTGCTACTTTAGGATTTGAGGCAATTTTCATTAGTGAAAGCTGTGGGAAAGAAAATAAAATAATGGGAAGGCTTTGTTGTATTACACAATCCCTAAGTCTCTTGAATTATATGTTAAAATAATGTTAACATTGAATTTAAAGTATGTAAATAAATCTAGTCTAAAATATTAAGCGAATGAAGCTATTAAGGAGATAAAGCTGCCCTTCTTTCCAAATGGTCCATCAAAACCTGGATTCCTGGCAAGAATATGAAGAGATCTCTAGGACCCGTGGGCACCTGTGCTCTCCTCGGTGCTTAAACTCTGAAGACTGAATTGGTAAAACCTAAAAGAATGGAACTTAAAATTGTTGACACTTTAGGATGAATAGTGGCTGTTGTATGTTAGATGAGTAGTCTTCGTCTGGTTTTCAAAAAATACAATTCTAGGGTGGGAGTCTCGGCTAGCCGGGTGCAGGTGCCGTTCACCTGGCCACTGAGAAAGCCATGGCTGTGGCAGCGGAGGAGGCGAAGAGGCTTTGTGTAGCTTGGTTCGCCCGCTGGAAAAACGGGCTGGCACAGTGCTGCGGTCCAGCAGTATGGCTCAGGTGGCGTGGGCTGTGCGGGGTGGGTTGCCGCCATCATCCCGGTCAAGTACCTGGACACACATCATTTCTGCTGGAGCTGGGAGCCTACGCTGGCGCTGGCGCTGGCGCTCTGAGGCTCATGGCGGCCACCCTCGGGGAAGATGTTATAGTCGCAGATCTGGAGGAACTGTAGGACTTGATTAAGTTGAATATTAAAATGAACGAGCATCTCATCACTGGTTCTGTGCAAGCCAAGGTATTGAAATGGGGTGAAGAAAGAAAAAACTATTTCTCTCCACCTGATTACATATTGGTGGCCTATTGTATAAACTATGAAGAGTCTTTGGAGTCATTGCTAAAGGCTTTAAAAGGATCTCAGTGGGCCTAAGACCTGCATCACATGTTGTTACAAACAATGAAGTATGGGGAAAAATCTAGAAATAGAGAGAAAATATTTTGAGCTCTTCCAGTTGGATTTTAACTTGGAAAAGATTCCCTTGGAAAAACATGATGAAGAATACTGGAGTGAAGATAGTCATATTTTATACATCAGAAAGAAAAAATGAAATTACAACATTGATACCTTTTGTCATTTTGTCCAAGTTTGCAACAACTAGATCAGCTAAACATGTGAGTTGGGCTCAGAAGATTAGCATGAAAAAATTTTCATCACATATTTTCATGGCTTGTCAAAGACAATGGATTTGAATGATAGAAGTAGAAATATGGGTGCTACTCTGAATTCATAGAAGAATTCTACTAAAAGTCAACATGTGTGACCTGCCAGAATTCCTACAGATGGTGCATTACCCTGCATGTTGGATGAAACTGAATTGTAACCAGAGTTGCTGTTCAACCCAACGTGAAATTTCTGTTTTCAAGACCATTTTGTGGTGGATCATGTATTGGAAAAAATTATATGCTAAAAGATTAACTTGTCATGCTTTCAAGAAACAAGATGCTGGGGTGCTGGGATGCCTGTGCGTGGACCTTAATTCTAACATTACATTTCTTCTTAGCCTCTGCTTGGGTGCCTGTGCCTGGACCCCAGTTCTAAAATCACATCTATCCCTAGCTTCAAAGCATTGGCCCTAGCAGTTTCTCTCCAGTTCAAGGACAGCATGCCTTAGCAGAATACTTATCTCTCCACCTGATACTGTGACCAGCTGCACCTAACAGGATTTATTAGTTTGGACTCTCTGTGTATTGCTAATTGGCTGTGCATTGGGACGTAAAAATATTTACTCCTTACTGACCTTTGTGATATGTATCCTAGACATAGTCAAATGTATACTCCCTTACATTCATCTTGTCTAACAAGACATTTGATGGAAGCAACCTGGATATCTCCAGTCAGCCCTGACCTTTGGTTGACTTAGTGACATTTCACAGTCAAAACCACACCTGCAGGTAGCCCCACCCCTTGGGCCATTTCCCAGTGAACTCTGGGTAAGATACCTGTGCAGTAGATATAAAAAGTGCATGTTTCTTTAAGAGCTGACCACCCCTTAACCACTCCCTAATCTCATCCCAAAACACCTAATTGACAGGTTTCACCCCCCAAATATTGTATTTAAACTTTCCCAGCAAGGTTGCAGGTTCCCTAAGAACTCTTGCCCACTGTAAAGCTTAGTAAATCTTTGCCACCTTGACTTAAAGGATGTTTGAGATCGTGAATTCATTCCAGACGGCCCTGACCTTCTCCAGTAATGGGGTATTTGAGGGACACTCCCTCTCAATGACCCCATTGGGGAACTCCAGTCTTGGGCTTCCTGGACCTTGTCTCCCTTAACCCTCAACAAAGAGCATTGATTTTACTTCTTGAAGGGACAACTTTTGAGCCTCACATCTGTACTGCAAATTGTATTCAAACTAAGATAAATGTAAAAGAGGATCTCGTGGGTTTGAGTTTTGTCCCTCATAAAGTCAGCAGTCTTTGTTTTACATATATTCTCTTTTTAATTACATTTTAAGATAGGTTTAATACTTTAAAATGTCTCCTTCGTTCATGAACAAACTAAGCATGTTCACATTTGTATTTTTTTCTTATTATAAATTTGAGAAATATAAATATTCCCTTATACAAAGAAGTAGAAAAAAAGGATTGTTTATGACATTGTGAAACTTGATTATGGTGATAGTTATTTTTAAATATAAAACACAGTAGTTCCAACACTACCATGCATGTCTCTGTCTGCTTTTGAAATTTTTTCTCTATTTTGTGTATTTTTTCAATGTTTCATTAATTCTTTTTAGTTATTTTTTTATATCACTACCTCTCCATCCTTCCACTAATCAAAGTAATTACCTAAAATTTAAAAAAAAATAAAATTCTAAAGTTGAGGTCTACATGAAAGTGACTTATGGCAATGCACTTTGATTTTTAGCATTATACTCTCTAGGGACAAAACATTTTATTTCTCTATGGGAAAAAATCATGTCACCATCTGTTTAAATGTGTTTTTAAAATTATATTTTAGTGTAACTGAGATGTTATGGTGCTAAGCTTTTTTCAGAAGGCAGATGTTTCAGGAACCTGCTATTCTCCTGTTGGTAATGATTGCTAAAGGAACATTCGATAAAAATTAGGAATGTCACTTCTCTAGCTTCAAAGAACAAAAAAAAAAGTTAAAAAAGGAAAATTATTTTTAACGGAAAGACTACCTTAAAGTTTCATGATAGTGAACATGCCTTTGTTCTTTTGAATATTGTTATTTTTAAGGTAGCTAAGTGTCACAATATTTAAAACACTGGACCTGGAGTCAGGAAGAAGAGCTCAAATTCAGCCACAAACAGTTCTGACCTGCATGACCATGGGCAAGTCATTTAATCTGTATTTCCTCATCTGTAAAATGATTGGGGTGGAGGAGAGACACATAAAATAATACCTACCTCCAAGTGTTTTTAAGGATATAATCACATAATATTTGTGAAGTTCTTTACAACTTACATTCTCTGTCTCTCTCTCTGTATCTCTCTGTCTCTCTTTCTCTTTCTCTCTTCTTCCTTCCTTTCTCTGTAGAATAAAGCGATATGAAGTCCAGAGAGCAAAATTTCTGCTTGTGTATTCTAGGAAAATAGTCTAAGGTCTTTCCTAGCAATAGTACTATTTTTTCCATACCCAACCACCACTTCCAAATTAATATAATTATAGAAGGCCTAGACAGGTCTATTGAATCATGCCACCATCTTCATGCTGCCATCTTGGCCCCACCCCCTCAAATTTAAGGAAGCCAGTCTATTGAATCAATGAAGTAATCAATCAGAAATGCAAAATGTTGGGGAACATTTTTTTAATCAATTTGAGATAAGGGAAGTACTTTGGTTATTGAAGAAAGTAAGATGACATCAAACAGAATATATCCTGGAATTGGTTGAAGAACTCGACAAAACTCTGGGTTTACATATGTGATAACAAGTAAAAGCAAGTCAATTCAGAATCAAGCATTTGAACAAAAAGGATATAGACACAAGTCCATTTCATTGTGGTCAATAAAATCGTGCTGGTAAACAAGGTTTAAGGAAGTGAGGTGAGCATTTTGTTCTCCCTGACTCATGGAACAGATGAAGTGAACTTTGAAAAGTCTAAAGATTTGAACCTCTAATAGGTGTCAGTAGCAATGTCCTTGGAGCTATAATAGTGACTGGTAACACTGGGAACGTCAAGCCAGTTTAGAGATATTTTCAAGGCCAACAAGGTGGATAATGTGAGAAAAGACTATAACTATCCATACTAAGATCATTCTAGCCACATTAAGGAAAAGCAGCTTTAGGATTCTAAAAGGGCATTGGCTCTCAGAGCCTATCACTGCACTAAATATAAGGGAAGCCTCATGAAGGCTCCAAGGAAAGAGAAAAGGTAAGCTTACCCCACTTCGGTGATGTAAACTTCCTAAGTTTGAGGCTACTATTCACAAGGAAATCAGGTTTACAAGGGTATAATGTGTGAACCCCAAAGTGAGTTCATATTTTTATAACAAGTATTTTTAGCATAATACCCTTTCATTACCTTCCTTTAAAAATGATTTTGGAAACTTGAATGGGTAATCATTCTATCTATTTTAATCTATAATTTTAATCTAAAAACCTGTAAATATTACATTTTTCTCTAATCAGACTGTTTTTCTTATCAGAGCATCAATAGTATCAATACAAAATAACCAAGAAGTATATTTTGTTTCTAATTACATGTAAAAACAAATTTAAAAATGTTTTTTTTTTGAGTTTCAAATTATCTCCCTCCCTACTTTCTTTTTGCCCTCTTTGAGAAGGTAAGCAATTTGATATAGGTTATTAATTTGCATTTGTGTAAAACATTTCCATATTAGTCATGTTGCAAAGGAAAACAGGCCAAAAAAAAGACAAATAAAAAGATTTTTTTCAAGGATGCTTCTACCTGCATTTAGACTCCATCAGTTTTTTTCATTAGACATATTTAGCATTTTTCATCATACATCCTTCAGAATTGTCTTAAATCATTGTATTGCTGAGAATAGCTATCATTCACAGTTGATCATTCTACAATATTGCTGTTATTGTGTACAGTGTTGTTTTGTATTCACTTCACTTTGCATCAGTTCATTCAAGTCTTTTCATGTTTCTTTTTCCTCAAAGCATCATGCTCATCATTTCTTATAGCACAATAATATTCCATCCAAATCATATACCATAACTTGTTCAACCATTCCCCAAATGATGGGCATCCACTCAATTTCCAGTTTTTTTACCACCACAAAAACAGCTACTATAAATATTTTTGTACAAATAGTCACTTTTTCTTTTTTATATCTTTGGAATACAAACTTAGCAGAGGTATAACAGTATAACTGGGTCACAATACATACAGTTTCATAGTCCCTTTGGCATTGTTCTAAATTGCTCCCTAGAACGGTTGGATCATTTCACAGCCTCGCCAACAGTGCATTCATGTCCCAATTTTCCAACATCTCCTAAAACCTTGGGCGTTTTCATTCTGTAATAATATCCAATTTGACAAGGGTGAGGTGGTATCCAGAGTTATTTTAATTTGCATTTTTCTAATCAATAGTTATTTAGGGCATTTCTTCATATGGCTATAGATAGACTTGATTTCTTTATCTGAAAACTGGCTATTCACATCACTTGACCATTATTAATTGGGGAATGATTGTATTTTATAAATTTGATTAGGTTTTTTCTATATTTGATAAATAGTGCTTTTGTCAGAAATAAAAAAATTGCTGTAAATTACCCCCCCCCCCCGCCCAGTTTTCTGCTTTCCTTCTAATCTTGGCCGCATCGATTTTGTGCAAAAACATTTTCAATTTAATGTAATCAAAATTATCCATTTCACGTCTTGTCCTTTAAGAATTTGGTGAATATACTTCATTGTCTATGGTACATTTTAACAAAATTTGATTTCCCTGCTTATGTTATGACTGTGTGTGTGTGTGTGTGTGTGTGTGTTTATTTTGCTTTGTCTGAGATCATGATTGCTACCCCTGTTTTTTCTAAACTGGCCAAATCACAATAGATTTTGCTCCAGCCTTGTTCCTTTACTCTGTGCCTCTCTGTTTCACATGTGTTTCTTATAAACAACACATTGAAGGATTCTGGTTCCTAACCAGTCTGCTAATTGCTTCCATATTATGGGCGAGTTCATCCCATTAACATTCACAGTTATAGTTACTATATTTCTTTCTATCCAACTTTTCTGCGGTTTATCTTTTTCTTTCTTTCTTTTTACTCTATCCTTGTTGAAAAGTGTTTTACTTCTGACCACTACCTCTTTCAATCTGTCCTCCCTTCTGTCAGCATCCCTTCCTTCTCTGATACTCCTCTGCTTCAACTTCCCTGTATAGGAAGATAGATTTCTATATCAAACAGGGTTTGTATATCATTCCCTATTTGAGCCAATTCTGATAATGGTTAAGCTCAAGTGTTGCCTGCCACGAACACCACCCCCATCATCCTGTCCACTTTAAAAGTAATTTTATGCCTATTTTATGTGAGATGATTTACTACACTCTACCTCTCCCTTTCCCATTCTCCTATTTCCTCCTTCTTTCTCACCTCTTGGTTTAGTTGTTTTTTTGCAATCATCCCATCATAGTCAATTCACACCTGTGATTTCTATGTATACTCCTGTTATGGTTCTTAGTATTTTAAGTATCATTTTCCCACATAGAAATGAAAACAGTTTAACCTTGATGAATCTCTTATGATTTCCTTTTCCTGTTTGTCTTTTTATGCTTTTCTTGAGTCTTGTATTTGAAAGTCACATTTTCTATTCAGCTCTTTTCATCAAGAATCCTTGAAACATTCTATTTCTTTAAATATCCATTATTCCCCTGAAGAATTATACTTTCTTTCAAGGGGTAGGTGATTCTTGGTTTCAATCCTAGCTCTTGGCCTTCTGAAATATGATATTCCCAACCCTTGATCCTTTAGAAATTGCTAGATCATGCGTTATACTGACTGTGGCTGCATAATATTGGTATTGTTTCTTTCTGGCTGCTTGTAATATTTTCTCCTTGACCTAAGAGCGCTGGAATTCTGCTATAACATTCCTGGGAGTTTTCATTTTGGGATCTCTTTCAGGAAGTAATTATTAGATTCTTTCAACTTCTGTTATGCCCTCTAGAATATCAAGGCAGTTTTCCTTAATAATCTTGAAATTCTTGAAATAGGATGTTTAATCTCTCTTTTCTGTTGTTGTTCATGGATTTCAGGTAGTCCGATAATTCCTAAATTCCTTCTCCTCCATCTGCTTTCAAGGTCATTTTTTCCAGTGAGATAGTTCACATTCTCTTCTATTTTTTTCATTCTTTTCATTTTATTTTATAACTTCTTGATTTCTCATAGAGTCATTAGAGTCCATTTGCTCCATAATAATTTGTAAGGAAACCAATTCAAGTGGCGTAACATGAATGAGTCAGTGCTGCGAGAACACTGACACTTGTCCCAAGCCTGTCCCTTCCTCGAGGGCTGCATTCTGGGAGGGCTGGAGAGGCTTGCTGCTGAGGGCTCCCTCCCTGGTGCCTCAGCCCTGGGCCTTAATCACATCCGGGAGATTGATTGACACTGATGGACTTAGGAGGCTGCCCTCCCCCGAGCCCAGACCCTCCGCATCCCGATTTCATCCCGAGCTCTAAGAAGGAATGAGCCGGTCCATACCCTCGTTGGGGAGACGCCGTGGAACGCTCCCGAAACAGGCTCGTTTGGGTGAACTCAGCCAGGGAAGCTCTCCCCGGCCCGCCCACGGCCGAGGATGAAGAGCTGAACTGAACTCACGAGGATTGAATTAAGTAGAACCAAACGGAAGTGAATCAAATCCAACTGGAGTAAACCGAACTGAGCTGAAAAGAAGTCAATTACTCCGAACTGATGGGATCAGAAGAGTCATTTGTTAGGAGGGAGGGAAGGGTGACCCCCGCCCAGCCCACGGGGCCGGGCCGAACTGCACCTCCCACAAGCCCCGGGAAAGGAAGGGAAGGACTGGAAGGACGGGAAGGACGCTACCACCCTTCCGGGCAGTGTAGGCGGTGAGAGGTGGCGGAGCCGGCCCGGCTCGGGGTGACCGTGACCCCCTCACGCACAGACTCACGCTCTCAGCCGAACCCAGCGGGCGGGGGGGACGCGGGGTGCCGGTGCCCGGGCCAGGGCCTCCATGGCGGCTGTGTTCGATATCGACCTGGAGACAGAAGAGGGCAACGAGTGCGACGGCAAGCTGGAGCTCAGCCCCGCGGATGTTGATCTGGATTTGAGGACAGCCGGTTTAGAGCCCGTGGGGCACTATGAAGAGGTGGAATTGTCAGAGACCTGTGTGAACCCTGGACCTGAACGCGTCGGCCCCCACTCTTTCGAGCTCCTCCGAGTCCTGGGCAAAGGAGGCTATGGCAAGGTATTCCAGGTCCGGAAGGTACAAGGCACCAACGCGGGGAAAATATTTGCCATGAAAGTGCTGAGAAAAGCGAAAATTATGCGCAGCGCTAAGGACACAGCCCACACATGGGCTGAACGGAGCATCCTGGAGGCCGTGAAGCACCCTTTCATCGTGGAACTGGTGTATGCCTTCCAGACTGGCAGCAAGCTCTATCTCATTCTGGAGTGCCTCAGTGGAGGAGAACTCTTCATGCAGCTGGAGCGCGAGGGCATCTTCATGGAGGACACTGCCTGCTTCTACCTGGGGGAGATCACACTGGCCCTGGGCCACCTCCACTCCCAAGGCATCATCTACCGGGACCTTAAGCCTGAAAACATCATGTTGAGCAGCCAAGGCCATATCAAGTTGACAGATTTCGGCCTGTGTAAGGAGTCTATTCATGAGGGTTCGGTTACTCACACATTCTGTGGCACCATTGAGTACATGGCCCCCGAGATCCTCACACGCATTGGCCACAACCGGGCAGTAGACTGGTGGAGCCTGGGAGCCCTGATGTATGACATGCTCACAGGAACGCCTCCCTTCACCGCAGAGAATCGAAAAAAAATGATTGACAAGATCCTCAGGGCGAAGCTGGTGCTGCCACGCTACCTCACTCCAGATGCCCGGGACCTCCTCAAGAAGTTTCTGAAGAGAAACCCTAGCCAGCGACTTGGAGGCGGGCCTGCGGATGCAGCGGACGTGCAGAAACACCCTTTCTTCCGCCATATCAATTGGGAAGACTTATTGGCCCGACAAGTAGAACCCCCCTTCCGGCCCTGCTTGCAGTCTGAGGAGGACGTGAGCCAGTTTGACACACGATTCACGAAACAGACGCCTGTGGACAGCCTTGATGACTCAGCCCTCAGTGAAAGTGCCAACCAGGCTTTCTTGGGTTTCACCTACGTGGCCCCCTCTGTCCTGGAGGGCGTCAAGGAAGGCTTCTCGTTCCAGCCCAAGCTGTGGTCCCCTCGAGGCCTCAACAGCAGTCTTCAGACTCCCATCAGCCCCCTGAAATTCTCACCCTTCGAAGGGTTCAGACCTAGCACCGGCCCAGCAGAGTCCATGGAGCTACCCCCACCTCCACCTCCACCTCCAGTCAGCTTGGCCCCTCTTCCTATCCGGACGCTCACTGGCAAGAAAGCCAAGAAAGGTCGGGGCCGCTCTGGACGCTAGAGAGGGGATGATGTTGGCTGTCCTTGGCTGTCCCTTTGCCTTCCTTGGACTCTACCCAAATCGCCCCTTTACCTCTTGGAAGAAGGATTTCTTGGCATTGGCCTGGAAGTGCTGTAGGCCCCTTGGGCCAGGATAAGCAAAGTGCCCTTGGGAACTGGGAGGAGGGCACCTTTTGCACAGAATCATGGGAACTGACTGCTACCGGGAGTACCAGGCTGCAGCCTCAAGGAGCACTGAGTGCCCACCTCCCAGGCCATCAGGTGCTTGTGCTGTGTCTTTTAGGAGATTAAATATTTGAATTATGGCAAAAAATAAAAAAATGAAAATAAAATAATAATTTGTAAGGAATTATTTTCTTCAGGGAGCTTTTCAATCTTTCTCATTTGGCCAATTTTGCTTCTTAAGGCATCCTTCTCTTCATTGGCTTTTTGGACCTTTTTGCCATTTGAGTTAGTCTATTTTTTTAAGGTGTTATTTTTTTCACCATTTTTGTTGTTCACCAAGCTGTTGACTTGTTTTTCATGATTTCCTTGCATCGCTCTCTTTTCTCTCCCCAATTTTTCCTCTACTTCTCTTACTTGATTTGCAAAATGTTTTTCGAGCTCTTCCATGGCCTGAGACCGACTCATATTGTCCTTGGAGGTTTTGGATATAGGAGCTTCAACTTTGTTGACTTCTTCTGGTTGTAAGTTTTGATCTTCCTTGTGACCAAGTAAGTTTCTATAGTCTGATTTTTTTCCACTGTTTGCTCATTTCCCCAGCCATTTACTTGACTTTTTAAGTCTTTGTTAAGGTAGGCTTCCGCTTCCAGTGTGGAGACTGTACTGTCCCCAGCTTCAGAGGCTTTGTGCAGATCTTTTCAGAGATAATTCTATGGACCTCCAAATTTTCAGTTCTTCTAAGGTGGTGTGATCAAAGGAGAGGTGTTTACTCCTTTACTGGCCTATGCTCTGGTCTGTGAGTGACCTCAAGCACTCTTTTCTGCCTTGGTACTGTGAGAAGGATTCCCTCTCCACCTCCACCTCAAGCGCTGCCATTCCAGAGCTCCTCCTCACCCAAGACCATGATGCAGGAATGCAATCCAGATCCAGGCATGGGCAATGCAAGAAAATCCTGCCTCAGTGCCAGCAAAGAGATCCCTGCAATTGCCCTGTAATCAGCCACTTGATTCCCATACCATCTGTGGACCGAGAGCTCTGGAAGTAGGCAGCCACAACTGCCCCTGCCCTGGGGCCCAACTGTGCTCCTTTCTCACCCAGGTCCAACATACCTTTCCTATTGACCTTCAGAGTTGTCTTTGGCAGTTCTGGGTTGAAAAATCTGGAAACTGCCACAGCTACCAGTGATTCAGTCTCCTCAGGCCTGCTCTGGTTTTGCAGGGACCAAGTCCTTGCTGGAAGGGCCAGCTTTGTTCTACACTCCTCTCCCAGCCTGGTGCAATACACCTTTCCTGTTGACCTTCCAGGTTGTCTTGTGCTGCAAATGTGTTTTACTTTGTCATGTTATGTGTTCTGCTCCTCTAGAATTTGTTTAGAGTCATTTTTACAGGTATTTGGATGGGTTTGGTGGGGAGCTCAAGCAAGTCTCCACTTTTACTCTGCCATCTTGGCTCTGCCTCCACTCAAGAATTCTTGAGGGGTCATTTTAATATTGTTTTGAAGGGAATTTTGGAGAGCTCAGGTGAGTCCTTGCCTTTACTCTGAAATCTTGGCTCTGCCTCTGTATAACACCCTTTTTAATGACTAAGTCTATTTAGATAGTAATCAATAGAAACACACGGGAATGCACCTTATGGGCAGCTGCACTATAATCTTCAATTTTTTCAAAGTTATGTCCAGAACTCTAAGAGAAAGAGTATTGTGCTCCCTTTTGGTGACCCTAGTGAGAGTTCGGAAAATATCTCCAAAGAGATGCTGTACCAGAATAAAGAAATAGATAAAATTCATCCCACAGTAGCAAAGGAAAATACAGATGAGAGTAAAACCAGAGGAGAACAAAGCAAATCCTTTAATTAGACTGAGTAGTTATTCAAACAGGATGGATCATAATAATTTTTTTTTGGTTTTGTTTTGTTTTGTTTTTTAGCATCTCTATGCCCTAAGTCCCGTTAGGACTTTTCCCTTCAGGAAAACAGAACAATTTGAACTTAAGTTAAACATATCTAGTAAAGCTTTGTTCGTTGCTTAATATATGGCCCACCAAGAGAAAGTGTATACTAACCTGACTCAGCTGTAATCGTTTGTAAAAATGGGGCTAAACACCCCAGCCCCACAAATTTTGATTCCTTAACTAAGTGAGAACATAGTTCAATCAGCTGAAAAGTCTTTGAAGGTCCATGGATGAAATCAAATGTCACCAGATAGGAGACAGGAGCGTGGTTCCAAGTGGCTGTAAAATTTTATCACATCCTCTAGGTCCTTTATTAAAGTACTGAGTTAGCTAGAATTGAAAAATTCTAGAAAGCAGAACAAGTATAGCATTCTAGATAAAACCACTGAGAGGAAACCACAAGGTCTCTAAAAATGGGTATTAGAATATGAATGCCCAGAGTGAATAAGGACTATATACATATCACTCACTCAACCAGTCAATCAATCGCTGAGTATTTAGTAAGCATTTATTATGTTGTCAGCATTGTGCTAGGCACTACAGATACAAATGCAGTGAGAGAAATAATCCATACTCATAAGATTATACTCTAATGGGCTAAAACTGGGAGCTTTGTAAGTATATACAGAATAAATATAAAGAGAACATACATAAAAATAAAGTAGTTAATGACAGGCAGCTATGAGGCACAGTGGATAAGAGTGCTGGACTTGAAGTTAAGGAGATCTGAGATCAATCCTGCATCTGACACTTATTATATGTGTGACCTTGGCAATCAACTTGATTTATCTTGGTCTCATTTACCCCATCAGTAAAATGAGGATAATAATGAGACCTATCTCAGTGTTGTTTTGCAAATCAAACAAGATTAAAACATGTATAAGTCTTTACAAACCTTAAAGCAGTATATAAATTCTACTTATTACAAAAGTTAAATACTATATTCATTTGAGGAGAGATTTAAAAGCTGAGGAGATCATGAAAGATTTCAGGTCATAGATGTCGATCGAATTTCATCTTAAAAGAATAAAATGATATTAAGAGGGAGAGGTGAGGAAAAAAGCAATGATGGACAACCAGTGCATAGATAAAAAGATCAGTTTCACTGGGTCACAGAAAGTAAGAGGTAAAAGTTAAACAAAAGAATTATGTTTGATTTTAGAGGCAATGAAGAAACAAGCATTGTAAGATACTACTGGTGGAGCTAAGAATTTTTCCTACCATTCTGGAGAGCAATTTGAAACTATACCCAGATAAGTCACTAAACTTTGCATGCACTTTGGCCCAGCAATGCTACTACTAGGTCTATTCCATGAAGAAATCAAAGAAAGAGGAAAAGGACACAAATGTCTAACGAGTTTAGAGTTCTTTTTTTTTAGTAGCAATGAGCCAGAAACTTAAAGTCAATTGGGGAAAAGCTTAACAAATTATGGTATATGAATATAATGAATTACTACTACACCATATGAAAAGGTGAATGGGACGGTTTCAGAGAAACTAATACAGAATGAATTGGGCAATACCTGGATGATCACTTATTCAGTAATAAAACATTATGAAGATAAACAACTTTGAAAAATTAAGAATACCAATTGATGGAGCAACCAATCACAATTCTACATCACTAATGATGAAGAATGTTACCCACTTCCTGACAATGGTGATGGACTTAGTGTGAAGAATAAGATAAAGATTTTTGTTTGTGCTTAACTACATCTATATTTGCTGTGCTTAACTATATCTATATGTTAGAAGGCTATTTGGAAAGCCAGAAGGAAACTTAGAAAAGCAGGACATCTTCTAATGTAAAATGTTAAATTAATTGTATATTTAAAAGGAAAAGTAAGCCATATATAAAGATATAAATTTCACGTACAATCCTGTTTTTTTTTTTTTCATTTTAAATTGGTATGTAGAAATGTTTTCAATTTGGTATTTGTTTAGAATTTTTTTTTAACAATGCCCAATTATAGGCAAATACAACCTTTTCATTCTCTTTCCTTATCTTCATTTCAATTAGTCCTGGGCAAACCCATTTTCCTCACAAAGCCAACTCCTTCTTTACCAAAGTGATTTTGTAAAAAAAATAATAAGAGTTTAAGCTAATCAGTACTTAAAGATTACATATGATGGTTAGATGTAAACAGGCAGGAGAGACATTATATAAGGCTTCTACTTCTCCCCTCTTTGTCAGTTCCTTCACCTCAACCACTTCTGTCCCCAGAAAAAAGAATACAAAAAAATCACAACCCCAATTCTGTCTCAATACTAAAGTTTCCTATGTCTTGAGAAGTCCTTAGTCTCTTCTCTGTCAAAGACTCCTCATGGCTCTGAGTGAAGGAAATCTGGAAAATGAGAAAGAACTGCAGACGAATGTGCCAAACTGCTCTCAATCGTCATGTAGTTTTGTCAGCTAGACCAATACTTCATTGTTGAAACTGAGAAGGGTGTGTGACTTGTCTGCTGACATAAAAGTTTGGTGCTCCAGATGGAATTTTTAAATGAAATAAATTTCTATCTGCTAAACATTGTGTTCTCTTTCCACCATTTGTTTTTGTGACATCATCATCATTATCATTATCTTATATTAATAATAATAATAATAATATATTGATAAAATAATAATGTAGCTGATATTGTATAATGATTTTGGGCTCGCAGAATAATTTATATATATTTTCTCATTTGTTCCACACATCTATCTCAAATCTTTGGATATTTTCCATGCATTTAATTTTCAATTTCCTGTTTAGCTGTCAGTATAAGGTGCCTTCTGGATTACTGTAATGGACCTTTGTCTGTCTTCCAGTTTTTCCATTTATACCTCAACCCATTTTACCTCCCCCACAAAAAATTCCAAAATTCCAGAAAGGAATCCCTCTCTCTGGGGTAAGTAGGGACAAACAACAACAACAGCCAGGCACTTTGCTGAACATTGGGGATACAAAAAAAGAGGCAAAAAAGTCTCTGCCTTCGAGAGCTAACAATCTAGCTATATGGTTATATAGCAATATAATTATATTAACATCATATTCATAATTCATAACATCAATTCATAATAATAAATTAAAGTTTGAAAATCACATTGTCTCATTTTATCCTCACAACAACTCTGGTAGGAAGATTCATTTATTTTTATAGCTTATAAAACTAAGACAGAGGTTAAGTGACTTGCATTGGCTCACATTAAGTATCTGAGGCAGGATTTAAACTCAGATTTTCTTAACTACAGGTCCATTGCTTTATCCACTGCAAGCAGGCAAAGTGGTTTATTCTGAATCTAGAGAAGTTGGTTGAGTTGAAGGAGACTTCAGTTAGTTTTGTCTGCCTGAAAAAAACAACTTTTATGAGTTTTCTAAGTCGATATCTTTGAGGATAACATGTTTGCCACTAATACTTCCCTTTCTCTGGCACTTATTGCCCAGGAACCCCAAGGTTGGATGAGGTGGTTTTCCTCAGTTGAGACAACATAGTAAAGAGATGACCCTTAGTTTTTCCCATGATAGGATTTGTCCTTTACCCTTACAAGCACCAATTATTTTATATTCCAATGTCTTTTCCACTCTTGGACTTTTTTAGTACCGTGGATGGAATCCTGATGCAGGTGAGGGAAAAATCCTCTACTACACTGCTGAGAAAGGTTCTCAAAGAAGCCTTTGCAATTGAATTTCTTCTCTATCTTTCTCTCAGTTTTTATATTTGAGGCCTGCCTCTTTCTGTGCTCTGCTAATTAATCAGAGATAATCTGTGAAACACACATATTATGTTCTTCCAATCTTCTTTATAGCTATTCTGTTCCCTCCTTCTTAGTTAGGATATTAGGCTGGTCTTACTTGTGGGCCTCAACACTCCTGGTAGTGCCTTTGATGCATTGTTAAAGGGTTAACTCCAAAAACCCGGTTCCTACAATTGCAGCAACAGGGAAAATTCTATGACTGATATGGGCCAATAGGTACATGTTTGGAATGAAGGAGGGAGGCCAGCATAGTCATGGTCTTGCAAGGGAGTACAATGGGGAAATTTCAAAATTAGGTGGTTAAAATTGCAGAAATCACAACTATTGTAGACATAAGGCAAAAACAGATTCTCATAGGATGTGGGAGGTGGGAAAGCAGGCTAGGAGCAATATAAATACAAATGGGGAAGTGAGTTAGTCTTTAAATGAAAGGTTTACTTACTGCTGGTAAGCTTTCTGAATCTGAGGGGTTTTTACTTGTATTATTGGCTGTGGGGGATGGAGGGGGGAAAATTACTCCTAGAAAACCTCTTCATCTTCCCAAGATTCTGCCTACATACTTGATTTTCAATAGCTTTGATCAATCTATTTTCCAAATAAACAGATTGGCTGAGTTTTTTGTGGCATAGTTCTGCCCTGAAACTTTGAGCAAGATAGTTTAGTTACACTTCAGTCTCCATTATAGTAAAAATCAGAAACAAAATTGTTTCCACCAAAAGTCTCTTGAAAGTTGGCAATTGATTCAAAGATATGAAAGTGTAAACTGAAAAGTTTAAGGTATGGTACCATATAATTGTACGTTACTTTCGCATTTTTTAACAATAAAAACAATACCCATTTAGGTATCTGTATCTCTTCTGAATCCATCTGTTTACCTATAAAATTACTCTGCCTTTATTGTTTGTAGTCATGGTTTTTCATAAGTTTGTGGTAATTACTTTATTTTTACTTCATTTTATTGCAATCAACAATAAATAGAGTGATGTCTTATATTCTTTATACCTCTTAGTCAAGTATGTGACTCCGAAGAACTGGTCTTCTATAAAAAATGTGTGGATGTCTGCTTTGATCCCCTTTCATAATTTCATCAGAAACATCCCTGACATAATCATAAAACATTCTCATAAAGTTTTAACAGAGAAGAAAAAGTAGATTTCTTCCATCACCTTTGGGCAGAGGGAAAATGAGGGAAATAAGATTATCTAACACCTCTCCTCTTCTTTTTTTAATCTTTCTCTATTTGTGATATTTTGATAATTGATTCAAATTGCCTTTAAAATAAAGTCTCCTGCAACAAGAATTTGTGTTTTGTGTATTTGGTCACATACAGTTCTCCCCTACATCATTTTCTAAAGTGCTATATCTGCTTTCACAAATAAAATGCTTAGGCTATACAGCCCAAATATCTTGGGTCTGTTATCATCAATGAGAACAGATTGCTATAGAATTGATGTCAAATGTATCAAATTTTCTGTGTTTTACTTTCTTTGTAGGACACCTTGCCTGATATTAGTCATTTTTGGCAATGGGGGAACATAACTGAGATCAAAGCAGGCTCGACCCGTTTAGAATGGAAGAATGAATATATCGACTAGAATCTCACATTTCTTTACCTCCAGCTAGAACAATAGGGGGTCCCAAGGAGTTATGGTGGCTAGGTTAAAGAGATAACTTTATGTACTCAATAGGGCATGACCTCCTTGATTCAAAGCTTTAGAAAAGAGACACATTTACTAATCATCATCTTGGCAGAACTAAAAGTGCAGAAGGTATGATAACACTTTTCAGTACTCAAGAGAGGAGAGCTGAATTGACTTAGATTCTAACAGGAAGAAATATGCCTAGTTACATAAGACATGATCAGACCACAAATAATAAACAAGACCTAAAGATACAAATTGTCTAAAGAATTTTGTTCTCTTGGCATTTATCTTCCTGTTGTCCACAGGAACAGTATTTTCTTGCTGGCACTTCTTTCTGATTCTCAATAGACTCTTGAACAGATTTCAAATGGGATTTGAAATTTATGGAAATTATCTTGATGGAATTTTATGATCTTTATTGTTCTGGGAATGTCATAACAATCCATATATTAGTAGTCAGGGATAATTAGATATCACAATATGTTTCCCTCTCTAAAGCAAAACATTGGCTTGTCTTCTACAATGTGTTCAGTTGCCCATTGCTGCAGGGTGGAGGTGGGGCAACAGAGATCTCTCGGTGGAAAACATTGCCCTAAGGAATAAAAAGATGGTCTCCTTAATAGTTTTTTTTACCAGTTTCCTATATAAACTTTTTGGAAATCTCTGCCCTTCTTGGGTCTCATTCCAAAGTTTTGAAAGAAATTTTTGTCTTCTTCCTCTTTTCTCAGGAAATGCTATGTGTGATTTTCTGAGTTCTGTAATCTATTTTGTGTATAAAATTTGAAATCTAGTAGTATATCTACTGTCAATAATACTTTTTTCTTAATTCCTTTTAATTTCTTGAAAAAAATGTGGTTTATGTGATTTTATTGCATTTTCAAAAGTTACATGTCTCATAAAACATAACAGGAAAAGAATTTGAAACTCAAAATTATGATTGATATAAAAAATTTTACATGTAATTGGGAAATATTTAACAAAACAAATAAAATTTAGTAAAAATAAAATAATTAGGTTAAAATAGTTCCCAATTTCAACTAACTTTCTCTCTGACGATAGCAAGATAAGCAAGTTGAGATAAGTTGAGATTAGTATTACATTATCAATCTTATAGAAATAATTTCAAACTTTTTTTACAAAGGAAATCAATTTATATTTATTTTTTATCATTTTAAATTTTTACATTCATGAGAAAGTTTTTATCATCCCATATTGGCAAATAAAGTTTTTTTTAAAAAAATTAAATTAAAGAAGATTGGGTATACTTCATTTCAATGGTGTGTGTGTGTGTGTGTGTGTGTGTGTGTGTGTAGGCAAAAAGTGAATTTTTACATTGACATTTTTTATTCCTCTTGGGGTAGCAGAATAGCTTATATATTGACAGCATGGTCATTACATATAAGGCATGTAGTTAAGACTAAAACTGCAATCTAAATGTATTAGTACTTTTTCTTGATTAATAAGTGCTATTATAGATGAAGGTAAAAGTAAATGACATAACTGTGTCATATGAGTGTCTTATACTTCACAAGATAATATCATCCCCTTAACCTTTTCTTGATATTTTGCATGAGTAGCAGAATACAGTACAATGCCTTTGATCTTCATATTTGTTCTTCTCTTTATCGTATAAAATATTCATTTTTGCCTGTCACTGTCTTAGGTGCCTAATTTTTCATTTTGTTATAGTGAATCACTATAGCAGTTTGTACGAAAATTAAGCTCTATGTGGAGTCCATTGAAGCGCATTGATGCTGGATTCAACTAAAAATTCAGATCAATCTATTCCTTAAATAATCAAAGAAGAAAATGATGACAAGGCATACAGGACCTAAGTACTTAAAAGGAAATTATATTGAAAGGTATATGTATTGAAATATCCATTTTCTACTCATGTTGTATAAGTGAAGGAATTTAGTCTGGGAAGTAAAAATGTGAGAAAAGGGGAAGAAGGGGGCTTAGATATATCAAAACAATAATTCTATATGGTATCAACTTAATGTAATTTCCTTTGAAACACAGCTCAGGAGCTACCTCTTATGTAAAGTATGCACTTTACATATACTTTGTACTTGTCTGTATAAATACCATACCATAAAACAAGAATGTATATACCTCATTGTTGGAGGAGCTGTGAGCTGATTCAACCATTCTGAAGAGTAATTTGGAAATATGCCCAAAGGGCAATAAAAATGTGCATACCTTTGACCCAGCAATATCCCTTCTAGGGCTGTATCCCGAGGTGATCATAAAAATGGGAAAAAGTCCAACATACACAAAAATATTTATAGCAGCTCTTTTTATGGTGGCCAAGAACTAGAAGTTGAGGGGATACCTATAAATTAGGGAACAGCTGAACAAGTTGTGGTATATGAATGTAATGGAATACTATTGTGCTTGTGCTATAAGAAATGATGATCAGATGGGCTTTGGGAAAACGTAGATAGCCCTTCTCAGCAATGCAAAGATCTAAAACTTTTCCAAAGGACTCATGATGGAAAATGCCATCCACATCCAGAGAAAGAACTATGGAGTCAGAATGCAGAGTGAAGCACTCTTTTCTTTTTTGTTTGGTTTTGTTTTCTTTCTCATGGTTGCTCCCTTTCAGTTTAATTCTTCTATAAGATAGGATTAATGTGAAAATGTGATTAATAGGAAAGTATGTGTGGAGCACATATCCTATCACAAGCTGTCTTGGGGAGGGGGGGATAAAATTTTAAACTTATGGAAATGAATGTTGAAAACTAAAAATAAATAAATTAAATATTTTTTAAAAAGTAACAAAAAAAAGGATATATGTACTGTGAAGGTTGGGAATGCTTCCATTCTTGTCTTTGTATCTCTATTGTGAATAAGCATTTATATAGCATTTTAAGATTTTCAAAGTACTTTACAAATATTATCTTATTTGATCCTCGCAAGAACCTTGGGAAGTAAGTGCTATTATTATCCCCATTTTACAGATTAGGAAACTAAGACAAATAAAAGTTAAGTGATTTGCCTCAAGGTCATCAAGTACTGATCTTTTTACATAGTGTCTAATGAAAAATTCATACATTGAATTGGATTAAATATTTCCTGAATCTTCATTAGCTATGAAATTCATACTTCATAGCATGAGTTAGGTGCAAACAATTTCTCTAAATAAATAATTTGCAAATCTACAAGAGAAAGTGAAAATGGCTTTTAAGCCTAGAGAGTCACAATGTCCTTCTTAAAGTGATGATTCCACAAAGTACTTTTGCCTAAAAATGGCTCTCTTAGACAGTAGCTATTGAAAAATCTATTAGCTTGGAAAAATGATGACATCCATAGTTCTGACTGAACTGCAACATCACCATAAAAGGCAGCTATGATAGGAGTGCACCTTACTGCTGGATTGCTGTTTCAGTTTTGTATTTTGCGAGTTGATTCTCTATTATGTTGTAGATTTTTATTTAACCAGTCAATCCACTCTAATACCAAATTCCCACATTATATGCAACAATGCATAATGAACTCCATTCTGAGGATTCTGCTGAGGCACATGCTGCTTAAATTACAAAAGATCTTGATTCTGACAGAAAATATGGTGGATTATCTTAGTCACAAGTATAAAAATGAGTTTTCAAATTCAGGTTTTTTGCATGTCCAAGTCTATTTCTTTGCCTTTTCTTTCTAGCTTTCTTCCAAATCCCCAAACGACAGAACCACTGATTTCATGATAAACAAGTTATTCAGGAACTAGTTTGTCATTTTGAATATCTATCCAAGATTTTCTGCCCATTTTCCCCTTTTCCTCAAATATAATTTTACTTATTAAATTTCTCTATTGGCTAGAAAAAATGAACAAAATTATAGTGATAATTTTTTGGACAACAGATAATCCTACTTGAATTTCATCTATAGGCTTAGGATCAACATATACAAGCAAATTTTATACTCTTTTGTGCCTTCGGTCTTCCATGTCAAATATCAGTATTTTTTTTAA
Source organism: Phalanger gymnotis (assembly GCA_028646595.1). Taxonomy (NCBI): domain Eukaryota; kingdom Metazoa; phylum Chordata; class Mammalia; order Diprotodontia; family Phalangeridae; genus Phalanger; species Phalanger gymnotis. The sequence continues at coordinate 271,322,339 of CM053626.1, forward strand.
TTATAAAGATGACCTGTTATCTGAAAGGGAGAGGCAGCATACCATATTGGGAAAAGTATTAGGTTGGTGTGAGTGATGCACTCTGCCATCAGTGTTCTCTCTATGACCTGTGAATTTAGCAAGAACATATATTTCAAAATTGTTCCTTAATATGGACTAAAATGTTGACTGACAACTTCCAGGGGCAAAGACAAGAAGATAATGGAGTAGGGAAAGAGTATCTCAGGTGAGATATCTCAACATTTCCTTCCAAACAACTTGAAAACAAGGATTCTAATCAAATGCCATATTGATAGAGCCAACAAAAGGTTAGAGTGAAATATTGATCCAAGCCACAACATGGGAGGTAAGAAAAGGAGATTTATGACACATGGGTAGAGGCTGGACAAGAACTAATGTGGCTGAAACATCAGTGCTGGTAATAGGTTGTGCCAGTAAGGCAAAATGGGCTTAGTTTAACGGTGCCCTTGAGGAGTTTGGCTTTTGTTTACCATGAAAGTACTTTCACCTGTCAAACGCTAAGCCCCAGGCCCAAAGCCCTATCAGGTGCGAAACCTGTGTGGGCGTAGATTAAGGACTTAAGAGGGGCCAATTCGGCAACCAATGGGTCTCTGGACTCTGGTCTCTAGTCGTTGAGGCAGAACTTGAGAACGCCAGAGGCTTGGCTGCGAGGAGAGGCGAGAAACTACAGCTGGAAAAAAATCCGAAGCAGAGCCGACCCCTGTGTGGACCCAGGAGTTCGAGCGAGGTCTTGAGGCCGGTGAATATGATTTATGCCATCTTATTTTTCTGTGGCCTCCTGGCTACTCTTGTGAGGCAGGCCTACTGGGCCTGGAGGCTTGTGTTCA
>CM053626.1:271323686-271347840 GCA_028646595.1 Phalanger gymnotis
CTCAAAAGAAACAAAAGCCATGCTAATGAGACAATTTTGCTTAACAACACACCTGGTTACTAAAATATATTGACTAAGATACTGCTTAGTGCTCTAGGTAACTCTTTAGGACTCTAAGTTAAACAAAATGCATCAACCTGTATTGATGGTAAAGGGGGGTTCCTTACTAGAAAAAGGTATTCCTATACCAATTATATCACAAGTCCAGTACCTATGTCTATATTTATATTAATATGTATTGTTACAGTATAGGTATAAGGCATAGTTGCAGGCATGGATATAAGTGTAGGCATAAAACATAGATATAGATAGAAAAGGGGGAATAAGTCCCTTTCTGCCAGACACAGTGTGAAATGCTTTATAAATATCTCACTTGATCCTCCCAAGCCTATGAGGTAAGTGCTAGTATTTAAGGATGGTTTCTGCAAAACAGAAGTTAAGTGACTTGCTAAATACTGTGTTCTCATCATGAACCTGTGATGCTAGGAGAAAACATAGACTTCTAACATAAGTGACTTGAGTGTCAGGAAAAACCCAGGCTAGCCCATGGAAGTAGTAGCTAAGATATGCTTGTATCTAGGAGCTAGGACTTTCATTTCAAGAGGACCTAGATAAGGAAGTGAATTATGTGGGTGTTCCTGGGACTCTAGGAGTCCATGCTACTGAAGTAAAAAGCACCCTTCCAGGTCACCATGGAGAAACAGATACATCTGGGGCAGCAAAGATTTTATTACAATTCAGGTGAGAGCAATTTCTACATTGGTGAAAATGGAGTGTGGTGAATTGATTTCTCTATGCCCCCAGTAACTTTCACATATGGATCACCTGAAAGCTTTTCACTATAAAAAATCTTACATATTTTTCCTGTAAGAACAAAGAAGCATAAGGCAGAATAGAGAAGGAAATTGAAAATTAAATTTTATCAGGAGATGGTAATCTTTACTGTGGCATTTTACTTTAACCTTAAATGTAATAAATAAAATGTTTTTGCTATATGCCAATTGAATGAGTATTTTCCAGATATACTGAGGAGTAAAGCAAAAAAAAAAAAAAAAAAAGGATCCAGTTTGTAGCTACATGAGCCCAAAGAGAATTATACACTATTAATGATATATCCATTACTATATAGAGGAATGTAGAATTTAGAAGTACTAGGGAATATTGCAGAAGCTTGGAGGTTTTTTGCTATCTGTCTGTGTTAATGAGATGGCAATTCAAGACTAAGTCAATTGTGCAAGTTGTATGAGTTGATGGGATTCAAGTCTAGAGTACCTCCTGGAAACTTGCTCAGATATAGCATCTCAATCAACATCTCAGACTGACCAGTCATGATCTTAGAGGAAACAATGACCCTACGAATCCCACATTTTCTTTTTGAAGGTGGGAGGAAGAGTTTCATGCAGAGAGTTTTCAGTAAGAAGCAATCTATGAACTTTTAAGACTGTATCACCTCCTATGTTCCTCCTAACCTCAGTCTATACTATTACTGTGTGACTCTATTTCTTGTTTTTAATTCACACCTCTCAGAATTTACATGCAAAGTAAGGCAGCAAGAGCTTTTGGCAGTTTAAAGCAGACTTTTCATTCTTTTTTTTTTTTCTTCTGGGAACTTTCTATGAAAAATCTACCATTTCTCTTTAGTATAACTTACAAGAGTTATCTTATTAACTAACAAGCACCATCTGGCACGATTTTCGGGGTTAAGGTAGAAAACAAAAGGAAAGATTATTATTCCTCACCAGGAATTTCTAACCTTTGCGACTGTTCTGCTTTTACTAATGTAGCTTTGCCACCTAAGGCTCTTTACTCATGACTCCTGCATATCCTAGAACAAATGATGCCAAGCTATGTTTAATATCCTTTGATACTGAAGAGCTTACAAAGAAGTATTAATAAAATCAAAGCTATAAGATTCTCTCATGATTAGAGCTTAGAGCCCACAATCTAGGATAATATAAAATTAAAATTTATTTATTTTAGCATAAGGTTCAAACCTCCATCCTATTTAATGCTATGCACCGTAAGCAATTGCTCACCTCTGTTATTGTAGCCTCATTGTTTACAACTATATAAAATGGTTAATTGTAATTATAATAGTTTTTTTATATATAAAGTTATCTGTACAGTTAAGGAAAAGAAGGTGAATGGAAAAATATGTTGATTGGCTTGGTCAATCTTCCCCGCCCTCCCTTCTTCCTTGTCCATTATTTCTAAAGCTGTGTTTGTGAGATAAATAGATGTAATAGAATATATGACTAAAAGCCATTTCCTGTTAAATGGTCAATAGACAAAGATTTCTAAGAAGGGGAATTGCATACTATCAATATCAAAGGATGCTGCATACCACTAGTAGTATGCAAAAATGCCAATAAAAAAGCAAGTATTTTCACCACCAAATTGACAAACATAAAAAAAAAAGAATTATGTTGGAGGGATCATAGAAAGTCAAGCACACTAATATATTCTTAGAGGAACAATGAATTTTGGAAAACCATTTGCAGTTATGCAAAGAAAGTAGCTAAAATATCCATAACTTTTGATCCAAAGATTCTACTGCTAATTATGCTAAGGTCTGATTTTTTTAAAGTGTCCATAAACACAACAAAATACTTATGTCAGTATTGTTTGTGGTAGCAAATACTGGAAACAAAATAGATGTTTATTCATTGGGAATTGGCTAAACAAAGTGTGATACATAATTACAATGGAATATTACTGTTCCATAAGAAATTACAAAAATGATGACTACTGTGAAGCATGGATAGATTTACTTTGTGAAAAATGATTCAATCATTATCTTGGAGATTCAGAGCTTTCCCCACAGCCCTTCTCCCAAGGTCCTGACCTTAAGTTCAGTTTTTCTTGAGAAGGATATTACTGATTGCATTGACTCTCCTTGTACTGGTCAGCTTCAACTCAAGCTCACAATTTAATCTAAGATAGGGAAATTCATTATGTTCTTCTCAGGCTTGGATAGAGACAGATTCTTCAGTCTAGATAGCCCAAGGCTGAGAGTGGTCTAGTATGGTTGGGGATGGTCTTATAAAAAAGGTATTTCCTTTGTCCAGAGGTAAAATGATAATGCAGTGACTCATCCCTGCACACCCTAACCCCAAAATGAACCCAGTTCCAGGCTGTAGCTCCTATGCAATGCATGAGTGCATTCTTTGAGAGAAATAAACAATGGACTATACAACCTAATTCTGTTTGTCTTTCTTAAACCAAACTCCCTGTGAAGTTGACAATATGAATTGATGAAAAGTGAAGAAAACAGAGCCTAGAAAACAATATGTGCAATGACAACAACAAAATAAATGGTAAAATGATAGGCACAAAACAGTCAAAATGAATTTAACAAAGCCTGAAGAAGTTTTGCTTCAAAGAAGGCAGAAATACAAGAAGATATCATTCCCTACAGGTGGGAGAACACACATGACATCTATTTTTTTGATGCGTTGATTAGTTTTGCTTTTTTTTTTTTTTGCTCTTCTTCCTCTAAAAAAAAGCAATATTGTTTGTTATAATGAATATTTCTGTAGGAGGTTCAGGGAGAGATAGAAAGAAATATAGGTTACATAAAAATAAAGCTATCGGTTAAAATGTATTAAAAGAAGAATAAACACAGATCATAAATTATAAATATGTACTTTTATATCAAAAATTGAAAATTAAGAGTACCTTAAAGAAATTTGAAACTAAATCTCTTCTGTCTGCAGGTAGAAAAGGAAGAGGAGTTAACCATTGCCCTTTCACACACACACACACACACACATACACATCCTCTCTAATCCAGGAAGCTGAATGTCTATCAAGGATTTTTTTTTTTATTTTCATAAAAAGTGGTTGGTGGTCCTGGATCCAGGTTTCCAGTGCCTAGATTCTAGTCTTTGGACTTATGCCACAAAAATACTTGCTAGAGTTTCTCTAACTATGATTCTGATGTCACCAGGCTTGCCCTCCAAATCTCTCTAATATAGTCCTCCTAACATTCAGCCCTCTCCCTGAAGTATGGGTGCTTATTCTTGTGACCGAAATCCAAAAAGTTCTATAAATGATGTTTGGAATTACATCTCCCATCAGATATTTTATTTTCCCAGAGGCATGTAAGTTATATGAGCAATACATCATTTTACAACTTACAGAACAAACAATACCTGATTTTTATATAGCATTTTGTGTATATTATCTTTTTTGAGTCTGTGAGGTAGGGATTACAAATGTTAATGTAACTCTCTTTTATAGGTAATGTAACTGAGGCTCAGAGAGAATAAGTCATTTGCTCTCACACACAGCTAGTCAGTCCAGAAGCAGGATTTGAACTGAAGTCTTCCTAACTCCAAATCCAACTACCTATTCATTCGCCCAGGCAAAACTTTATTCAAGCTACCATGTAATTGGTTCCCAATAAGGACGAAGGGGGTTAGATTAGGAGAAGTAAATGTTCTTTTATGATGGAGCAAACTTTTTGGATCATTGACCTGAAAGCCGTGGAACCAATCCACAACTTTCCAGAAACAGACACTAAATAGGTACAACATGAGTTTCTTGTTGCAGCCCAACCATTGTACACATATTACAAAATCAGTTATTTCACCTAGAACTTCTTTTGAACAGATAATGAATCATGACAAATTAGAACATCTAATATTATTCAGTAAGAAATAAAATGCCCTTAAGACATCTATCTTTTAAGCTGAATTCGCTCTTTAAGATTATAATTGGTGTCATAAATGAACTCACCCAAATTTCATCTAGTTTAAACTTTCTCCTGCCTTAATAAATGAAAGATACCAAATTGTTTACAGATGAATTAATCATGACATTATCCTTAAAACTTTTAAATTATCTCAATTACATTGCATTTAGCATTTCAAATAACCTGTACATTAACATATTAAACAAATGGAAACCTTTTTCTATTAATAAAGATTAAATCATTTCCTGCTATGGCCAATAACAGCGAATGCATGTGAAAGCAATGGCTTTGAGAACAGACAAAAATTTCTTGCCACATCCCAAAATGTATGCTCAGCATGTAGGTACACTGTAAATCTTCATGAAATCTGATAAAAATGCTGGGTTTTCTTTGAGAGCTACAGATTGCTTAGCACATTTAGGTATTGTAGGCTGCCTCAAGTCTGGTGAGCTCTTGAGATTCATGTGAAATGATTCCTTCATCAGAGAAACTAAGGCACAGTTAGCTTTGTCGACTATAAGCCAGACTTGGTTAATCTCTTCCCAATTTGATTTTTCATATAATTGTGATATCTGACTTTAGACAATCAATGTCTCTCTTTCATGTGCTTCTTGGCAATATTTGAAACTGATCAGGCAGAGCATTCACAAGGCATTACTTCTCATGACATAGATAAAGAGTTACTAAATATGGGAAATAATTGAATGGTACATTTTGTTTAAATATGCTGTCCACAGAAGGTTTGTAGAAGTAACAGATTTTTCAATGATTAGGGCAACTTCTTCCTAAGCCTGGCAACTCCTAGGGGCGAAGAGATTTCCCAGATTTCCCAGAAGCCAGAATCACCCCACCGGTCTTCCAGAATTCAGAAAGTCATCATTATATTTCCACTATTACCTCTTTAATTTTGATGGAAAGACATGTCCCTCCTTGCCTCTGTTATGATAATATTTAATTAAAATGAGATAAATATTTTGAATTCAAATAAATTTGGTTTACTGTGCAAGTGCAGATGCCATAGAAAATTGAAGTGAAAAAAGAACATTATAGAATTTTTAAATGATCATAATAAGAATAGCACGTATTTCTTTAAAATAAAATATACTTTTAATATATATGTGTGTAAAAATATACACATATATATATATTTATACATACACACACATATATATACACACATACACACACATATTTGTCATGTGGAAGCCCAGCTGTGCCCCTGATAACTTTCAACTTTCAACTTTTCTCTTGTCTTGTCTTGTCTTGTCTTGTCTTGTCTTGTCTTGTCTTGTCTTGTCTTGTCTTGTCTTGTCTTGTCTTGTCTTGTCTTGTCTTGTCTTGTCTTGTCTTCTCTCTCTCTTCATACAGGTGAGCACAGGTGCCCAAATACATGTGAGGTCCTGGAGACCAGGCATTGCACTTGTCAGAATCTGGCAGGTCTGAGAGTGACCTTGGTTGCACAGCAGCAGAGGCAGGTGCAAGAGGAATAGCCTGGATCAAGGTGTGTCCAGAACTGTGGAGGGGAGTGGGGCCTGAGATGCAGCGAGAGAGGTTTTCCAGATTCTGCCTTTCCCTAAGCAAGAGGAAGGAAGAAGGAGAAAATGACATCTGGGCTTCTGATGGACAGATCTGTAGAGCTGATCATGTTCCCAGATATGGATGTGGACTCCCCCGGGAGGAAGCAGGTCACTTGGTGTCAGCTCAGAAGGACCTGGATAGGGACATGTTGATGGAGAACTATCAGAATTTTGTCTCTCTTGGAAGATTACTAGTCCTCAAGCCTCATGTTCTCTCCAGCTGGAGAGAAGAGAAGCACCATGGATACCAGAGAGAGAAGCCCTGAGAGGCATTTGTCAATATTTCCTTATTCAGAATACAAGATGTAAAATCAATGAGTCAGTCATCTGTAAATCATGGTATTTTTCTAGGAGTATCAGCCAAGGACTCTCAAAAAATCCAATCCGGAATTCCAAATTTTGTTAAATTTGAGATTTTAATGTCTGGTTGGAAAGCCATAAGGGGAATGAGGAGAGAAGATTTTGGCAAATTACAATCAGTCACTGAACAACTTCTGATGAGTCGGATGTTCACGAACAGAATGCTTTTGAGAGCAGGTTCAAGTTAGGGTCTGTCCTTCTTCTCAGACAAAGAACTACTATAAAAATACAGTATCATCAGCATGATATACTTGGAAAGAGCTTCAGTTATCAGACATAATTGACCGTGATAGGAACTCCTTAGGGAAGAAAATTTGCGACTATAAATGCAAGAAGCCTATCATTTACCACCGAGACTTTTTTCAGTACCATAGATCACACAATGGAGAGAAACACTGTACATGTAGTCAATTTGGGAAAACCATTAGCAATAGCCCATGCCTTATTGCACATCAGAGAATCCATATGAGAGAGAAGCCTTTTAAATGTAATGAATGTGCAAAAGCCTACAGGCATAAGGCACATCTTATTCAACATCAGAGAATTCACACTGGAGAGAAACCCTATGTGTGTAATGACTATAGAAAAGCTTTCAGCATTGATTCATCCCTGGTTAAACACCAAAGAATCCATATTGGAGAAAAGTCTAAGAGTGTAATCAATGTGAGAAAGGTTTTAGCTATAAAGGAGAACCTTGATCAACTTTAAAGAATTCATACAAGAGGGAAACCCTTTACATGTGATGAATGTGGGAAAGCTTTCGGCCAATATAAACATCTTAATGAACACCAGAGAATCCACACTGAGGAGAAAAACCCTTTGAATGTAATACATGTGGGAAACTTTTTCAGACTATTTGGAAACCTTAGTAAACATCAAAGATTTCACACTGGAGAAAAATCACATAAATGTAACCAATGTGGGAAAGCTTTCATTGACAATGTATCCTTATTCAGCATGAAAGAATTCATACTGGAAAGAAAATATAAATATGTAATGAACATGGGAAGGCCTTCAGTTGAGAGATATGCCTCAAGAAACACACTGGAGAAATACCATATAAATATAATGACTGCGGGAAAGAGTTCACTGACAAAACACCCTTTTTGTCACCAGAAATTTCATATGAGAAAGAAGCTCCATGAGTGTATTGATTGTGGGGAAATGTTTTGCTTGAGGCACACCTTAAAAAACACAAAATGATTCATTCTAGAGAGAAGCCTTTTGAATATAATGAATATGGGAAAGCTTTTCTACTGGAGGGACAGCTTAACATATGGAAAAGAATTAACATTGGAAAGAAACCTTTTAAACGTAGTAAATGTTGAAAAGCTTTCAAAGACAGGGGAGGACTCAGTTTACATAAAGAAAAACACGGAGAGACTATAACATGTAATGACTGCGGGAAAACCTACAGAAATAGGTGACGCTTTCATATATATCAGAAAACATAATCAAGAGAAATGGAATAAGTATAACGTATGTGGGAAAGACTTTGACCTAAGAGAATCCTTTGTGGTTCATTAGAGAATTCATGCTGGAGAGAAGCCTTATAAATGTAATGTATGTGGAAAAGTCTTCAATTACAAGACATCCAACAGTAAATGTGATAATTCATACTGGAGAAAAGCCCTGTGCAGGTGTTGAATATGTAAAAACTTTTACTAAGAAGCAGTACCTTACTGAACATGAAAGAATCCATATTGGAAAGAGACCCTTTGAATGCAATGAATATGGGAAGTCCTTCAGACAGAAGCAAACTTTTAAGGCTCATAAGAAAATGGATACTACACATAAATCACTTAATATATTCAACGAATGTTTGGAAGAGAATTCGAGAATATCAATGATTTCATGCTGTTGGACAATTAATATAAATGTGATCGATATGGAAAAGCTATAGTTTCACCCCATAGGGAAACCTACCATCTCACTATTCAAGACTATGACCATGACCATGGAACAATGACTTCTGCGTGGGTATTTAAGTTATTATGGGTTAAGTTATTATATTATGAGGAAAATTTTCTGTGAGGTTTTAGAACCAGAAATACTTCATGGGATCACAAGATCATAGATTTTAAGTGGAAAAAGAACTTAAAAGGACATCAAGTCTAACTCCATCATTTTATAGATGAGGACACAAAAGAAAAGAGTCATTCAGTGATTTTCCTAGAGTCATATAGTCAGTAAGTACACGAGGCAGTATTTGAGCCCAGGTACTCCTGACACAAAGTCTGGTGCCCTACCCATTAGTCTATGCTTCCTTTCCTCTAGTCTTGTTACTTGTTAAATACTGAAAGTCAAAATGTCATTTATTTTTTTCACAACCTACAATGTTGTTTGGGGATTTCAAAGGAAAAATAACAATCATAGTAACAAGAAAATAATAAAAACCTTAAAAGCATATGTATTGAAGAAGGAAAGGGCAAGTCACTCCAGTATCTTTGCCAAGAAAACTCTAAATGAGGTCACAAAGAATTGAACATAACTGAAAAATGATTGAACATTGAAAATACAAATATATGTGTATATATGTATATGTGTGTTATATCTATACAGCTAATGCATGTATGCTTGTGTGTATGCGCATATACATACATCATGTGGTTTTTGTTTTGACCCTATGAAATTAAGCAATTATATGCTGGATAATTTAGAGAGATCAGCTCAAAACCAATAGCTGAGTTGCAGAGAATAATAGAATGATAGGATTTTAGAGGTACAAGAGACCTCAGTTGCAATATGGTTCAATTCATACCCTCAAAGACTCCTCAATATACAGAACTGGCAAGTGGTCACTAGCATTTCCTTAAAAATATCTACTGTGGAGGAATTCACTATTTCCTAAAACAGTCCATTCCATCATCATTCTAAATCTTAGGATATTTTCCCTTGGTTTCAATATCAAATTTAAATTTGTTTTCCCTAACAATTTCCACCACATTCTTCTCTTTCTGTCCTTTGGGTTGAAACAAATTAAATGAACTCCTTCTTCCATCCGATAGCCTTTCCTATTCTTGAAGACAGTAATAATAATCTCCCTTAATCTTTTCTTCAACAGGCTAAACATCCCCAATTCCTTCACCCAACCTTTATAAGGCATTGATGAGGTTAACCAAAATGATGAGGTTAGGGAACCATATGTTTTTAGACCCCCAAATACCAAAGCACTGAGTCCTGCTGAATGAATTCAACTCAAGCCTTCTCAGCTAAAGAAAATGAAAGTTTATTAAAGATTCGCCATAATGAGTAGACTCTTAGGGAGCTGGAGCATTTGTGACACTTATGCCAGTGGACCAGATTAATCTGAGCTGAGCTAGATTGAATTTGAGTGCCTTCATGGAGGCAAGAGGAGACTTATATGCAGAAAGATTGTGGGAGGGACTGAAGGGTGGTCAAGTAGCCTGTGGTGACCAGAGGAGGGGTTTAGGGAGGGTCTTGAGGAGGAGTCTAAGGAGGATTTTGATGGGACTGGGGTGACTAGAGGTCAGACTCCAGGAATGAGATTAAGGGTAGGAAGTAGCTGACTGCCACCTGGAGATAACAAGACAATACAGAACTAGGCTAGTTTAAGGGTAACGGAGATTTGGGCCAGTGGTAACAGAAGACTTATGGCCTCAGGCAAAGACCACATCAAGTGGGAAGATTCAGAGAGTTAAAGGCCTTTCCAAAAGACTGTACCCCATCAGGTTCAAGGGGGTTCCCAGAGACCATTCTCCATCAGCATGAACTAAATTCCTTGGCCATTCATTTACCCCCTTCTCTGGAAGCTCCCCATTTTAGGAATGTCCTTGCTAAACTATGATGGCTTGAAATAAACAGACAACTTCAAATGTGGTCTGACCTACAACCCTTCTCCACTAAGTCCATTGCACCTATTGAATTCCTAACCATCATTTAAAGTCAAGCTCAGATGCCAGCTCCTCCCAAATACTTTCTTGGAACTGCTTATTTGGCAATTATCCACAGTTCCCTCTACCTTACATAAGACTTTGTTTTAATCTCTTTTACACACTTACGATGCATTTTCTTGTATAATAACTATTTGTGCATGTGGAAAAGAACTGTAAATTCCCTGAGGAAAGAGACCTTCTCTCATTTAATCTTCAAATCTCCCAAGCATTATTAAGTATTACATTAAGTATAATAAGCATGAGCATCATAATATTTGTTGAATTTAATTTTGCATAAGGACTCAGAGTAGTATATATATATGTGTGTGTGTGTGTGTGTGTGTGTGTGTGGTTGAATTAACTAGGTAATTACTTTTGACAGAATTTATTTAATGTGTACATTTTCATCAAAACATAAAAAAGTCTGTGTTATAAATTAGTAAACAGAAATGTATTGAACACCTACTATAGACAGATACTTTTTATCCAATTCTGTGTAGGAAGCAAGAAAAAATATTGAATATATTTTGCACTAAATAATATAAAGTAGTCTAGAAATAGTATACATCCATGTAGTAGCCCTGGAGTAATATCGGCTGCATGATATATGTTGTATTGGAAATAAATCACCAGAACAGACTGATCAATCTCCAGATCTTTTTCACTTGAACTATATAGTCTATGCATGATCCCCTTGTCCACTTTCAGCCTTGGCTAAAATGTGTGTTTTGATTCCACCACTCTTTTGCCTCCCATAAAGTGAACCAAACTGGATTCCTTAATGTAGATTCAAGATCACATTAACTGATTAGTAAAAGGCTGTCCAGAAACTGTGTATTTATAGGTGCAATAATTCAACATCAGTATAGGGAGGCAGTGTTTTAAATATGTAAATATATCTTGTCCACTGCTTACCAAATCCTAAGCATTCCTCAGAAATCTACCACTGATCTGAGTGAGGTATGATCATGTACAAATTCAGCATTAAAACTCTTCTACCCGTTAATGGATTTTCTTCCTTTTGGAAACCACCTTCTGGCACTTCAGTAAACTTGCCAAAAAAAAATAGTACTTTTGACCAAACATTAATCAGTGTTTCCATGCAGGTCCAACTTCTTGTATCAATACCACCTATATTTTTAAAACATGAGAGTAGAACAAAAGTCATATTAATTGAATAAATAAGACAATTCACTTTCCTGATATGGAGGATTACATTTTAAAGTGTGCAAATTAGTAAAAAATTTCTTCTGAAATTCAAGATAAAAAAGGTATTATTATATTTAATCAAGGTATACAAAATGTACTATTTTGATATTAGAATCTGATTCCTCTTAAAAAGTCATAGAAGGTAGTGTCCTCAATAATTTCATTTAATCGCACACAGACTTGTCACTTCCCTTGCATTGCTGTTCAATAACTTTTAATGTTTATTCGTTTTACTTCTCCAACTAGGTTAGAATGGGAGATCAGCTAATCTTAATTGTACAATTCTTTTAGAAATGAAGTCTAATTACTTTCAAGTAAAGACAGTAGTGCTAATTGGTCTAACAAAATGTTACCCATGTTATCCGGATAATACTGATACATGTAAAATGATGCAATTAGGATTGTCTAATTGGTATGCAAATGGATGCTTACAAAGTGCTTGGAGATATTGTATTCAAGTAAATATTCCTTTCCCACTCTAACTTGTAATATTCATTTGATTAATAAATGAAACATCACTAACCTCATGAGTTGGGTAAATATAAATTTTAGTCCAAACCCTATCTGCGCTGTAACCTCTTCTGCATTAGGAAGTTCTTACTTATAGTACTTAATTGTTGTAACCTAATAGGTGACTTCAAGTATACAAAAGTTGTGAGAGATAATTGCCAAGTATTTTCCATAACATCCAAAGCTTACGTTAATAAGAATTTAAAAATAATTCAACGAAGATTTAGGTTAGTGGTAAAGTATAACTTCCAAGAAAAAGGGAGTGAGGGATAGGGTTAGGACTTAGGATATTTCCTTTAGTGTGTCTTTGATATTTATCTTTAAAACAATCTAGATGTCTACCTTTTTTGATTAAAATAATTATTTCCAAGGGTAGGAAACCAGACCATTAATTATTTGAATGCCCTGCTAACTCAAGGCATGTAGTATGGTATGATGCAATGGATACTGGATTTAAATCAGAACACCTATGTTCATACCCCAACTCTGAGATTTTGGTGAAGTCATAATTTCTCTGGGCTTCAAATCCTCATCTATAAAATGAGAGAGTGAAACTTGATGGATTCTAACTTCCCTTCTTGCTTTATATGTAGGATCTTATGATTCAACAGTCTATAATCAACTCTAACTAACCTATGGAAAGTGAGAAAGACTTAACTAGTTAATGCTTGTCAATTTCTTTGGATGAATACGATTTTAATCAAAGTGCTATCTTTGCACTAAGTAATAATATTCATCAAGATAATGGATCATCTGATTCTGAAGCCATTTGCAGTAAATTTGATAGCAATTTAAAATCATATCATGTGTATTTTTCTCCATGATGTGGATACTTCACTGTTCCCATAAAGGAAATAAAATGTACCCATCAGTGTAAAGAAAAGCATACAAATGGGATGACATATTGCTTTTACATAATGTTCTAAAATTGTCTCCCTTTTTCCTATCAGAGTTAATTTATCTATAAACAGCATGCTAATAATCTATAGTATATGGTCAAGATCTTAGTCTTCAAAGGCTCATTTAAGACTCTCAGAATTACTTTTCTTCCAGCTCTTCATGGACACCCTTGTACTTTCCAAGGAAATCTTTTCACTACCAGACTATCCGTTCCTTCACGTTTTGCTTCTATGCTATCATCTGAGGTCAGGCTCTTTTTCTGGAATATATATCCTGATATCCCCCAGGTAAACAAAACTGCCTTTCTTTCATCATTTACAAAACTTCGTGAGCCAAAACTTTCATAAGCCTTCCAAAATAGTAGAAAGAGGGCATGGATTATTGCTTTTTCTGTTCCAATTTCCATTACCCAAATCTATTATCATAAACATGCTTATTAAGTAACTTCTTTATGTTTCTGCTAAAAGTTTTATTTCTTCTTATGCATTCCTACTTTAAAGTTGCCCTGTTTTGTAATTATTTAGACATCAGGGATGGATGTGTTTATTTATATAGCACTCCTGTGGGCATTTAAACCCACTTAAAAGATGACAATGATAGGGATGTCTTAAATTCACAATATGGAGTCAGTCCTAAGCTTGAGTCCTAATTCAGACATTTATTAGTTATATGGCCTTGGGCTAGTTGCTTTAATTCTCTGGGTCTCCATTTTGTTTTGTTTTGTTTCTGTATTGCTTTTTTCCCTGTGAAATGAGATCAGATTAGATGATGTTCATTTCAGGTCTGACAATCTACAAATCCTTAAGACTATTCTACTTAGTGAAAACACAAAAAATACCAATTTTAGATGATTTTTTTAGGTAAACAAGACTGTTTTTCACTGTAAAGATCATTAGTATTATTAGTAATAATAATTAATATTTATTTTATGCTTTAATGTTAGGAAAGTGCTTTACCTATGTTATCACGTTTAATTATCACAGTAGCGCTGTGAGAATTCTCATTTTGCAGAGAAGAAAACAGAGACTTAATTAGAGTAACTAGCTTACCCAGGTAAGTAAAATTTGAAGAAAATGAGGTTGGCTAAGATCCAGAAGTGATGTGTTTGTGCATTTCCAAGTAAGAGAAGACCACCTCTGTCAAGGCATAGAGATAGGTGATAGAATTTTAAGTATCAAGAACCACAGAAAAGGCTAGTTGGACAAAACCCTGAAGTTAGTAAATTAAGAGAAATGTATGACAAGCCTGGAAATTTAGGTTAGAGAGGAGTTATGAAGGGTTTAAATGCCCCTCCCCTCAAAAAAAAAAAAAGAAAACAAATTTGATCTTAGAGATAACAAGGAACTGTTGGATTTATGAAACAGACAATTGGCATATTCTTACCTGTGCTTTGAGAATATCACATCAGCATTTGTATGGAAGATAGATTGGAAGAGGAAGAGATTTAAGGTAGAAAGATTAGTTTATATACTGATGTAACTAAATGTACCCAGTGAGAATCAAAGGACCTTTAAAAATTCTAATGGCAATTGTTGTAATGTTACTATTATAATTAGACAGCTTGGGTTTTGTTGTTATGATTGTTATTGTGCCTTTCTACCGAGTTTAGAAAATCAGTTTTACTGCAAACACAATGTAGAAACTCCATCTTTCCTAAATGACTGGGAAAAATATTGTTCAGCTATGAAAACTGATGTAAGGCCCCAAGATTTTAAACATCCTGTGTTGCATTCTATTGTAACTTCAGAAGTCAAGTCCCGTAAGGGTCTTTAATAGACTGTCTTTATATACTTAATATATTTAAAAGATATTATATCTTTAATAGACTGCTCATTCCTGTATTGTTTCTTACTTTTTTTCAGTCAAAGCCCCAAATATAACGTACATTTTGGAACTAAATATTTGAACTATTCTCTTTAGGAAGAGCAAACTTTGTTTCTTTTGTAAAGTTACTAAGAGTAAACCAAACTAATACCATCTGTCTTTTAGAGAAATCCACCCTGGATATGAGACGTGGGCAAGAAGACTACTAAAATTCTCTTAATGGGTTTGAGCCTAATACCATGAGAATGTTCTAAACAGATGTGGAAAGCCTGTCTGCCCTAAATTGTACTTGCAATATTGGTTTGGGATCCTGGTAGGAATGCAGACTGAGCCTTTTCACATATCATCAAGTGCCCACATCCTTGAAATAGGTAATTTCCTGCTTCAGCAACCATTAGTATGCCAACTACTCTCCATACTCAACCATTTTGCATATAGACTGCATACTCAATTCAGATGCTGCCCCTTAGACTTTTCCCAGAATGTTTTGGCTATTTCTAGAACATGCTTGCTCTGGAATTATTACTGCCATCCAAAAACTTTCCCTGGAAAAAAATAAAAGATTTTGGCAGAAATATTTTCAGCTAGAACAAAAGGTTTCTGCATTGAAGAGACTCTATCATTACAAAAAAAATAATGTTCCCTTACATCATAGGGAAACCTGACAGAGTACTTTTCCAATAATACAAAGGAGTTGTCATTGTCATCGTTGTCCTCGTCGTTCTGGTTGTAGTAGTAGGAGAAGGAGAAGTGATAGTAATTGTAGTAACTAACTTTCACTACTGCTGATGATGGTAACTGTGATGGTGGTTGTGGTGATTAGCAATGGTTGTTATCATTGCCATTATCATCAGCTGAAGTTAGATGGTGTTGCAGTAGAGTGGTATGTATGGAATCAGAAAGACTTGAGTCAAAATCTAGCCTTAGAAACTTACTAGCTGTGTAATCTTAGGTAGGTAACAACCTTTGCTTCAATTTGCACAACTATAAAATGGGGATAATAGTAGCATAATTGTTGTGAAGATCAAAAGAAAAAAATGCTTAGCACCGTGCCTGGCACAAGAGTAAGCATTATATAAATGATTATTCCCTTCCCCGTCAACGTCCAGAAATTAAGAAAAATGTCTCATGAGAGAGCTAAAATCATCTTACAAGGGCAAAAAATTAACATCTTTAACTCATTAAGTTTTGGGGGAAGAAGAGGGCAACATACTGATGTGGATAATGTATTGTATACACGGAAGTGGAATTTGAACTTGGGTACTGCTGATTCCAAAATTAGCAATACTTGAATTTGAATCCCACCTCTGAGTTCACAAGTAGATAGCCTTTATATTTGTTCATATTAATAGTAAATATGAACATATAAGTAGTTCCAATGATCTTTACAAATATAATTGATGGTAATGTATTCACATATAATATGCAGATTAATTGAAAGAAATTTAGAAATATCAGTGACTTTAATTTTTAGTCAATTGAATATAGTCTGATATTAGTGAGATCAAAGGCATATGTTCAATCTTCATGGAAGACAGGGCATTTTATTCTCTTCTATGACTACTTTTCATGTTGCACAGTCACAGACCCTATCCCAAGCTCCTTTCTTGATTTCATATGATGAAGCAATTTGATAAGGATGTTGAAGGCGTATTGTAAAGGAGTCATTGTATTAAAGAAAACCCTTCAATCATGCCTTTCTTACAATGGGGCAGCTGAGTCATCCTTGAATGGGAAGAACATGCTAAACAGAGCTCTATTCTGAAGTCAAAGAAAGTTATTTTTTATTCATGAAAAATTTAATAGACAAGTGATCCCTCCTGTTAATATTCATTCTACCTCTATTGGTGGAGATGACAATCCATCCATACCTTCTCTTTCCTCCATAATTATATAATTATTATACAGTAAGGTAAAGGAGTGTTTTGTTTTTGTCTTTGTAGCCCCAGTGATTAACACAGTGCTTTGGATATAGTATGCACTTAAACAACAATTGAATTAAAATGTATTTTTGGACAATTATTATCCCTGTCCTTTGATAAAATCAGCATAAAGTATATACCTAAGGCACTAGAAAGTTTGTTCTGTTGACATTTTTGAAAGATTTTAAAATATTCTTTTGTTTTTACATGACCAAGATTTTCTCTTCTATGCTTTCTCTCCCCCTCCCAGAGAACTTTTATTTTTTAGCTATTATTTAGAATTTTATTTCCCCCAGTTATATGTAAAAACATTTTTCACATTCATTTTTCAAAACTTTGAGTTTGAAATTCTCTCCCTTTCTCACTTTCCATCTCCCCTCATTGGGAAGGCAAGCAATCCAGTATAGGTTATTCATGTGTAGTCATGTAGAACATATCCATAATATCCATGTTGTGAAGGAAAACATAGGCAAGGAAAAAAGATACTCAATAAAAATAAAGTTAAAAATATATGCTTCAATATGTATTCAGACATCATCAGCTTTTCTCTGGGGATGGATAGGATTTTTCATCATAAGTCCTTCAGAGTTGTCTGGATCTTGTATTGCTGAGAATAGCTAGGTCATTCACAGCTGATCATCTTACAATATTGCTGTTACTTTGTACACAGTACATTTCACTTTGCATCAGTCCATGCAAGTATTTCCATATTTTTCTGAGAGCATCACGTTCATCATTTCTTATAGTACAGTAGTATTCCATCATAATTACATATCACAACTTGTTCAGTCCTTCCCCAATTGATGGGCATCCCCTCAAATTATAATTATTTGTCCCCAGAAAAGAGCTGCTATTGTAATTTCTGTACATATAGGTCCTTTTCCTTTTTGTTTTTTATCTCTTTTGGGATTCAGACCTAGCAGTGGTATTGCTAGTTCAAAGGGTTTGCATGGTTTTATAACCCTTTTGGCATGGTTCCATATTGCTGTAAAGAATGGTTGAATCAGTTCGATCAGTTCACAACTCCACCAACAGTACATTAATGTCTTCTTTTCCCCACATCACCTCTAACATTTGTAATTTACCTTTTCTGGCTTATTAGCCGATCCAATAGCTATGAGACAGTACCTCAGAATTGTTTTAATTTTCATTTCCCAAATCAATAGTGAATTAGAGTGTGTTTTCATATGGCTATAGATAGCTTTGATTACTTCATCTGAAAACTAATCATAACTTTTGATCATTTATCAAGTGGGGAGTGGCTCTTAATAAATTTGACTTAATTCTCTATATGTTTGAGAAATGAAGCCATTATCAGAGAAACTTGCTTCATTTTTTTTTAGTTATTATTGCTATTTCCCTCCATCCTACATCTCCCCCTTTTATTCTATTCTCTCTCTCCTTTCACCATGTCTCAGGTATCTCCCCTCTCTTCCCCTCCACTATAAAAGTTTTTTGTTGGCTCTTTTGTGAGATAATTTACCCCCATTCTACCTCTCCATTTCTTTCTCTCAGTACAGTCCCCTCCTCTCACACTTTAATTTTATTTTTAAATATCATCCCTTCATATTCAACTCCCAGAAAACCTCTTGGCAGAAATTTAAAAGAGAAAAAAAAAAAAACAACAAAGCCAGTCAATTAAAATATCTGACATTATGTGTAGTACATCATGTCTGTGTACCCTATCTTCTATAAAGAAGAGAAAAGAAAGAATCTCTCTTCCTTGGGGCTGACTTTGTTCTTTATCATTTTGAAATTTTCATTTTTAATTGTTTAGTGGCTGCTCTTTCCATTTGCATTGTTGTCATCACACACACACACACACACACACACACACACACACACACACACACACACACACACACCCCTTTCTATTCTTCTTAACACTTTATACTACCACTACCACACACTTTGAGATTCAGTGAAACTGGCCTTCTTGATGTTACTTAAACAAAATATTCCATCCCCTGACTTTCTTTTTTATATCTTAGGAAGGAATTTAAATATTTAAAAGACTTGATGTATTTAGAAAGTTGGAATGTGTTTTCTTCATTTTCCTTGGTACAGAACAAATCTGTTTTTCTTTTTTAGCAGTTGTTTATTATTAATTTATTTAAATGTTATTCACCTATGTAAGCACACACAAGCATACTTGTATGGGTATACTCAACTTGTACAGTGGAAGGAGTATTTTTTTGTTTTGCAAGACAATTGTGTTCAGTGACTTGCCCAGGACCACAAAGCTAGTAAGCCTCAAGTGTCTGAGGCTAGATTTCTCCTGACTACAAAGCCAGTGCTCTATTCAATGCACCACTAGCTGCCCCAACTTACAGCATTTTCACTGGTGGTCTCCAATATGCCTCCGAATTTCCTCATCTTTGCCTGTCTTCCTTCAGCTCTCAGATAAAATGCCAGCTTCTTTGGGAAGACTTACTGATCTCTTTTAATTCTATGACCTCCTTTCTCTTTATTATTTCCATTTATTCTCTTTATAGCTTGTTTGTACATAATTGTTCATATATTGTCTCCCCAATAGACTGTTAGGTCCTTGAAAGCAAAGACCGTCATTTGCCTTTGTATTCCCAGAATTTAGCACAGTGCCTGGCATATAGTAGGCATTTAAATGTTTATTGACTGACAATTCAATCAATGGGTAGAAAGGAATAGATTTTTTAGCCATTTTATTTGCATAATTCCAAATTACACTTCAGAATGGCTGTATTAATTTTCAGCTCTAGCAACAAGTGGGTATCTTTTTGTGTGCCTGTTTTTTCACACCTTCTCCCAAACTGATTATTCCATCTTTTATCGTCTTTGCCCTATGAGTCTCTTTAAGATATACAGAAACCTAGTCTCACCCATGATGCACCTTTCCATTGTTGGGTCCTTTACTATTTCAAAGATTCTATGTCTGTTTCTTGTCTGGATGTGGGATTTCATTGATATACTGAATTCTCAGAAAGGAAATCCCTTCCAACAATGCAGATGAGCATTCTGCATGTTATGGTCATAGAGAATTTCCTGGCTCAGTGAAAGCTGAGATTACTTTCCAGATTTCACACAGAGGCAGTACTTGAACCTAGGTCTTCTTGATTCTCAGGCCAACTCTGTATCTGCTATGTTAAGTTACCTCTCCTACAACATTTTTTCTACCTACAGGTACCTATGAGAGAAGTTCTTTTGTAAAGATTTGTTCTGTACAAGGAAAAATGAAGAGAAAACATTCCAACTCTCTAAATACATCAGGTGTTTTAAATATTGTAATTCCTTCCTAAAATATAAAATTTAGCCTCAGGTTACCCAAGAATCATTTGGATATTTGCCTTAGCTACATAAAATCACGGATCATTTATAGGTTGATTATAGCTTAGATGAAAACATAATGCTAACAATAATAATCAGTTCACAAACCTTTGCAGTTGTGTTATTGTTAATCGAGATGTATTTGACAGAAAGTTGTAATTGCTGTTTTAAATTAGCTTTGTCTTCTACCTTCAGGGACAACATAATGAAAGTAATTTTGCAGAAAACTGACCTTCTCCCGTGAGTCCCCAGGAAGGTGTGCTGAGCTAAAAATGAATCAATAGATCAGAACCTATTCTCAGGGGAAAAAGAACAAATAACTTTATAATTGTAATACTCAACATATTCCCCTTCAGGATGTTTCTCTTGTGAATATTTCTAATCTGGCATCAAGTATTTCTAATGTTGAGAGGACTATACAATAACAAATTTACAAATGAAAAATTGGTCATATTTTCTGCTAAGCAAATTGATGCATATTCCTTTTAACCAGGTTTTAGGTATTTTTCTGTCATTTATCCTGAGGATCCAAAAATATTCTACCACTTTTTAGCAGCCTCAGAACATCAAAAGAATGCGCATTGATAAAACTTTGTCTTTTTTCTCCTTTTCAATTCTCCTGTTTATTTCAATAGTGCGTCTGATAGTGGTTATGAGCAGGAATTGGTTGTCAATAAGCATTTTTTAAGCACTTACTATATGCCAAGCACTTAAAAAAGCAAAAACAAAGTTCCTGTCTCCAAGGAACTCATATCCTAATATAGAGATAGAATATGAATAGCAATAAGTATACAAGATAGCTAGGTAGGAGAGAGAGAGAGAGAGAGAGAGAGAGAGAGAGAGAGAGAGAGAGAATAAGAGAATGGAAAATAATCTCAGAGGTAAAGTAATGGAAGTAAAGACACTGAAAAGATTTCCTGAAGAAGCTGGGATTTGAGCTGAATCTTGAAGGAAGCCATGGAAGCCAGGAGAAATGAGATGGAAGAATATTTCATACATAAGGGTAGGCCAGTGTAAAAGATTGGGGTAAATGAACGATCAGAGTATCTGCCATATTGCAAAGTTCTCTCTCCCGCTTTAAGTCTTTCTTTTAATATTTTTTTAAAGTTTATTTTTAATATTTTTGGAAGTTCACATGAAGGCATCATAGTGTAATAGAGTGTTTGCATAAAAGGCAAGGATTTTAGGTAAAAGCCCTGTTTCTAATATATGCACTTGACCCTGGGCAAGTCACTTGTCAAGAAAATAAATTTCAAACAAGTTACTGACTTCCATTAATAGAAGGACATTTCTTATTTTAGAATTTCCGTATCAATGAAACCAAACCATATCCCTTTTGAAAGTTCATTTGATTTTGCTTTGGGGATTCACACACTTGTTTATAAAAATTCAAGACTTCAAGGATATGAGATTTCCTTAATTCATCTACACTTCCCTCTAACAAAGAATTTTTTTTGATCTAACTGACATACCAAAATGTATCATCTTTTGACAATCTTGATGATTATCAAATTTAAATTTAGCTTTTCTGGTCCTCAGATGATAGGTTTGTGGTCTGTCCCTGAGTCTGTAGATATAGTCTTTTCATTTTGGTAGGAGCAACTAAAGCTTCCAGAACCAAGGGTCTCGTCCATGTTATGCTAAGACATCAAGTAGGACTCCAATGGATAGATGGAAAGATTAATAGATACATATATAATACTTAGATGCTTACATACATAGAAAATAAAGCATTTATTAAGTGCTTACTCTGTGCTAGATATTATTCCAAGCACAATTGAGACATATGGAATGAAACGAACATCCTTGTCCTCCTGTAACTTTGCCTTCTAATGGGGGAAACAACACGTAAAATGGGGCTGACATGGAGCTAGGATTTGAAGCATGGTGAGGAGAATGCAAGACTTGCAATGGTAGCTATGTTCCCGGCTAAATAAGAGAAATTTCAAGAGAGATAATGTCTGGGATGTATAATCATTTTATTAACAATACCAGCATTTTAATAAAAAGATGGTCATTTGATCATATCTCTTTCACACCAAAGACAATTATGGTGGCAAGCTCACAGTTTATATAACCTTCAAAGAGTAGGTGTTCCCCAGGGTGGGAATCAATCCTGATTGCTTAACAATTAATGAGAGGATGAATATTACAATGATGGGTTGGACCTCAGTTTTGATTAAGTTACTCATTTCTTAAATTAACAGCCTTGCATGATCTATTCAAAGAATTTATGCCCACCCAAGCCTGAGCAGAACCCTACCTGGGTAGCATCTGAACAAGAAAGTTAGTCCAATTTCATTATAAGCAATATCTTTCAATATCCTGAGCTTTTAAATTCAGGACTTTAGGGAAAAAAAGGGGGGGAGGACTCTGAATATCCCCAAATCATTGGTTATTTATAATAATTTCTCTCAGATTCTACTATGGGAGAGGAGGAAAAGGAGTGGAATTCTAGTTTCTAGTATACAATTATTTAAAAGCTAGATCTGGAAATAAGTTACCTGGCCTGGAATTTTCACCAAAAATTATAACTCTCCATTAAAAATATCCACTGTTGCCCCCCAAAATAATGATATCTCTCATCTCTAGAACACCAGTTGTTCCTATGTCTATATTTGGCAAACTAAGATATCTGCTAATGAAGTAAAAGATAGCTGGAAAATTAAGCCAACATAATGTACGTGGGATTAGACAACATGGCTGTGAGAGGGCAGAAAATCAGTGAGATAAGAATCAATGGTCATGAATTACTTTAACTTTCAAAAATATTTTACATCTTTATATAAAAGACCATTCAATGTAAGTAAATGCAAAAAAATACTTCTTGTAATATGATATAGGTCCAATGTGTGTGTGTGGAGGGGGGTGAGGGGTGGAGATACAAGGGGGAAATTGGGCAATATAAGAGCAAAAAAATCAATAAAACTTATTTTTATAAAAGTAAAACTGAATGAATTTGTAAAAGCAATTTCTGATTGATAGGGAACTGTCTTAGAGTTAGTGATATAATGGAAAGCATACTGGATTTGCATTCCGTGGAAGTAAGTTCAAAACCATAATCTATTACTGATTCCCTATGTTACCTTGAGCATGAGAAAACTCTATCTTCTTAGTCTTCTTATATACAAAATGTAGATATTGTATCCAATGACATATAAAGACCCTTCCAACTCTTCATTTATGAATTCTACTAGAATGGTTTGATGAAATATTCTTAAGCAATTATTAAAAGATTTAGGTGGGAGTATGTAGAGTACCTGACTTCAACATTTATGAACTACCTACTATGTGTAAAACAATGTGCTAGATACTGAAAATCAAAGAAACAAAGTTCTTGCCCTCAAGAAGCTTTCATTCTCTTGAGAGGAATTTAGTGTTTAATTTGATTCAACTTAAGCAAATATTTCATTTGTTCTTAGTATGTAAAGACACTGGAAGTTAGAAAGTAGAGTGGTAGGCACTGAGGGATACAAAGACAAAAATTCAAAAGTCTTCACCTTCAAGTTGCTTACATTCTACTAAAGAAATTCAATGTAAACATAAAGCAACTGGAAGAAGAAGAGAGCAATTGATATGGAAAGATAAGGTGAAACCTTGAGAAATATAATTGTAATAATGAGTGGAAGACAGTGCTCATGCAAACGAGAGGAAAAGGAGGGAGTCACATGGGTAGGAGGAAAACAGGAAAGAACAAGCAGAGAATTTCTATGAAGATTGGGTAGTCAACAATGTCGAAAGCTGCACAGAACTCAATAAAGATGACAACCAACAAAAGGCTGGTGGAGTTAGAAGTTATGAGATTTGAGTAGCCTTGGGAAGAGCAATTTAAACAGAGATAAGGGTTTGGAAGCCTAATCACAAGATTTAAGAAATAAATGGTCTAGAGGGAGTGGAATAACCCAGAGCAAAGAACTCTTTCTAAGACCTTGGCAGTGAAAAGCATAAGAGTCAAAT
>CM053626.1:271347940-271362092 GCA_028646595.1 Phalanger gymnotis
CGGTAAAGTCATTTATTAGGGATCACATCCTCAGGCTTCCTCAGGAGTACATCTTGAACTTTGGTCTTTGTAACCGAGGCTACTTCTTTCTCCACTCTGCCACATGGCCTGTCTTATATAATGTGATATAATATGCATATATATTATATGCTTGAGAGACAACATAATTTAGTAAGTGGAACTCCAGACTTTGAGTCAGGAAGACCTGAATTCAAGTGCTGCCCTTATTAATGTAGTTGTATAATAATGAGCAGTTCAGTTAGCCTAGAGACAGCTAGATGGCCCAGAAAATTGCACCTGCAACCAGGAAGACCTGGGTTCAAAGGGGCCTTATACACTTACTATTTACGGGCAAGTCACTTAACTTTTAATTCCTTCAGTTTCTTCAACTGCAAAATGGGGGTAATATTAACACCTATCTCCCATAGCTGTTGTAAAAACCAAATGAGATCATAGTTATAATATGCTCAGCACAGTGCCTAACACTTATTTGGTTATTAAAAATGATTATTTCCTTCCATCCTTTTTCTCAGTGGTCTAGGCAGCTCACTTAGACCTCTAGAAAAACTGTTTCTCTCTCAATGAATGTGGTTTTGATACTTGCTGTTCTCCATATTAGCGAAACCACAGGCCTAATATATATTTAATCACATACATATCATTTTCAGAAAATGAATTTGGTATATTACAAATCCAAGGCTTCAAATATATGCATTAGTAAGAGTATAAATGAACAGTGACTTTGAAACATCAAATTTTAACAAACTATTTCCCTGAGCCCAGGGCAGGATGGAAGTACTTGTAGAAAAATGTAAAGGAAGTGAAAGGGAACAGAGAGATAGTAAGAACATCTGGTTTATGTGAAAAATGTGATTGGGAATTAATTACTTGTGCAGTTTGGAACTGAGACAGATGACAATGGGTTTGGTGACTCAAATGTCTTTTTTTCTTTCCCTTCAAAATGTTTACTTTGATACTTTGATGGATCAATGATTAAACCAAGGTTTCTTCCCTCACCTTGTGCAGATTGTGAACTTTCCACGCTTTCCCAGATTGTTCTTCCCTCATCTTACTTCTCCAAAAAAAAATCTTTCATCAAATCTAACCACTAGACTAAAAGTCATACTCTTGTATGTATCTTGGCAAGGTTGGAGGTAAAAGTGGTGTACTATTTGGGGTATCAATCATCTTTCATTTTTGTGAAAAGACTGATCTACATCCTTTTCTTCAAAGATGTGTTTCATGTCACTTTTTAAATAAAAGTTAGTAAAAAAAAATGCTATTGTTTTCATGTCTACCAAGACTATTTCCTTTTGCCCTTGGAATTAGTGCAAGTTGCATACTTCTCCATAATTCACAGCCATCTTTACCCAAAGAATATTAGTGCTAAATCTCCCCCCTCCCCTAGCCTACTCCCAAAAGGGAGGAAAAAAAATTGTTTATTAGAATACTTATAAAAGCAAGAGAGCTCTACCCCATACATTTTAAATAGTGGAAGGATCAGTCTTTTATTATTAACCACATGCTTTTGCATTGACAGTGGGTCAACATAAAGACTAATAGGATAAAGAAAGCTAACATGATTTGGGGTGTAGAACATTAGTGTAATGAGGCTAAAGTATAAACCTTCAAAATGGGAGTGAGAAAGAGACATAATATAATAGCACAAATATCTACAGTCAAAATCAAAGCACTGGAGCCATGCTGCTTTCCATATTGAGTTATGGGGCTCTTCAAAGAAGTAAAAAGAAAGACACATTCTTAGGCAACAACTTATCATTTAGGGTTTATCTCCATAGAAAAGCAAAGGGGGATTGGCTAATTTCAATTCCTTAAAAAAGCCCAAATGTGGGAAGGGGGGCACCTTGATGATCCTAATTCTGTTCCTGTTTGACAATTTATAATTTGTCATGGAATTTTAAAATAAATTTTTCCAACAACTATTAATTACCAAATGCTTTAGTATATAGGTCTATAGACAGAGAAAGAATTAGAGGGAGAAAGGGAAAGAGACAAAGAAAGACAGAGCAAGATAGAGACAGACAGAGGCAGAGACAGAAATGAATAGAACATGTATTAAATGATTAGAATGTGCTGATACCATGATAAATTCTGAAGAGAGATGATATAAATATATACAAGCAAGAAAGACAGAAAGACAGTTCTGGATCTCAAAGATCTTACATTCTAATCACATAAGAGGCCAGGTACAGGCATTATAAGCCATAAATTCAGCTATCAGAGCCATGCTTCTCATAGGTATTGTCCAAAGCTGGGAGTTGTGAGGGACAGGGGAAGGAACAATAGATAAAATAAAGGCAGCATAGTTTGGAGATTATTGGAAAATAGGAATGTCCCTGAAGAGACCCTGGGAGTTCTAATGTATGATTCACATTTATATTTTCTATTGTTTTCTCCAGTTTACCTACATTCTTTTTTGATTAGCGTTCTTTCTCCCCATTACCTATACTTCAGCATTCCAGTCCCAATTCCAACAGGCAGGAGCTAACATGAGACAGACCATATCTTTGTCATGAGACTTTGCTAAGTGTGAAAATGGTTTTGTGCCGTTAGACATCTTGTCTCGAATTCATCAGGACCATCTTCATTGGCACAAGCCATTTCTCAAGCTTGGGATACACAATCTTCTCATCTTGGTTTTTTCAGAATATTCTTTCTTTAAGGCTCAGCTTAGGTACCACTCTGATATCCTTAACTTTAGAAGGTGGCCTCTTCTTCCTAAATTTTTCATTAAAAACTTTGAATAGTTCATTTACCATAATCATGTCCTACTTTTTAGTACACCTATATTTTTATGCATTCTATACATTGCTCTCCACCCAACCCCTACTCTATTTCTTAGCCAGTAACAGAATTTTTTTTAATGATTAGCATTTTGCTATATAGTTTGAAATCTGGAACTGCTAGACTGCCTTCCTGAATTATTATTATTATTATTATTATTATTATTATTATTATTACTATTATTATTTATCTTGATATTCTTAATCTTTTGTTTTACAGGTGAATTTTGTTACTATTTTTTCTAGCTCTATAAAAATAATTCTTTGGTGGTTTGATTGGTATGGTGCTAATAAGTAAAATAATTTAGAAATGCCATTTTTATTATATTGCCTTGGCCTATTCATGAGCAAGTACTGTTTCTCCAACTGTTTAGATCTGTCTTTATTTGTGTGAAGAGAATTTTCTAATTGTGTTCATATAATCTCTGGGTTCATCTTGTCAGGTAGACTCACAAGTATTTATATTGTTTGCAGTTATTTTAAATGGAATTTCCATTTCTAACTTTTTCTTCTGTTTTGTTGGTAACATATAGAAATGTTGATGATTTTTATGGTTTTATTTATATCCTGCAACTTTGCTGAAGCTGTTAATTATTTCAAGTAGTTTTTTTAGTTGATTCTCTAGGGTTCTCTAAGTATACCATCATGTCATCTGCAAAGAGTGATAGTTTTATTTTCTCTTAGCTATTTTTATTCCTTCAGTTTTAGCATATTTTAAGGAGAGTTCATTCTATCTTTATTTAATTCTCCTCATTTTTTTCATTTCTTTAAAGAAAAAGAAAAGAAAAATCCCTTCCCTAAAGAATCATCCCTTTCAAAGATCCTTGCTCCATGCAGATGCAGTTTCAGCATGCTGCAAGATGGCTGGTTTTTAATAAGCTTGTAAAATCACCTGGGATAGTTACCTACCGTGTGGTGATTTTCTTTCGATTTTTTTCCCTCTATTTTTGATGAAAAAAAGTAGCATGAGAGCAAAGCTTCTACTTCTTTCTAATTAATCACTGGTTAAATTCTGTTTTTGCTGGGCACAGACCTCAAAAGAAACATCTTTTTTAGAACTTTCTATGCAGCAAACAACCTTACAAAACACAATACACTTTGTATTCAGCTAACAGAGGCATTATATTGGGGAAAGTGTGAACAGGATAGAATAACTAGGATGACTGAAGAGAGAGCTAACTTTCCCCTTCTCTGCACAGCATTCCTAACATAAAACCCCCACAGAATAACACCAATGATAAATGCTTGATCATATGGCATTGTATCGATGCAGAATGCCATGAAAATTTAAAAAGCATGCATTGTTTTGCCAGGTAAGTGCAAGTATGCTGTGAAGAAGGGTAGCAAAAATTGTAATATAAGCAGGGTTCTCTAAGTACAATGTGCATCTAAGCAATTAAATTAATGGGAGAGTTCTTAGACATGTTGCCTGAAATACACTAATAATAAGAGATGACATTAACTTAACACTGAGTGTTCTGCCACAGTAATACTATATTTTAAAAGTATTTAAATGGACACTCCCCCCACCTCCACCACCAAGTTATAGAGTTATTGGAAGTCACACAGCTAGTAAGTATATCAAGTGTCTGAGGTCAGATTTGAGCTCAGGTCCTCCTGACTCCAGGGCCAGTGCTTTACTCGCTGCACCACCTAGCTGCCCCCGGCAATGGTATTTTTAAAAATATAGTCTTCGAATATAGATGCATTGGGGCAGGTAGGTGGTGCAGTGAGTAGAGCACTGGCCTTGAAGTCAGGAGGACCAGAGTTCAAATCTGGCCTCAGACACTTGACACACTTACTAGCTGTGTGACCTTGGGCAAGTCACTTAACCCCAATTGCGCTGCCTTCCTCCCTGTAAAATAAATATTGATGAATTTCATTTGAACAATAGATTACAGCTACAGATCCAAATAACAAGTGGGAAAGATCATATTTGAATGGTCTGACAGGCAGCATAGTGTAGAACATAGTGAACTAGATTCTGAGCCAGAAAGACCTACATTCAGGTTCTATATCTACACATACTGACTGTGTGACCCTAGGAAATTTTGTAGGAGCAATATTCTAACCCTTCTTCCCATGCAAGTTGGGATAGTTTTTCTGTAAAAGGTATTAAGACCTACTTTGAGACTTGGTTGCTTTAGAGGACTAAAGACTCAGAGAACTGATGTGATTCCCCATCATCTGACTATAAAGTACCACAAAGAGCTAGAGGGAGAGGGGAGGTATGCCTGATCTGTGGCTGATAGATTATAACATGTAATTCAGGCCAGAGAACTTCACTTATCTCAATCAACTCAAGGTTTCCCGAATACCTATCCTTGTTGAATATTCTTCGGCTGATATGTCTAATCAAATCTCTCTCCGTTAACTGTTAAATGACAAGGTTCTCAATTTGCTGCAATACTGAATCTAAACTACCAGGGGACTATTCTGAGTTAGTCCCAGCCGAGCAGGGCATTTAAATTTTCAATATGCTAGACCAAATCCAGATGAGTTTCAAAGAATATGCTCAACAGTAATATGTAGGAAATGTCCTTATCTTGAGATTTCCTATGTCAATAAAATCACAGGTCCAGTCCCTATCCCTATTGCTGACTTACATTCATAAGAATAGTTTAAAAATTAAAACTGAGAATAAATGAGAATTTAATGAGAACCTTATTCTAGAACTTAGAGTGAAAATCTACTTTTTGGAAGTAAACTAAGGTGATACCTCTGTTGGCTTTTCAAAGACTAGTTATTAATTTGAGTTCTGTTTTAAACATTGAAGTGAATATTAAAGAGCTTAACTCAGCATATGGTAGTGGTGTGGGAGATACTTTCTGGACCATACCTTAAGGTTTATAAGAGAAAATAAGTTAGGGGGCAGCTAGGTGGTGCAGTGAGTAGAGCACCAGCCCTGGATTCAGGAGGACCTGAGTTCAAATCTGGCCTCAGACACTTGACACATATGCTAGCTGTGTGACCTTGGGCAAGTCACTTAACCCCAATTGCCCTTCCAAAAAAAAGGAGAAAATAAGTTAAACTGACTATCCTAAAGTAAAATTACTGCTTCAAAAATAATGGATACTTACTTAATAGAGATGTTCAAGCAAAAGCTGAAAAAGCACGTTATATACGATCTAGAAGGCATTTTTGTTCATGTGATGAGTGGTTGACCTCTGAAGTTCCTTCTAATTCTGACTTTCTTTAACCTATGAAATTCAATAGGGGTAGGTGCTGAAAGATTAAGAATAAGGCATACAGACAACCAAGAAATACCTAAGGCATAGGTTCTTGGTTATCTGCCATCTATAATGCAAATAGAGGTAATAAGGAATGCTAAGAGGTAGGCTACCAGGTCCTCAAGGGATAGATAAACAAGGAGACACCACCTTTCTACCTCTTCCTTTATAGTTTTAAGGCAGTACTTAGGAAATTAGGTAAATTGTTATTGCTGTAATTTCTACATGGCTACCACATTAATCTGAGTTCCCTAGCTAACCTTTGCCTATTTTGCCAAATGTTGGGTTGAAGGAGACACAGTACAAAGAAGTAGAATAGGAAGAAAGGAGAAGGAAAAGGAAGTTTGGGATTTTTGCCACTTCTTCGAATAAGGGGGAATCATTAGCACTATCTGCCATTTGGCAGGTACACATGTACACGCCTCCTCTTGAGAAAGAGAACTCAAGGCATTCTGTAGATCTAGGTAGGGTAAATAGAGGGGATATTCAGTATAGTTAAGAGATGCCTATTGAAGGAATAACAGTCATGCACAAAAAAAACTGAAGAGAAATTGAAGGTGACATTCAAACATCACTACAATTCATTCTATTTTATGCAGTACATTCTTCAAAATCTCTTTGATCTTACAGCATTTATATTTTATGTAAAATGGGCTGGATGGTATTGATTTCTTACTCCAGAAAGAAGCTGAAGGGAAAAAAAAAGCAGTTAAGTAACTTCTTAAGCAAGTTCACACAACTAGAACCAACAACACAGACTCCTGACACTGTTTTGACTTAGTGATCTATATCATCAAGGTTGTTCAAGAATGCTTTATACATGGAAGTGAGTCCCAAATACTCAGAAAGATCCGTATAATTAAGAAAGGCAGTTATTATCACAATTTTGTATGAGTTGATACATAAAGGGGAGTTGACCTAATGAAGATCATATGATCGTAAATTCAAAGATGGAAAGACATTAGAAGTAAGCTGATCAGACCTCTTCTTTTTATAGATAAAGACAGAGAAGCTAAAATTACTTAGCTCATAGAGGCTAGTAAATCACAGTCACAGAAATTATCACCAAAAGAGCTTTGATAGGAATCAAGTGTTTCTGATTCCATTACCAGTATTTTGTGTTTTGGTTTTTCCACAATGCCAAAAATTGATGAAGAATGCTAATCTATATAGGTAACAAGTGAATTTATAGTTTTGTCAAAAAGTGTCCAAGGGACAAATATTTCATATATGAGACTACCTCAGCATTCTTCTACAAAAACATAAATATTTATTTACTGATAAGTAAATATGCCCCTGGTTAATATGATTTAAAAGAATAGCAGTAATTTTACATTACAATTTAATAATAAAGGCATCATTTCCACTTTGTAAAATTATCATCGTCCCTTCAATATCATCATTACTAGTGGATTGTAACTTTATTTGAGGATTAAAAGAGAAATTGGTCTCTGTAGGAGCAATTCTTTACAGGGTTCAATGAAAGAATATAGAAAATTATCACCCCCCAAAACAACAAATTTATAGTGACAGATATCTTTCATCTAATCTATACCAACATAAAAGTTCCTAATCTAATAAAACACCAAAATCATAAAATTTACCCCATATTTAAATAACATGTTAAAGTCTTCAAATGACAGCCTCCTTCTTAATTTAGAACATGCAGGTCATGTATGTGATATGAACTTTTCCTAAATAAATTCCTATTCATCCCACCTGTGTAACATCTCACACATGCCTTCCCTCTCCACTTGCTTCTAACAAATAGGATAAAACAAAATAGGTTGTATAGTAGAGAATGCAGGAGAAATGGGGATGTCTTATGGAAAAGAAATTGAGATTTTACAGAAATACCTAATCAATAGGAGTCAACAGCATGACATGGTTGCCCCAAATGCCTATGTTTCCAAGAAAGGAGGAGACGATGGTTCTTTTGTACTCTGTATTTTTCAGACTACATTTGGGTCATTGGCCTAAGTTGTAACAAGCATATTTTAGGATGAATATTCACAAGGTAGTCTGTCCAAAAGAAGGTAATCAGAATGGTGAGATCATCCTATACAGGGATTGGCAGACAGAACTGTAGTCTAAAGAAATCTTGAGATGGATAGGAATAAGAAGGGGGAAATGATAGCTATCTTCAAGTACTTATTAGGCTGACATGAAAGAGATATTTGTTTTACTAGGTCATAGAAAGAAAAATAAACACAAAAAGGAGCAGAGTGAGGGTTGTAGAGCAGTGGATTTCAGGTTTATATACAAGGGGGAAAACCTTGTAATTCTTATAATCAGAACTCTCAATAGGAGAAATTTACTTCTTCGAGAGGACTTCAAGCAGAAGCTAAATAAACACTGCTCAACAATGTTGTAGCTGTAACTATTCAAGTTTAAGTTGGCCTAACTGGCTTCTGAAATGTTTACCAGGTGTAAGATTCTGTTTCACACAAAATTTTATTCATTTTATGTCCCCTATGGAATTATTCAAAGTGGGTAAAATATCTATACAATTTGACCCAGAGATTCCACTGCTAACCATATACCCAAGGAGGGCATGAAAAAAGAAAAGGTAAACATAAACGAAATAATTATTTTCAGGTTGAATCATTCTTATTGATTCTGAAAGCAAGAAGAAAATGGGAGAAGCTAAGGATCCAGATGGTAAGACTTAAAAAGAAAAGAAAACATGCATCTATTTAACTCATTTCATCAATGACATCACCACCAGGACTTCCAATATTTTTATCAGGGTCAAATAAAGAATCTTAAGCCACTCAGGGATGACCTTCAAATCCAATTAATTTCTAGTTAATAGATCATTCAGTGTTCACATAGTACTGGAAATTCCCAGCTGGTATCTTAGCTAAAAAAATCATAATAGCTGAAAAAAGCATAAGTGAAATTCCATGCTAAAGAATAATTTAAATTGAACCCTAATTTATGCTATTTAAAAGGAATGACTCTAACTTTAAGAACCCTGAGAAAAATTTCATCATACTCTGAGAAAATTTTCATCATATAAAGTAGTATTTATGTGAATTATATTAGGGCTTGATAAAGCTGAAACATTAATATCCCCACATATAACAGCACCAAAAATAAAATAACAAAGTTACCCTAGTCTTTCAGACGATAGTTGTATAATCAGTTGATTTAATTTGAATGTTCTTTTGAGGCTAACTAGATGATGAAGTGAACAGAATGATGCACTTGGGTCAGGAAGACCTAGTTTAAATTATGCCTCAGACACTTAACAGCTGTGTGTTCCTGAACAAATTATTTCACTTTTCTCATCCTTAGTTTCCTTATCTGTAAAGTGGGGATAATAATACCTGCTCTAGATGTTTATTGTGGGGACCAAATGAGATAATATATGCAAAGCACATTGCAAAGATTAAAGCACTATATAAATGTTGTTGTTATGATTACTGTCATTATTCTTCTTGTACTGTGATAGTGATGGTGATGATGATGCCCTGGCAATTCCTGCAGTACCTATATTGCTCCAAGCACATTTATTTATAGAATAGAAATATCTGAGTCACACCCTTGTTTCCATGGTTGTACACCAAGACATTCAGTAAGTAAAGTCTTTATTTTGACCAGAGCTAGAAAGAGCTTTTTGGAGCATTTTGTTTGTTGGTTTGTTT
The DNA here is from genome assembly GCA_028646595.1 of Phalanger gymnotis. NCBI lineage: Eukaryota > Metazoa > Chordata > Mammalia > Diprotodontia > Phalangeridae > Phalanger > Phalanger gymnotis. Next base: position 271,357,625 of record CM053626.1, read on the forward strand.
GTTTGTTCGTTTTAGCCCCAGGGTTTGGGACCAGCAGAGCCATAGGAAGGAATTTTTGTGCCTTGGAAAATTACCACAAACCAAGCCCGGAACAGAGCATAAAACGAATTGTTAGCATAGTCAGGGGGCAGAGCATAGTCTGTGCTTGAGAAGATGTTGCACAGAGAGCGATTGGGAGGGAAAGGGCAACATGTTCTAATGGGAAGAATGCTGGGTTTAAAGTCAGATGGTTTTCAGAAACTATCTGCTAATAACTTCATTGATAAGATTTCTTAAATTTAAAAGGAATAATTATTACTCAGTCTTTCTGTTCTATTAATATATAGAAATTAAATGGAATACGTTTTAAAATTTTAAGAATATCTCCTAATTTACCTGTTACTATTGAGGATATCCCTATCCTCAGTCAAGCAGGTTCACAATCTAGGTGTCATCCTTGACTCTTCACTCTCACAACACATATCCATTCTGTTGCCAATGACTGTGAATTTTATGATTGTAATATTTCCCACATATGCCCTTTTCTCTCCTCTGACACTTTCATCGCCTTGATACAGGTCCTCATCACTTCATGCCTGGATTATTGCAATAACAGGCTCCCCTAGTTCCAAGTCTCTTCCTGATCTTTTCAAACTGATCTTCCTAACACATAGATCTGACCATGTGACTCCTGTTCTCAATAAAGTCCATTGATTCCCTTTCACCTTAAGAATCAAATAAAAAATATCTCTGTTTGGTTTTTAAAATCCTTTGTAAACTTCCCTCCCACTTTTTTTTGTCTTCTTATTCTTTAAACCCAGCAACATATGCTGGGATAGAGTGACATTAATCTTGGATCTTACTTTTCCTCAAACAAGAAATCCCACCTTCTGACTTCATGCATTTCCACTGGCTGTCCCTGGGCAAAACCTTTAACTTCTAGCTGCCTCTATTTCTTCGAATATCCAACAGGAGTCATAACAGTACCTAAATCCCAGAGTTGTTGTGAGGATAAAATGAGAATATTTTTTAAAGTGCCTAGCACAGAGTCTGGGACATATTAAGTGCTTAATAAATACTTATTTCCTTCCTTCCTTAAGTTATGTCAAAATGATAGATGGCAGCAACAGGGTTTTGAAGGGTATAGAAGTAGGATAGATGGTAAGGCCTTAAGGACCTTAGGAGCCAGTGACAGGGCAGAATTAAGACAGTTTTTTGTTTCACTAGAAGGAAAACTTGGTAAATCCCATCTCATCCAAGCCATGTAAGGAATAAAGCAGCATGGATGAATTCTTGGTAGCCCTGGTCAATGGAATGAAAGAGGGGAAGGCAAAGGTGGGAGCCCCATTCTCTATCCCCTGTGGCTGGTATGTCCTCCCACATGCATGGCCATGGAACTCCTCAAGCAAAGACTGGATGGTCACTTGTCAGTAACGAAAAAGAGAGGACATTTGGTCCACATTGACCTAAATATATTCTAATATCCCATTCGACAAACAGACTCTGTCATTCCAAAGTAGAATGGGCAGGATTTAGTGGTTCCTGGAATGGGCTCTGATGGTGCAAGAGGGGAAGATAGTAGAGAAGAAGGGCCAATAGAGGGCAGCTAAATATTCTTCATCTTTTAGTCAGTGACAAGTAACAGTTCTGGGCTATGTATACTTCCCCATTCTATTTCTTTCCTCAAAATGTGCTTCCTAAGTACCTGTTAATTCTCTTCTTACATTTGCCAAAAATATGTACTTCTTTTACAGAAGCCGTAATGCAATTTCAAACATGCACAAGACTTTTTTTGGAAAAATACCAATTTGGAAAGCTTTAAATGAGAGCAGTCTTTTCCAAGTACCCAAATAAGGGAAATTAGGTATGAAAAAGTAGAATTACCCTAAAATAGAAAATTCAATAGCTTAAAAATGTATTCTATGCAGTGAGTATTAGATATGACTTAGCTTTCAGTTAATTGCCAATAAATGATGCAAGCTCACTCTTTTAATTCAGTACAATCCACAGGCATTGAAACTGTTGGGCAAAGAGATTTCAATGGGTACATAGACTACTTTGTTCTTCACATTTAATCTATTTTTTAAAGACTAAGGGCCTTGAGAAATCTTTACATCCTTGGTTGCTTTTAATTACTGAAGTTATTTTTAAATGAAAATTTAACAATTTCCTGAGCCTTTATCAAATATTCACTTTAACTCCTTTATTCATCTAAGTATAATACTCACTTCCCCTTTCCCCATTATATCTATACACAAAATGCCCAAAGCTCCACAGCTTATTGCATTTACACTGCCAGCACTGGGTCATCAGGATTTATAGCATATATCCTTAAGGTCATATTAATGGAATATGCCTTCCTCAAAAAAAATGCTGCTCATCCTGAGGTACTTAAATGATGAATATCCTTTCATTAGAGTCTTGTGGAAACACAATCTGGAATAGCTTTCTATTGAATATCATACTTTTAATGAAATCTTCAAAAGACCATCAATTAGGTGTATTTGCTGTTAGCCAATCTCCAATTTCTAATGAATTTTTAATAATATACCCATAAGATGATCATAATCAGGGGAAATACCATTTTGGCTGAAAAATCATTTTCCCATTTGCTAAGAGCTCTTTGTGGGTGTTTGTTTTGTCTTGTTTTAAAGACACGTACCCACACAACTGATGTTTATTTCTACTTTCTTCCTGTTAGAATTCTCAGTTTGCGAAGAATTGGATGATGCACACTTTAGTGAAACCATCATAAATCACTGATGAGACAATCAACAAAATCTAAAGGATAAATTCATAGCAGACAAATGCAGAGTTAAAAATCAGTGACAATTATGCTAATATTCCAGTTAGGTTAAAGATAATTGGTTAAAGATAAACTTGATATAGTTATATCAAAGATGCCAGAAAATACAGGGATGTTACATATTTTGGGGCGTTTTAAAAACTGTCTCTGAAAAGCTGTCTATGCAGAGAGGCAAAATTAGCAAAGACAGTTATCCAGATAATTTGAGCCCTCAAAATGTTAGAAAATGAAGGGGAAAAAGAGGTTTTTTTTGACCATAATTTATAATAAACATAATGCATTTGGCCTTTTTAATTTTTTTTTCCTTTAGATAAAAGCAAAGGCAATGTTTTACATGAAATCAATTAATCCATGTTTTCCATATTATCACTTCTCTTTGAAGACTTTACTGGAAATGTGGTAGCATCAAAGTGACTATTTCCTTCACTGGTAAAGGTAACAAAACAATCAAAACTTTTCTTTCCATGTGACTCATCTCCACATTTTCTCCAGCTATAAAAGGTATAAGTAATGATTTATTTTTAAAAAATATTTTTGATTAATTTTGTGGGCAACAGTGAAGGTATTTGACTGTCCATCTGGAATCTGTCACTTTTGCCACATGATCACCAAACCTATTTTATCCTTTTGGCATTTCTCGTGTATAACTAATCAATAGAACTCTGTTGCTATCTACTTGTGCCACTATGTGCTTTATTACTGCTGATTAGGTCACCTGTACTTTTTATTTTTGGAATCAGGATACATTATAATTCACAAATACATAGCAGGGTGTGGAAAACACATTGGTTAAAGAGATGACCCTTTCGTACCAGGGAGTATCTTGGGACTACAAAAATCTGTGTCCAAATCACTATCTTAAAGTACTTGTCCAAGATAAATTTTACTTCCCCTGACCTGCCCTCCCTTCTATCATCTCTCCCCTTTCTCTTGCCTTCTGTTTTCTTGTAGGACAAGATATATTTTTATACTCCATTGCCTCTATATCTTATTTACCAGGTACATGTGAAAACAATTTTAACATTCATTTTTAAAACTTTGAGTCCCAAATTCTCTCTCTTCCTCCCTCTCCACCACCCTCATTGAGAGGGCAAACCATTTGATATAGGTTATACAAGTTGTGTCAGTAAGGCAAAATGGGCTCCTTAGAATGGGCTCCTTAGCACTTCAGGATTTTGGCTTTTGTTTAATTTGAATGAAAGTACTTTCAGCTGTTAAGTGCTGAGCCCCAGGCCCAAAGCCCTATCAGGTGTGAAACCTGTGTGGGTGTAGATTAATGACTTAAGAGGGGCCAACTCAGGAACCAATGGTCTCTGGTTGTTGAGGCGGGGCTTGAGAATGCCAGAGGCTGGGCTGTGAGGAAAGGTGAGCCAAGAGACAACTACAGCGGAAGCAGGAAGCTGCAGAAGGAGGAAGCTGCGGATAGACCCAGGAGTGCGAGCAAGGACTTGAGGCCAGTAAAAATGATTTAGCTAAATACTATCTTGTTTTTCTGTGGCCTCCTGGTTACTCTTGTGAGGCGGGCTTTCTGGGCCTGGAGTCTTTTTGTCAAGATGTCGGAATGGGGAGGCTGGTTCACAGATCTGCTGCGGTGGGGCCTAAATAAATGTTTTCTTGTTTTCTACTTAGAGAATCTCTCATACCTTGCGATTTCAAACCATTCAAACATATACATGATTATAT
>CM053626.1:271362592-271393133 GCA_028646595.1 Phalanger gymnotis
CCATTTTTTATAGGTTTTTGGAGGGATTTGGTGGGGAGCTCACGCCAGTTACTGCTTTCTGGTCGCCATCTTGGCTCCGTCCCCCTGTTGACCTCCATTCTTAAAGAGGATGCCCTCCTGTAGTAGAATTTGAATGCTTGGAAGGTTAGCTCAAAAAAGCTCCTCAGTATCTGGTACTTTATCTTGCCAATTGATGTTCAGAATCTTCCTAAGACAATTCAAATGGAAACAATTCAGTTTCCTGGTATGGTTCTGTAGACTGTACAGGATTCACAGGCATACAACAATGAAGTCAGTAAAATGGCTCCATCGACCATCAGTGTGGCAGGCAGCCTAATACTTCTCTCCCACACTTTCTTTTGAAGCCTCAAACACTGAGCTAGCTCTGGCAATATGTGTGTCAACCTCATCATCTATTTGTACATCCTTGGAAAGTATACTGCCAATGTAAGTGAACTCACCCACAGCATTAAAAATTTCTCTACTCATTGTAACCAATGGTGCCACATGTGGATGGTGTTGTGCTGGCTGGTGGAGAACCTATGATTTCTGGTGTTAATTGTTAGGCCACAATTATCACAAACAATAGAGAAGTGATCCATACTTCGTTGCATCTCAGTCTCAGAGGCTGCATTGAATGCACAGTCAAAAAATCATGAACAAAATCTCCCTCCACTTTAGTTTTGGCTTGTAGCCTGTTCAAGTTAAATAATTTACTATTGGGAGGAGAAAATGAGGTTGGTGACTTTGCACAGCCCTCCCACACTTAAATCCAATTCACTTGTGAATCATGGCATCACCTTTCTGAAGCCATGGTCTTGTCAGAAAATGAAGGACAAACAACAACCTGTGAGTAGTATAGGCTGTCCCATTGTGAACCCAACCGGCCAGTTCCAGTTGGGCAATGCCCAATCCCTCCTTTCCTTCTTCCTCTCCTCTACTCTTTTTTCTCCTCCTCCTCCTTCTTCCTCTGTCCACACAGGGTATCATACCCTTACCTGTGCATCCTCCACCCAAAATAATACAAATTATGATCACTGAAACCTCACAAGATATCTTGGCATTTAGGGACTAGATTTCTTTCTTAAGGACCATGTCTTAAACCCAACTCACTCTGGATCTCTTCGGCCAACAATAGATCAGAGCCCAAACTCCACTTAGTGATTGTTGTTTGGGCCCTGATTGGCCCTGATGATCTTCCCCTCCTAGATTTGCTTTTTTTTTTTTTTGACTAGGTCCATTCTTTGTCTCATTTCTTATCTAGCCTTAATCACTGAATGGGTGTTGCCTCAGTCAGAGACTTGGGAAAGACTTTAGCTTAAAAAGGCCACAGTCTCTCACTATATCCTGAGTCATCTCCAGTTATTCTGGTATACATCTTGCCACTGGACCCAGATGGCACAGGAAGAGAAAGTGAGACTGGTGACTTTGCACAGCCCTCTATCACTTAATTTCCAATTTACTTGCAAGTTAGGGCATCATCTTCCCAATGTCATGGTCTTCTTCAAGAATGAAGGACAAACAAACAACAACAACAACAATTTACCATCAGTGTGGTAGCTGACCTTGGTACTGATTTTATCTTCATTAAAGGTGTCTGACAATATTGCTGAATACATCATGCTTAAAAGCACAGGAACAAGCACACAGCCCTATTTCACCCCATTGGCAATTGGGAAAGCATGAGAGCATTGTTCATTAAACAGAACCCATGCAAGATGGCTGTAATGAAACTGAGTACAATACTGATGAACTCTGAATGCCCAAATTTTGTTATAATTTTCCACAAGCCCTCATGGCTGACAGTATCAAAGGCCTTGGTCAGATCAATGAACATTGTGTACAGATCTCTGTTTTGCTCCTGGCATTTTTCCTGCAGTTGTCAGAGAGCAAACAGTGTATGGAGTACTCCTATGCCTTTTCTGAAGCCACACTGGCTCTCAGGTAGATGACCATCTTCCAGGTGAAAGATCAGCCTTTTCAGGAGGACTCCAACAAGAATCTTGCCAGCAATGACAGATAGATAGATAGATAGATAGATAGATAGATAGATAGACAGACAGACAGACAGACAGGCAGACAGACAGATAGAGGACATGTATCTACATCTATTTATATATTTATTTGCATAAAAGTATATCGTATTAAGAAATATAATACAAAATCAAACTTAGTAATTCTCCTACATCCAAGGATCGTTTATTTGTAAGTACCTTGAGGAACTGTGAAATGAAAATTATGAAAAAGTAAGAGCAAATAAAAGGAAGATGAATATTAGGGAAGGTAAAAATAACCTCAGTTGCCATAAGGGAAATAAAACTTTCCAAACCTAACCATCCTCAGACAAAGTATCATAAAAATTCAATCCCAACTAATTCTAGTCTTTTAGAATATTGCTGTTACTCATTTCAGATGACAAGACATGATCTCTTTATATAGTCTTGTTATATTAAGGAAGAAATATTTTTAAAAATGTGAAGTTCATTAAGAGACAAAGACAACAATTACTTCCTTACAGTACTCTTAGAGATCATGTGGCAAAAATTCAAACGTGTATGGTATGAGTTATTATAAATATATTGATCACCAAGAGGAAATTAATGTTTTCTCTGATAATGTTAAGTCCCACCATCTTACTGGAGTATTAAAATTCTTACAAATATATGTCTGTTAACACTGAAAAATAATGGAAGGAAAGAAAATGGAGAGGAATAAAAATTATATTAATAAATGGGAGAATAATATAACTTATTTTGTATCTGATTGTTTTTGTTCAATTTAATAAGCAAAATATGAAAAATGTTTTATCTATTTATAATTTTCTAGAATTTGTACAATTTTTCAACTTCATCATCCAGCAAATGATGTGTATGAATTTGAATGTGTACGAGAAACATTAGAAGGAATAGAAAAAAAAGGATTTGGATGCAAGCAGGTTATATAAGGATTTATTCTGATTCTATGGTTTTCAATGACAGTGATATCACAGATCCATCAAAGTATTTCAAGCAATTCAGCTTGTTTCTGTAGATATGTGTCATATAATGCTTCTTAGGAAGAAGTTTCCTCCAGCTATCTTCTTTACGATAGTTATAGTTGTTTCTCACTCGTGATTTCATTCAGACATGGCATTATGCTGTAATACCTTCATCCAGTCCTCAGCTAACATGCTACTTTAATGGATAAATCTTAATTTTTTCCTCCCCAAAAGAGGAATTACTAGTGCATTACATTCCTCCATTTAACCATATACACATATCCACAATCGCACACAAGCACACACACACACACACACACACACACACACACTCATTAATAGCATTTGTGTAGCCAAAATATAGTTCAGCAACATAAGAAGACATGATGTTCTCAAAGCCTAGCACGCAAATAAGCAATTACAGGTTTGGGTTGTAGTTCGGTTGTGTACAGCTATAAGAGTTGGGAAGTAGAAGGTGCAATTTCAGCTGAAACTTGAAGGAAGGCCAGAGACAGAAATAAGGAAGCAAAGAATTCCATGTATAGGAGATAACTAGTGAAAATGAAGAGTGGGAAAATGGAGTGTCTGTTGTGTATGAGGGCAATGTCATTGGATCATGGTATATGTGGAGAGGAGCAAAGACTGGAAAGGTAAGAAGGGGCCAGATAATAAAGAGCTTTAAAAGCCAAACAGAGAATTTCATATTTGGTCCTGGATGGTAATAGGAAGACACTAGAGTTAAGATTGAATAGGGGGCATGTATATGGATGACAAGGTCAGACCTATGATGAAAGAAAATCATTTAACAATTGAGTAAAGAATAGGCTGGAGTGATAAGAATATTGAAGCAAGAAGACCAAAGAAAATGTTTTTGTAATAGCCCAGGCAGGACATGAGAAAGGCCTGCAGCAGGGCAGTAACAATGTCAGAGAGAAATTGTATCAGTAAGGCAAGATTCATGACCTCAAGGATGACCGTGAACATGCCTTTATGGTTCAGAATCACAAAGGCAGAGGAAGTATAACATTTATTTAGGCACCAGAGTATCAAATCCCAAGACCAAAAACTCCAATTCAATATAGCAGTAATTATATTCCAAAATCAGTAAGCCCACCTCAATGTAGCAACAAGGAAACTGTAACACAGTATTCTAGCAAGGAATCAAGTCATCCTATAACCTCCCCCAACTGCTAGGGCCTTCCCATAAACAATCACTCACGAATCCTATCTGCTTGCCTGTGCGCTCTCCCACACTTCTGAAAGCCCTTGCAGTTCTCAGAGTCCTTGCAGTCTCCTGGATTCCCTGGATTCTCAGTTCTCCAATTTCTCCCTGCTGTAGAGTCTCATCTCTTTTATCTCTGCAACTCTCTTCTGCACTCTCCACTCTGTAGTCTCTCTCAACATTGACTGCCTCAATATCTTCTCGATGTCTGCTTCTCAGTTCTCCTTGTCAATTCTGCTACTCTCTGTTCTGCTTCTCTCACACTCTGGGATCTCTTTAAATACAGTCCTAGCCGGCATCTGATTGGCTAGAGCTCAGTGCACATACAATTGGCTTTGGTCTTAGCACCTCTTCTTAGAGCCCTGAGGGTTCCACACCTCTTATAACCTAAATAGCAAAAGGGTGTGGGCCTGGGGCCTCAAACCTAGTAAGTGAAGGGTCTAAGCCTGCCCATAATCAAGCCCCTCCTAATCGTTTCCCTTAACTGGCTCCACCGGAGAAACTTCCCTATTGAGTGGGCAAGGAAGATCTTTAATCACATTATCAACATAGACATGGAGGCCTATACCACCTTTGACCTCCTTTCCGGATTCCCAGGATACAAACTAGAAAGAGAAGTAGGATGGCGAGCAGAAGGGAATAAACATTGTTTCAGACTGCCAAAAGTAACCATTGCGGGCTAGCTTTCATAAACAATTGATGTAATTGATTTCTATTGGAAACAAACCATTCTTTCCTCCCTAGTACTTCACAAAGAATGGGGCTCACCCATTTTGGGATGCTACCATTTCTACTATGGTGTAAAGAAAAAATGAAACATCTTACCTTTGAGAATGCTTCTGATTATTATTATTACAATTCCTGAAAATGCAGCTGCCACAATAGTTTAAATGGCTAATTAAGGGAAATGTGTGTAGTAAAAGCATGGGTGCATATGGTTCCATTCCGGAAACAAACAAAAAGAAAATAGTTAATTCTAACAGCCTGAAAAGGAAGAGACTGAACTAATTGTTGTTTGCTAAGCTAGGCATTTAAATTCCTAACTGATGGCAGACACTATTTGTCACTAGTGAACAGCTGTAATTATTGATTCAGTGACAACTGCATGCTAAGAGGAAACAATGGTGCCGCATTTGAGAAGTGAAATGCTACCATCCCCCACTAGACTACTAAAATAGTTTCCTCTTCTTCAAAAAAAATATTTTATGAGAGCTATCTCTGTGTATTATAAGTCAGTGATGTTTCATGTTTCATAAATCAGACTTCTAACTTTTTTTTCAGTAGCAAGTTGCAAAATACTCTTTCCCAAATATTTCAGGAAGCCTGCATCCCTCATTTCAAGATTAATGTATAAGTTATTTTTTGTGCCTCTAGTCCGTCCTTTCAATACCCATCTTCGTGGAGTCTTGGCCTCTCTCAATCTCAGGTGCACAAGAGTTCCTGATCTCTTCATTTTCTCCTCTTTCAAAATCTGCTGTCAACTTATTCACACTAAGGCATGAATGACTACTGCGGGTTAACTACTGCTTCCTGGACTGTCTGAATTTTAACAAGACCTTAAGCTAAAAGAATGAGTCTTAGCGCATTACAGAAAAAAGCTAAGTGGTGACTACAGCAAAAGGGATTTCAGCTCAGGTATGCCTTAGACCCAATAATCCATACTGACATTTATGCAGCACTTTAAATTTTATTAAGGAATTAATATGCATTTGCTCATTTGATGATCACAACAACACTGAAAGGGATATCTACTAGTACCAGAATCCTAGTTTTAAAGATGGGAAAGGTGAGGCTAAGCTAAAGGTTAAATGAATTGGTCAAAGTCATATAGCATGTATCATCCAGCAGAATTTGAATTCAGGTCTCCTTGACTCCAAATCCAATGTTGTATCCACTATTTGATTCTAGTTCTTCTGATGGTTCATTCTAAGCTTCAGATGTTATGATGTATGGTACAGAGGTTTATGAAGATATTCTGAAGTCACATCGGCTGCCAGCTATTCATAAGACTTAGTGGCTAAGTAGCACAGTGGATAGAGCTCTGACACTAGCTGTGTGACCCTAGGCAATTCACATATTCTTTTTCTGCCTCAGTTTCACCATTTGTAAACTGAAGGCAAGGATTGTTGTGAAGATGAAATAAGGTAATATCTGTACATTGCTTTGAAAACATTTAAAGCACTATATACATATTACTTAAAGAATTGGCCTTCTATTTCCAAATTATATGCATGCATGTATATATGTGTAGCTATGTACATATATATTAATACATATATGTATATATGTTTATATTCCCTACCTTAATATGACATATTACAAGGATACTTTCAAGGTCAAAGCAAAAAGCATATCTAATGTAGGAATCTAATTCATAATATAGGAATTTGTTTAACAATTTATATGGTAAATGTCAAGTCTGAGCAGGGAAAGTCTCTTGATTAGACCACAAAGCAATAAATTTCTCAAGTTTAGTCAAAGAGAGAGCATTTACCATGGCATGTGTCAAAAAATAATTAGGCAGCTAGGTGACACAGTAGGTAGAGTATTGGACTGGGGTCAGGAAGATCTGAGTTCAAATCTGGCCTCAGACACTTACCACTCCATGACCTTGGACAATTCATGTAACCTCTGTTTCCTCAGTTTCCTCATCTGTAAAATGATGATAAGATTATAGATAATAATATAGAATATTATTCTGTATAGATATAATAGATATATATATAGATATAATAGATAATACATAATAATAGAATATAGAATAATATAGAAGATAGTAATAGCATCTAACTCTCAGGGTTTTTGTGAGGATTAAAAGAGATGGTAATTGTAAAGCTCTCAAACATGGGGCTTGGCATATAGTGAAGGCTATATAAATGTGAGTCATTGTTATTGTTTACTTGCAAAATACTTGTTCATCTCTTTCTATGATTATGGAAGTTTATTTAAAGCTTCTCTACTCCAGGGAAGGGAGTTATTTGCTGATTTTTTTGATCTCTCCTTTGATCATATTATTGAAGTCTTGCAGACAGATTTAAACATATGTGCACTTACCAATCTAACCACCCTTTATCAGGCTTTACCATTCTTGACTGTGGTTAAAAGATAATAGATCTTAACAGTGAGCATTAGTGATCTGAAGAAGTCCAAAGATGTATGTCCAGTTCCTCCATATGTTTCAAGAGACCTGTGATCTCATATATTTTGAAGTTTTCTCAAAGGAGGTAGTTCACAGCCTATCCATGTCCATGTCCTCTTATAAGTTCACAACTGACCCCATGCTGGAGATATTTCTCATTTTTTCATTACGTTATAAAAGGTACAAGTGGAGTTCTTTGGCTAGCTACCTGTCATTCCTTACCTTTACCATGTGCCCTAGCTGTCTTTTCTTCCTTTCTTACATTTCCCTGTTGATATCTCTGACTTCTTAAACATACATCATTGATTATATGTTTCAGTCTTTTCATACCTATGAGGCATGGATATGAAAACTCATATGGTATCAGAGTTAGAAGGTGCCTCAGAGGGCATATAAATTCAACTCATTCCTAAAAAAGAAGAAACCCCCATGTACACATATTCATACAACATCTCCAACAGGTGGGCATCCAGCCTTCCCTTCAAGATCTCTAGAAAAAGGAAACCAATAGTTCCCAAGATAGCTCATTATACTGAAGCTCAATGGCTCAAGCCATTCAGCAATCTGAATCCATCACAGAAGGTGTTTCATCCTTTTTTTCTGTTTGACAACTCTTAAAATACTTTAAGACAGTCATCACAACTCTCTTAAGTGTTTTCTTTTACATCCAGCCCAGATCCATTGTCCAATCCTATCACAGGAGAATCTCTAGGCCCTTTTACATCCTAGTCACTAGATTTTAATTGGTGATATTTCTTTTGGAACTTTTCCAATATATTTCAGGTCAAAAAACTATGTGCTTAAACTAGTCTAATTTACGTGGCTATTATTTATAAGGGAGAGAACTTATGTGGTACACTCCTGTGTTGATAAGCAAAATGGTCTTTGTTTTCTTTGAGTAACTCAGTGTATTCTATTGAATCTTGCTAAGTGTTAAGCCCCAGGCCCAGAGCCCTGTTGGGTGTGGAACCTATGTGGATGTGAGCCTCCCAGGATCCTGGGGGGAGTGGCTAGGACTGGAGCCAATAGAAGCCTGTGGTGGGAGGAGCCTGCTGAACGGTTGGAGCAGAGCTAAGAGGCAGTTGGTGACAGCAGTTAAGAGCTGAAGGAGAGAGGAAGTAGTCGGCTAGCTGGGACACAGCTTGGAGATTGTGGCAGAAATAGCCGCGACGGTGGCAGAGACAGCTACAGCCGAAGCTGAAGAAAAAGCCAAAGCTGAAGAAGGAGTTGCGGAAGCAGAGCCAACCTGTGTGTGGACCGAGGAGTGCCAAGCAAGGACTTGAGGGCAGTGGGTAATTTTCTTACCGGAGAGGGGAAGCAGGAACATGATTTGGTTTAATACCATCATGCTTTTCTGTGGCCTCCTGGTTACTCTTGTGAGGCAGACTTATTGGGCCTCGAAGCTTGTGATCAAAGTGTCGAAATGGGGAGGCTGGTTCATGGGTCTGTTACTTTGGAGCCTAAATAAATGTTTTAATCCTTCTGCCTTATACTTAGAGAATTCCTTATATCCAACGATTCTGAACCGTTCAGACATGTGTATGATTCTCTTTGAGATCATAAATTCGACCTTCCTACTACAACTCCAAAAGCCCATTCATGTTTATCCATGAAAAGAATGATGGCGACAGCATCAGTAGAACTGGGTTCAAAACCCAAATCTAACACTTCCTAGTTATAAATCATGGACAAGTCATTCAACTCCTTTGAGTCTCAGCTTTCTTATATGTAAAAGTGAAGCAACATTTTTTATAATCCAGCCTTATAAAGTTACCATGAGAAAAGTGATTTATATTTAAAAAACAAAAAAATGATATTAACATCATAGAAGAACAGAAATCCATTTTCTAATAGAGGGCTTCTCAATTTGTGGAATGGACATGTTTCTGAAAAAACTGAAGCAAAAGTAATTTTTGTTGTTTGTCTGCTATCTTTCTATTGACTTTTATTATAAATTTGTAAATGTGTCCCTCTGGGGTAAAATACTTCCCTTAGATTCAGAAAAATAGCATTATGTGATATGACAAATCTTCTGAGATACTTAATGAAAGCATAATGAAGCAAAAATTGTAATTCTGATAAATTATAACTCTACCTAAGATTAATTACAAAATATAGCATAGTTACTTATGTTTATGTTTGGCATGGTAGCTTAAATGCTACAAAGTACAAACATCTGAAAAAGTAGTGTAGAAGTAAGTTAGCAAAATCGCTAAAATCTTTACTTTTTTGATTCAGTGATATTACCACTAGAGATCAATGACAAAAAAATACTCCATATTTAAGAAAATAATCACACCAAAATTCTCTATGGAAACAAAAAGATGGAAACAAAATTGATTCCCATAAACTTGGGAATTGATGAACAAATTATTACATAGGCATATGATATAATATTACTGTACTATAAGAAATAATGAAAACAAAGAATTTAGTGAAACATAGGAATAGAAAAGACTTCTGTGAACTGATATGAACCTAATGTAATCTGTGATACAGATATAGAGATATATGGGAAGGCTCCATGGTGCCAAGCAAATTATTTCATTCAGTGTTTTCCCTCTTTCCTCAATGTCTTCCCCATGGTTTTATATCTCTCCCCCTAAGAAATTCATGAAACATACTCACAATAATGATATACATAATAACTAAAAATATAAAACAATAGTAAAAGGAATTCATTATGCTTCATTCTGTACACCTAATCTATTCCCCCTATGCAAAGAGGAAACTGAACTCAAATCAATTGCCATAATCAATTTTTATAATAGAGAAAAGAAGATAAAATCTGTAGTTCTCCTCTTGGTAGAGAAATGATAGATGCCTTCAAATGTGGTTGACCAATGAGTTTAGCTTAGCTGTTTTTCCTATCCTTAAAGTGAAGGCTCTATAACTGAAAATTATTGTGATTATAAATACGTATAAATGACTGTATATTAATGAGTATGAGTATGTCCATCATATTGTGATAATGAATTTTTATGTATATAAAAACATACCATATAGAAAAGCTATTCTGTTTCTTTTTTTGTCTAGTATTTTACACCAGGAAAATAGAAATCTTTCAGTTACTCAGACCTTTTTCCTAGCACTTGGCAAATACTACTGAATTGTATAAATAAGCAACTAAAATATGGTCATGAAAAAAGAACCAAAAAAAGGGAGAGGGGGCACAATGCAAAATCCAACAAGAGGTAAGCACATTTATTGAACCACAATTAAGAGTATATTCATATTTTGTAAGAGTGAGTCATCTAGCATTCAATTTCCTAAACATTTTTTTTTGAATTTCTTTACATTGAATTTCTATTTGAGGTTTATTTGAAATGTATATGTGTTTAAAGCTTAATTTCTTCAACTTTCAGATTATATACTTCATGTGATACTGCCCCAAAACCTTGGCATTTGTAAGAAACTACTCACTGAAGTTTGAAGTCTACAAGATCTATATGACTATAAGCTGCCCTTCTTCTTATGTGAAAGTGATTCTACTAAATTATCACCCTTTAAGTGGGATGGTCTGCATGATAAGGGACTTTATAAATAAGGAATTACTAAAGAAAAAAATGTGCAAAGGATTTATCAGAGAAATATGTAACGAAAACAAAACAAATAAAAAAAAATCTGGTCACTGAGTAAGAGCTAACTGATGGACAGCATCAATATTCCACTTGTATCTTTGCAATTTCAACAGAATTTTAGAAAGCTACTCATCTCCTTAGGTGGATCTTACATCACAAATTTAAGGGAGAACATGAATAAGAAATGCCCAGTGGTAGGGATGGACCCAATGGCAATACTCTGTTACTTTTAGTTCAAATTTGAGGTGAAATAAGATTCTCCTAAGCTAATCAAGGTTGACAGAAAGAAGTACTCTCTAAGGAAAAGTTAAAAATGAATCAAATTTTTTTTTAAAAAAAAGATATTTATCCTTGACAACTGATTATATTTAAACTACAGATCATAAGAGAGAAGACAGAAACAAACAAAAACTTTTGAGGCCAAATGATTAGAGGGCTCATAGACTCAAACCTGGGATAGATATCTGGGCTCATGTAA
Source organism: Phalanger gymnotis (assembly GCA_028646595.1). NCBI lineage: Eukaryota > Metazoa > Chordata > Mammalia > Diprotodontia > Phalangeridae > Phalanger > Phalanger gymnotis. The sequence goes on from CM053626.1 coordinate 271,373,990, forward strand.
TAGTACTGCCCTATAAGAAATAATGAAAATGAAGAATTTTCAGAAAAATAGGAATAGAAAACCATTTTGTGAGCTGATGTGAAACTAATGCAATCTGAGCCCCAAAGCTCTGGATTTATTCAGATGTAATTTTGGGGAGCACTCAACCGCCTCATTTTTCAGATGAGAAAACTGAGGCATGGATAAATTAATTGGCTAACCCGAAGCCTTAATTTTGGTAAGCAGCAGAGCTCATATTTAAAACCAGGTCTTCTGACTCTAAATTCTGAATCACAATCCCCTATACCACACAATAAATGGGAAAATCTGAGCTAATTTTGAGGGAAAGTTGAGTTTAGTTACGGTCAGATTGAGCTTTATATGCTTCTAGGTCCCCACTTCAGCAAAGTACTTTAAAGTTGTGAAGTTTAGCCCTTACTGCCTTGTACAATTTGCTAAAAGTTAATTACAAAATAATTCTGGTCTACAAGGAAATGGTTGGAAAGAAAGTAGTAAACGAGTTAGGGTCAGTACATGGCGGCAGCCTCTGGCAGTTGATTCTGTTTCCTCTGTCTGTAGTCATATGACCTTGTACAAGCAACTTTTAAATTCCAAAAGGAGAAGGGAAATTAAATTGGCTTTTTATGCAAGTAAGAATACTTAAGCAGGGTGGTTTATGAAATTGTTGCTTGGGAAAATAATTTTTTCTAACATTATTATTTCCCTAATGCTGTATTTCCTAGCACTTTCACTTCTTGTAACAATTGATCTGCATTTCTTTAATGCCAAAATTCAATTTTGTTTCATGAACCAAAAAAATCAAAATAGCTCAAAGAAATATAGTGACCATGGGCAAGTCAGTAAATTCTATGGACCTAAATGATTACAATAATAATGCTTGCCCTACCTCCTTTAGATGGTTCTTGGTTTTACAAGATAATAATTTACAAACAGCTAAGTCCTTCACAAGGAACCTCACTTTATTATCACCCTAGATTTCCGAACAACAAAAAATGCTTTTAAGCCATGGTAATTATATGTATGAGTAGCTAGGTGGCACAGTGGATAGAGTGCCAGCCCTGGAGTCAGGAAAACTTAACTTCCTGAGTTCAAATCTGGCTCAAACAATTACTAATTATATGACTCTGGGCAAGTCACTTAGCCTTGTTTGCCTCAGTTTCCTCATGTGTAAAGTGAACTGGAGGAGAAAATGGCAAACCACTCTAGTACCTTTGCCAAGAAAACCCCAAATGGGGTCATGAAGAGTTGGACACAAGTGAAAAACAACTGAATAATCATTATATGTATAAAGAAGATTGGAGTTTCTGAAACTCAGCACAACATAATAACACTTCTCTTGAAGAATACTTTGGAAAATTAAAGGAAAAATATATTCATCTAAAAAATGTGGGTATCCTAGATCTATTATCTCTAAATTCTACAATTTGCTTTTCTAGTAAACTCTCATTGTCTCTGTGTTAATTTCCAGAGACAAAAGTTTCATTACATGAAGCCATTTTCATAGGGAAAGGTAGCATTTATCATCCAGGTTCAATGGAGCAATTTGTTTAAACGTTGCCATGTTTGTTACAAAGTTAGAAAAAAAGCCTATGTTTAATAAATATATTTTTAAAATATAATATAAATATACATATATGGGTACAGTATATGTATATGCATGTATGTATATATACATGCATGCATATATAATGTGTATGTATATATGTGTATATATGATGTGTATGTGTATATATATGTATATGTGTGTATGTATATATGTATACACTCCCATGATTTGTAACATGGTCATATTTCTGAGGTAATTGTGGGATTCATTGAAATTATCAATAGAATTTGCCCTAAAAGGAGACATTTTCAAACCTAACATTAAGTTTCTCCTTCTAAAATCACTGTCATCTATATAGAAACCTCAAAGTAATACAATTGCTAACAATAGTGCACAAGTACCTTATTATCTCCACCTAGGCCATAGCCACCTGGAAATAAAGGAAAGAGCTAACCTGATTTCTAACTTAGCAGTAAAACGTTCAGCCCTTGTTCATTATAGAATTCACCTCACTGGTTCATTATTTAAATCTCCTTAACCAGTGTTTCATAATTTCCTTTAAGATGAATGGGCCTCCTCTGACTGATACCCTAAAGCACACATTTGAAAGTACTTCTAAAAGGCTCCCTAATCTAAACTCTTTGATAAGCCATCAAAGGCCAATATCATCTATTAACATTCAGTAGAACGGCCCTGTTACCCACAAGCCACTGATAGCTATCAAGCCATTGATGTTTCAGACAGCTAAAGTGATTCAGGAAAATCAAATGACAACAGAGGCTTTGAAAAAAGGCCCACTGGATTTTGATTGAATGTGCTAATTTTCAAGGAGACTGATCCCATAGCTCTGTTTTATGTAGCACAACATGCTACTGATATCTGGAAATCACAGGGGCCAGTGATGAAATAATTATTCATCTCAGGGGGCAAGGAATCCAGCTTTCCTACAGTCTGCCTTACCCCTCTGAGGGATTTTTTTTTCCAGAAGAGAGCCTGCACCTGCTTTGAGCAGAGAATGAAGCATGATAATGGAGACACTGTGCCACAAGATATGTTGCTGTGGGCTCTGTGATGAACAACCATGAAACAGGAAATAATTTGGGGAAATATTTGTCAAGATTTGGCCCTGAATGGAGATTAAAGTTTTAGTTTTTACCAAGTGAGGAATGTGAATGTAAACAAAGAACTCTGTCCTTAAGGCAAGATTAAGTTAGGATTCTTCCTTATGAAGAGCTATAGAGGATAACCAGTTAATTTTTAAAAATCCTTACTTTTAAGAATTCAAACAAAAAACAAATGTCACCCTAATGCTGTCATCTATTTTTTTTAAACAATTAAGGTATAGACACATTCCTCTTTTTTACTTTTTCATTATTTAGATTTTCCTTTACTAAATAAAAACTTTCTGGGAAAAGTGTGAAGCAGTTTTTTGGACATAGATTTCAATCCTCGTTCCAAAAGTACAAACATCACAAATCTAGCCAGGCATTTAAAAATGTGGGATACAAGGTCATATTTTTCACAAGTGTGCATAAAGAAAGAATTCATAGCAAGCCATAGGAGAACAGACATTGTTCAATGCAAAATAAATGACTTTGTTTAAATAAAATTGAAACACTCTTCTGCAAGCAAAATTCATGTAGCTGCATGAGACTAAACCAAAATCTTTCCCTTGGCACCTTTCATCCAATTCTCTTTTTTATGCTCTAAGGCAGCAAACTATAATGTTGAAGTTTGGTATATCAGACTTTTAAATATTGTAGATGGGCATCATGACTCTATAAGTAAAGATGGCATCTTCTTCTGACTTAGAAATCACATGTAAAAGTTCCTGCTTTGTGATGGCATACAACTGATTAAGATTTGCTTACTTGAACTTGGTCAGGGCAATTAGATGCTCTCTTTCCATGTTCTCAATTATTTTGAATTTTAGTTCCCTGTTAACAGTGAAAAAAAAACTCCTTTGGTCTGAAGAGTATTTGCTTTGGGGAAAAAGCAGTTAAATAGTTTTCTTCTTACTGATAACAGTTATCTTCACTACATACACTCATAAACACCAACTGCTCCTATTGATTCTTTGATCATCTTCTTCCTGTTAATTCAATGCAAAAACTCAAGGACTAGTGGTTCTGACAGTATGCATGTTTGTATACTCCTTTTACCAATGTAAACCACAACTCGGTTCCATATTAGTAGATGATCATTATAAGTAGTAGGTAACACACACATACACACATATAAATACTTTCATAGTTAATCTTTTTTGAGATTTGCCTTTCCAAATTTAGCTTAGTTGTTTCTTAGATTAAATCATTCATTCCCAGGTCCTTACTTAAAGCCCTTCCAGCTTGTTAAGACAACCAGAGAGTGCATGCTCAAAAATATAGCTTTTGAGAATATGTGTAATGCCAAACTATTCCTCTAAATGTTGCAAGCCATGGCAACTACACTCAAAATAGCCATGATGTTGATCATAGCATTCATTCCCTATATCTGTTCATTTTGAGTTTTAGTATTCTTTTTTGTAGATATATTTCATATGCAATCTGTAAAATCAATCATATTTTCAGTAATACTCATTGAGTGCCCTCTTCTAAAGAGATTTAAGTCCAAGAATTACAGAAATTCAGAGTTGGAAGGAACCACAGAGGCTTCTTCAATTGTTACTTTTAGAAAAGATGTTTTCTACAACATATCTAAAAAGTAGCCATCCATTCTTTATTAAAAGGGAGACATGACTGCCTCCTAAGGCAGCCAATCCCAATTTGGACCTGTTTCATTATTTGGGAAGAATTCTTTAACATCAAGCTTAAATTGTCTTTTTTTTTCAATTTCCATGCATTGATCCTGATTCTGTCCTCTAAGAACAAAAAAGAGCAAGTCTGCCTTCCTTCCACAAGCCCTCCTTTCACTTATTTGGAGACAACTACCATATACCTCTAAGTATTCTTTATCTCAAGGTAAGCAACCCCAATTCCTGCAACAAATCGTCTTATGGAAAGAAGCTGACATTCTTCACCATTAGAATGTAAGCTCCTTGAGAACAGGAACTGTCTTTGCCTTTCTTAGTATCATCAGTATGTAGGCACTTAATGGGTGTTTGTTGAAGGATTGACCGTTGCCCTACTTTGGACATTCTCTAGTTTATCACTGCCCCTTCAAAATATTTTGATACCCCAAACTGAATACAATACACCAAATTCCAATGCAACTGCATAAAGGGGGTCTACCAATCGTTTTAGTCATGGAATCCAACTTTACTCTTAAAGTCAATAAAGATGGAATTAGTTTGTTTTTTGGCTGCCATATCACAATGCTAATTCATATTAAGTAGGAGTCCACTAACACCCCCAGATCCTTTCCAGATGACTTACTTTCTAGCCATTCATCCTCTATCTTATGCTTGTGAAGTTGATTTTTTAAACAAATGTACAGACCCACAAAGTTTCAGATTTGGAAGTAGCTACCTAGTTCAATTTATTCCCCTCAAATAACATCTATGAGAATATGTATGACAAATGGTTATGCAATCTTTCTTAAAAACCTTAAATATGTGGAAACCCATTATTTCCTGAGCCAGGCCATTTCACTTTTAGATAACTTTCATTCATAAGAAATTTATCATAATATCAGCCCTAACTTTTGCTCTTTGGAATTTCTACCCACTTTTTCCTGATTACTTCAACTAAAGCCAAACAGAAAATAATCTTTTTGGTATTCAACAACATAGCCTTTCAAATAAAGATAGTTATAATAAGGGTAGTTATAAAGATAGTGACCAAAAATATAGATATATATGCCTAGGCCTTCTCTTCTCTAGGTTAAAGAGCTCCACTTTCTTCAATTGATCCTCATAAGGCATGAACTTGAGGTTCATATGCTTCATTTATATGTCTTGTGTTCTACATTCTAAGACAAACTCAATTGAGTGCCAGAGACGGGGAAAGAACTCAAAAAATTGGAATACTGCTATCAAGTATTGCTAGAACTGATCTGGAATGGGGCCATATGGTGAGAAGGAAATATTCCATCTGCTAGCTTCCTATTTTACTAGTTATTCTTGCTAATTACCTCACTCTGAATTTCAGAGCCTTGAGCAAAGTATCAGGTACACTCCCTTAGTTTCAGCTCTACTTGTAAGCCTTATTAAAATTCACAATACTTTGGTGCTGGTGGTCACTTCACCTTGACATAGCATTAAACATATTAGATTTAGAGAGAGAAAAGGAGCCTAAATCCCACCTCTGCCAAACGATGACAATGATAATTAGAAGGAAGAAGAGAAGGATGATGAATGAGTATGATAGTTATACCAGCTCATGTTGATATGGCATCTTAAGGATTGCAAAGCACTTTGCCTGTGTGTCCTTGGACAATTTATTTGATTTCTCTTAATTTCAGCTTCTTCCCTGCAAGATGAAAGGAATTAATTTCATTTAGATCTCATCTAATTTAAAATAAATGATTCTTTGAACATATTATCTGACTACAGTATATTTTAAAGTATCTACATACTCAAATGGCTTTCATGTTATAAAATCTGAGAAAGATTACTAAAAATTATAATGACAGTGGACAGATATCATAAGTATTTTTGCCTTCCCTACAGCATTCAATTTTTCATTCTTATACTTCTCTCTCAAGGATTCCTCTTTTCAAACCTAAAGCGCAAATTTGATATTTCATCCTTAGTGACCCTGTAAACACTATGATTCATCAAGAGTCAAAATAGCCAGAAATAAATATGGATTTATTATCCCTACTCTCAAGCTGCATCTAGCTCAGGAAAAAAAATATCTATAGAAGAAATTAACGAAGATTTCTCAGCCATATGTCTAGCTTTCTAAATTTAAAAAAAATAGTATAAGTCAAATTCTACTTTAGTAAATAGTTAGCTAGCTACTTCTTGGTCATATGTCAGTGAGAGGTAATAGCTATTTTAGAATAAGAAAGCGGTCTTAAAAGCAAGGATGAGTGGAGTTTTAAATACTTGTTACAGCTCTTAGAATCATCTAATGACACCTCTAATTTCATGGTTGTGGTATACCTGCTAGTATCTAAGTAATGTTTGTGAAATGGCCGCTTCCCCACAAATGATAGAAAAATGTAATATTTGATTTAAGGAATTCAAATGAGGGTTACTGTATTGTAGTAGAAAGAAAGTTGGATTTGGAGTAAGAGGAGCTTAACCAAATCAGCATTAGTAATACTATGGGTTTTACAGAGCTTCACCATGACCCTAACAGGGATCTGAGAAGCCAGAGTCTCACTGCTGGCAGTAGCACCTCATCGAAGGAAAATGGTGGGAACAGAAGTTTGAATTGTGTCAGAAAGACCATTTCTTTTACTCTAATTCCTGGAAATTAAGTGAGCTATTCTGCTTTGCCTAATCCGCTCACTGGAGTTTTTGTGATGGATGTTAGAAATTTGGTCAAAAAGAAGTACAGGTAGCTGAGGTAGTGTGGAGCAAATTAAGTACAAGGTCAAGATCGAGCTCAAACTAGAATTCATACAAGCCTATACACCAAGTCAAGTTAGAGTTCACACAGATGAGCTTATTCATACTGTTTTATGAAATAAGACAATGGATACAGTGTAGAAGGAGGGGTGACAGAAGACCCTTTAATAGATTAGATCAGTTCTAAACTCCCTTCCAACCCTAAATCTCATGCTTAATGATCAAATTTGTTCAATACCTAAAACTAATGTTCTCTTTGGATATTACAATCAGAAATTTTAAAACCAGTTTTTTTTCTTACTATACTTAGGAAATTGGACAAATGGAAGATTTTCTGAGTAATGGGAAATTATGGAAAAGGAAAAGCTAATTTGATGAATTATATTATATTGATTTCACTGATTTCATAGTCAAGTAGTATAGTAGACATAGTGCTGCACGTGGAGGCAGGAAGATCTGAGTTCAAAATTGACCTCAGATATTTCCTAACTGCATGAGCCTGGGCAAGTTGCTTAACATCATTAACATCTTAACATAGTTTCCTCAACTATAAAATGAGGAAAATAATAGCATCTACCCCATATTGTTGTGAGGGTCAAATGAGATAATACTTAAGTGCTTAGCACAGTGTCTGACACATAGTAAGTGATATGTAAATGCTTATTTCCTTTCTTTCCTATATTATATTGTTGATACTAGCATTAAAAAACAAAAAGGAAAGTGATAAGTATACTGAACACTCATTGAAATCTTAGCCATGAAACCATTCCCATTGAAACTAAGAACTAAGACAGAACAGAATGACAGTATGGTGAAAGTGAAATGAAATCCATATTTTTAAAGTGTAAATGTAGGAAAAATAATAAACACGATGAAAATAATAATTTAAATACACAAAAATTTAAAAATCAAAACTAATTATTATGTAATTATGTTAATCAAATTTGACCCAGAAGAACATATAGGAGAATTTTCTTCTCTTCTTTCTTCTATAATGTAACAAAGGAATGGAAAATGTAAAGATATAGAGAGGTTTAAAGGAACAAATTGCTGAGAACCATTTTTTAGAAATTTCTAGTTATCTACAACATCATAAAGATGCTATCCCCAAGCTTTATTCTGAAGTCAATAAATGAAGCAGTGGATCCTGGTTCAGCAGCCTTCAGGCAATAAACTTTGTTCTAATTCTGCATGAAATTCTCATCTCAATTTCTCTATGTTCCATATTATTTGAAGTATCTGTCTTTTTAATTAAAAACAAAGTTTTTTGGATGCCTGCTCAAAGCTGAGTATTATATACATTTTGTTGGTATTGTTTACAGTTCTACATTTGTTTCAATCTCTGCAGTCAGGAGTTGAAAAAGGAGGTGGGAGGACAAGAGAGAACAGAAATTCATGAGTCCCACAGCAATAAGAGAGGAGAAAAGTGAAGTGAAAAGGGATGGGGGTGGAGGGAAGACAGAAGATCTACCCTGAAAAAAAATGCAATTCTGCTAAGCTATGATTTCTTTATAGCTAAGACCTGATTCATATAAAATGTATAGGGAAGGAAAATGGCAGTAATTGAATTGCTCAAGAATGGATAATACAGATATCTTTTCCTGAAGAGGATTTTTTTTCTCATGGGAAATTCTATGAGATAGATAGATAGATAGATAGATAGATAGATAGATAGATAGATAGATAGATAGATAGAGATATGATTGATTTAATATAAATTTATATAGAATTAGGATAGTCTATACATGTTCATAGCTACTGTATTAATATATTTATTCAATCACTTAATAAATATGTATTGATCTAGCATGTACCAAGTAAGAGCCAATATGGTATAGTGGATAGAAAGTTGGTCTTAGAAATAAGGAGGTTTGGATTCAAGTTTTTCTTCTGAGATCTGTAATGACTATGGAATGCTAGGTAATGAAATGCTTAACCTCTCAGTACCTTTGATGACTAAAGTCATGAATCTGAGAAGAGGTGCTTATCTGCAAAAGTCAAGGGGGCAGGAGGTCCTCATTAAGAGTTCCCTATACCAATAAAATTGCAGATATGACTTCCTATCTCCACAACACACACACACACACACACACACATGCACATGCACACACATGCACACGCACACACACCTCCAAAAAGGCACAAAGCACTAGGCTTTACATTATTCTTTACCTGGTTCAAAATAGTGCATGCTCTACCTTCCTCTATCTCTCTCTTTAAATGGTAAAAATAAAGCTTTTGAGAATCTACAAAAGGTTGTTCTTCATGTATGTCTATTGAGAGGAAAATTTCTATCATTTTATCTCTATTTGTAACTGGGGCAAGTAAAAGATGAAATAATTGAGAAAAGCAAAGTTTGAACATTCTGAGCATGCTGATTTAATAAGCAATGCATGGCAATTGCCCAACAAACTGTGACCAGACCTCCTCAGCTAAGGCCTGGACCCTGAATTACAAGGGGAGATAGACTTTTATATCTTACAAAGCAGTTAATGAAATAATGGCAATTAGTTAAAAGAAAACAACACATTAGGTAATTGAATTTCTAATTGGATTAAAGATTAAGGACTTTCTACATTGGGATAGGGAGAACAAACAGGTGCAATTCCCTGAATTCAGAAATTCAGAATTTAGGTGTTCCTCTTCCTCCGTACCTCTGAACAATCAAAGGAACACAGAAATAATAAGTGATTCATCAATTGTTGGGGAGGAGGGGTTTCAGATAAATATATGAGTTTCATGAGAGGTACAATTGTGAGAAAACTCCTTACATCAATCTTTGGATCTGACTGGGTTTTTGGTCAGCATAACCTAGGTCCTTGGTTAAGGATCTCTAAGGGCAGGTGGAGATGGTCCAGTTTCTCAGACATGCAGGGCTAGGTTCAAACAATGCAATAAGGTTTTCTCCCAGTTTCCACAATTGAATAAAATTCTCTCACAAGACAGAATTTGAACTAGACCCATAATTGAAAAGAAACAGAACTGAGTTAGTTCTAGAATTGAGTCATAAGATAGAGTTGGTGGGGTTCACTCAATTCCCACAATTATCCACTTGTTCTCCTAATCCCCTAATTCCCTCAATTTTCCTCCTTTTTTATTTATGAGAGGGTGGGCAAGCCACTCCTCCCATGGATCACTTACCTATAAGCTAAATCTATAAGATATTCTTAACCAAAATTTTATGTGATTGCAAATCAAACTACTTAGAGGGCTCACAATGGACTACTATAATTTTAAAAAGGGAGAATTACATGTCACCAAAGTAATCAAAAAAAACATAAACATAAATACTATTAAACAAAAGGCCAAAACAATACAATAATGATCATCAATATTAACTATCTCCTTGTAATCTAGTGACCCACTCCCAATGTCCACTTAGTCAGCAAGTTTTTATATTAGATTACATAAACCTATAGTATATGCAGCTGTCAAAATTTTATAACTCCTTTTGGTACCATGCAAGTAAAAATGGATGAGGGAGATGATTGGGGTAACCCAGAGTTCAGTTTGTCAAGGCATAAGTAGAGTTAAAACAAATGTGAAAGGTAAGCTTTCAGCTACCTTTGGCTATAAAGATAATTGAATAAATGAGTGAATATCTATTTTTTTCTTGAGATCACATTATTGCCTGAAAAATCCTACTCAGATGAGGTTAGAGGAGGATACCTTAACTACACCTGTAAGCTATTCATTTGCTTCTTTATCTGTTGCTGTGGAATAGATAGCTGTTTTAAAAGCTTTAAATGTAGCCCAGAAATAAGTTTTACTTTATAGTACTGTATATTTATTTTTGTGTTTCCAAAGTTTTTAGAGTGCCAAGTTTAGCTCTTATCAGATAATTAAAGAGAACTTGCCTCCTGAGGCAATTTTAAATCAATCTCCGGAAAGGCAGTAACTATACACTGTAGATAATTATAGTCCATTAAAGTACCCTAAGATTAGATTCAGAGATCACTAATCACACAAGGTCATAAATATTCTGTGCCTTTCTTTAGTAATTTATACATTTTGATTCATAATACCTTTGGTGGAAAACTGCTTTCAAGGATTTTTAAAATGCACTCGTGTACGAGTATATATACACATATAAATCTCTATCACATACACTAATCAAAGAATTGCAGTGTTTATCTAGGATACAGCATAAAATTCATAATATGATAACATGAACTGCAAAACAAACCAATACTAGAGAAATGGGTTTTTTAACACTCAGGTTAGTTGTTTACTTGTTGATACCTGAGAGAACATTGAAAATAATCAGCTAAAGCATTGATTTCCTCATACAGTTCTCATCTATATCAGATGTTGATAATAATCATTTTTTATGGATAGTTAAAAAATGAGTGCCTCACAAAACACTTTCAATTTTTAAGTACACAGGACATCCCAAAAGTGTTATTGTAGTTTTAAGCTATTAAACTATATTAAATTGTTAAATTTTAAAACTGCACTGAGACTTTTAGGACACCCTGTATAAGTATATTATACCTTTTTATAATAATGGTTCATTCTCCACTAATCAAATGTATTTTTCGCTTCTTACAGGACAAGAATTAATCTTCTCCAAGGGATCTAATTTTGATTTCTGGAGGTTTTATTGTCAAAACTTTTAAATTTGCAAGACCATATAAATATATATGTATATGTATGTGTGTGTATATCTGTATATGCATGCATACAAATAGAGATAGATATACATATATGTGTGTTTCTGTTTATATATGTGTGTGCTGGTATGTTAGTTTACCATGGGTAATTTTGAGAGAAAAGAAGATAGTTGTAATGGAAAGTTAGAATTTAATATCTTGAGGACATACACAGGTTTTGATTGGTCTTTGTATCAGCATCTAGCACACCTTGCACATAGCAGGACCTTAACATTTGTTGATTTGAATTGAAATGAACCAAATCAAATTGAAAAAGGAAGTTTTGAAAGTGATTTATGCAAATATTTAATGAGTAATCAGTTCTAACATTGCTACTGGAAAACTATAGCATTGACTATGTGGACAAAGCTTTGTTGTCAAGAGGATAGTCTTGCTTTTTAGCATGCTCTCCAGATTTACTGTTTCCTTCCAAGGCACGGGCATCTTTTTAATTGTGTAGCTGCAGCTGCCAACTCCAGTGATCTTTGTGCCTAAGATTACCAAATCTGAAACTGCTTCCATTTCTTCTCCTTCTATTTGCCAAGAAGTCATGAGACCAGTAGCCAAGATCTTGATTTTTTTTGTTGCTAAGGTTTAAACCAGCTTATGTACTTTCTTCTTTCACCCTCATTAAATGACTTCTTAATTCTTCTTTATTTTCTGCCACCAAAGTGGTATTACCTGCATTTTTTGAGATGGTTCTTATTTCTCTCTGCTTTTTGATTCACTCTACTCTGGTTTTTGATTCATTCAATCTGGCATTTCACATGAGGTACTCTGAATATAATTTAAATAAAGAAGGTAACAATATACAGCCTTGCCATACTCCTTTTCCAATCTTAAACAAATCAGTTGTTTCATGTTCAGTTCTAACTTGCTTCTTGGCCCACATACAGGCTTCTCAGGAAACAAGTAAGATGATCTGGTACTCTCATCTCTTAGAGGACTTGACACATTTTATTGTGATCCACAAAGTCAAATGCTTTAGTGTAGTCAATAAAAAAGATGTCTTTCTGAAACCCCTTGCTTTCTCCATAATCCAACAGGTGTTAGCAATTTGGTCTCTAGTTCCTCTGTCACTTCACAAACCAACCTGTTCTCCTGGTAATTCTTGGTTCATATGTTGCCAAAGCCTAGCTTGCAGAATCTTTTTTTTTTTTTTTTAAGATAGACCAACCATTTTATTTTCCTCTGATCGGTTCAGGAATGTTGATAGACAGATAGCTCTTTACATGGGCTTTGGAGGGGGCCTGGGGACAGCACCTGCAGGTCTGAATCTGGGCGGGGGTGTCCGATCCTTCCGAGCCTCACGGGAGCGATCCCTCACTACCTTGCTGTGGATCGCGCAGCTCATACAGTAATGTAGTTTCACATACAGTTTGGGCAGCACATAGGAGTCGAAGACGCTGGCCTCGGAGATGTCCCTGACGGCCGCGGCTTCCACGATGTTGCGGATTACAAATTTCTTGATAGCCTTGTCCTTCGGCACGCAGCGGGCGCAGTTGGTGCAACGGATGGGCTGCACGTGGCCGTGGCCCTTCTTGGAGCGCCCGTTGTTCCTCCTCTTCTTGGTCATCTTGGAAGCCAGGAACCGAAAAAGCTAGCTTGCAGAATCTTAAGTATAACCTTCCTGGCATGTGAAATGAGAGTAATTGTTCAGTAATTCGAACATTCCTTGCCATTGCCCTTCTTTAGGATTGGGACATAAACTGATCTTTTCTAATCCAACGGCCACTGTTGACTTTTTGAAATTTGTGGGCCTATGGAGTACACACTTTAATAGAATTATCTTTTAGATTTTAAATAACTCAGCTGGAATTCTGTTACCTCTACTAGCCTTATTGTTAGCAGTGCTTTCTATGGGCCACTTGACTTCATTCTCCAGGATGTCTGGCTTTAGATCAGTAACTATACCTTCACAGTTATTAGTGATGTTAAGATCTTTCTTATATAGTTCTTTTGTATATTCTTGTCACCTCTTCTTAATCTCTTGTACTTGTATTAAATCCCTACCATTTTTGTTTTTTATCATTTCCTCGATATCTCTGATTTTACTGAAGAGCTCTCTTGTATTTCCCATTCTATTGTTTTCTTCTATTTATTTGCATTGCTTATTTAAGAAAGTCTTCTTATTTCTCCTTGCTATTTTCTGGAAATCTGTATTCAGTTGTATATCGTTCCCTTTCTCCTTTACTATTTACTTTCCTTCTTTCCTCTGCTATTTCTAAAGCCTCATCAGATAATCATTTTGCTTTCTTACTGTTTTTTTTCTTCGGAATTTTTTTGTTGTTGTTGCTGTCTCCTGCCTCCAACATTGCAAACTTCTGTCCACAGTTCTTTAGGCACTCTATATGCCAGATCTAATCCTTTAAATCTACTCATCGCTGTTACTTCATATTCATAAGCTAGGGTCATGTAATTAGGGTAAAATGAGAATGCATGTCTATCAATTAGAATGGCAGCCTGAGCTACCATTTTCTCTCTTTCCATGTAAAGGGCCTAACCCATGCATACTAGGACAAGGATTTAACTTGAAATACCCTGACCTACGATGAGAAGAGTTAGGCTCCTTTTCTCACATTCTTTGGCTCTCTTCACCTCACCCCAATAGCTCTGCTCAAAATTAATTAAAGTTTAGCTTTACCTAATTCACCAGATCTCCAGGGAAGGTGGTGTAGAGTCTCAGCTTACAATATGAATCAAATATGGGACAGCTATTTATTTCTTGTAGGCAAAAGAAATGCTAGTACAAGTCCTCATCACCTCATGCCTGGACTATAGCAATAGTCTGTTGGATTATTTCCCTGCCATAAGTCTCTCCTCTTCAGTCTATCCTCTACTCACCTTTCTTAAGGTTAGATCTGATCATGTTACCACTGTACTCAAATTCCTTTGACTATCACCTCCAGGATTAAATACAAAACTGTCCTTTTGTCGTTCAAAGCACTTCATAACCTACCATTCCCTTATCTTTCAATCTTCTTATACCTCACATCACATCCTCCTACTTTGAGATCTACTGACACTGGACTCCTTCCTGTCCCTTGAACAAGACACTCCTTGTCTTGACTTCTGATATTTTCACTGGCTATTCGCCAAGGTGGGAATGATCTCTTTCAGCCTCTCTACCTCTTGGATTTGCTAGCTCTCTTCCCTTCTAAAATCCTACCTTCTATAAGAAGCCTTCTCCAGTACCCCTTAATTCTAGTGCATTCCCTCTGTTGATTATCTTCAGTGTATTATAACTTAGTTGCACATGATTACTTTGACATTGTATACATGATTCAATCTTTTCTCACCATTTCTCTGTAGCCAGAAATGGGAGAAGAGCAGAATTGGGAACAAGAGTAAGTATAACACATGTTCAAAGTGGCATGTGCCCGTGGGGCTATTGAAAATGACAAACACTGAAATGCCTTAGCATGGAATATAGTTTGAGCAGAGAATTCATTGCAGCCAAGAAAAAGGAAAGGAGTATGTGAAGTTGAATGGGTTACTTGATTAGAAGAAGTGTTATGTAGATCCATAGCAAATAACTGAATGGAAGCAAGGTTTGGGAATGAATGGGAGCTATATTTGAAGAGAGGTAACAAGGAGTTAGAGAATTTGTAGGAAGTATGTTGAGAATTCAGGGTGTGGTCATGCTGTTTTCATGTGGACTGGATATAAAGACTGAGAGACTCATGGAAATTTAGAAAATATAATATGAAGGATTTAAATATGTGGTCAATATTGCTAATGATGATGGAGGGCAGGGTTGGAGGAGAATGATGAGGTGCTGAAATTAAATGGGAAGGTAGAAAGAGTCTTAATAAAGAATAGACATCTATTGCTATGACTAAAAGCCTACTACATACCTATAATATAGGCTTATAAAATATTAACTTTTAACATCTGATTAAAAGATGAAAATTGATCATTTTTAACAAATGATAATTGTTTTTTAAAAGTCTATAACTATGAAAAATCAATGTTCATTAGCTGTATTGACTGAAATTTTGCATCCAAACATGGAAGTCCTATGGAAATTACATATAGATATAAATAAATGTATGTATATAAACATGCATGCATTTATATATGTATGTGTGTGTATGTATGGATATATGCATATACATACATATATACATGTTTATATCACATATAATCTAAAGTTAACAAAGCAACATTACAAATCAAAACATAAAGACAAGATTGGTTGTGGGGAAGGTGAGATTAAGTAAAGGTCTTATACAAAATGACAGATGAAAAAATCCCTAAATGAAACCTCTATAACCTGAATCTTCCCTTTCTTAACTACTGAGCTCTCTTACAATTTTCAGCTTGTTACCTCAAAGGTTATATATGCAGATTTCACTCAGCCCTGAAGCACCTATTTAAAATTCATGTATTACAAATTTTAGAGCAATTTAGACTCATGAGTCTTTTGCTGGGACTGTATCCAAACAGTAACTTGGTTTTATTAGTAGGATGATTATAGTAAAATATCAAATGACTTCAAATTATATAATAAAAAGGGCAAGGAGCAACCATAGCTGATTTTTAAAAAGAGGTGATTTTTAGCATGATAATATAGATGAGAATTAGCCTTGAAAAGAAGAGGAGACTCAGTCACAGCCTCAAAGGGTCCATTGCTGAATTATAATTTATAAGTAAGTTCTGAAGGAAAAGTGAAGTAATAGAACTGATCAGAGAAATACTTCATTTATCTTTTAAATCAACTGCAAAAAATCAAAGAATGGGAAAATAGCCATTTTTTTACTACTGTTTTACTAATCATTCAAAAAGATAAGAAGGGTAATACTGGAAATGCAATTTAATTTTAGTACCATTTTCAGAGGGGGAAAACATCAATAACTATATGGTTATATATAAGCAGGGCCTGAAAACCATAAAAGTAAGTGAGATATAGGAACTGGAAAAGTCAGAGTATGGAGAAAGAGAATGAAGGTCGTATTCAGTAATAAGCACAATTTGTTTATCTTTCAACATACCATTTGTCACAATTGGCAAATTAGGAATGTGTTACAATGCTATAGGAGTACTGTGACAACCCTTGACAATTTTGCAGTTTGTCTAGCCACTGCTAAGGGATGACACCTATAATTCTGAGAAAATTACAGACTCTAGAGAGTTTGATGCAATTAACCTAACAGTGTTCCTAACCTTTCTTGTTGGCCAACTACTCATATATAAATAAAGGTACCATAGCTCCTTGAGAGAGTGGAGGTCATGTGTCCTTTGGAGAGACAGAAGAGACAGAAGAGAGAGGAGTGGGATGACAGAAAAGTCAAAAGACAACAAATCTTCAGTGTATTCCAGTGTGTCAAAGGACATATGGTAAGAAGCATTAATGCAGTTTAGGACTGTTGACAAAAAAGGTTCAACTACAAAAGAACTAAAACAGACCTGCAACAAGTGTCACTTGCAACAATTTTGAGTGGCATAGACAAGGTCAATCTAAGTTAAAATTTTGCATCATAGCAATTTGTATTTAGCATCATCTCATCTCACACATCAGTGCTTCCTTGTTCTACCTTGTGTCTGCTCCCTACCCCATCCCAAGATGGGCAGGTTATCTACTCTATGTCCCATTTTTACTCAGACCTGGCAATCAATCTGGGAAAGTGTTAACTCCTAATTAAAGAATTAGCAAATGGAAACTTAAGAGTATAGCCCTCCCACTGATATTCAAACAGTAATTTGGTTTTGCTTTATACAGAGAACTGAGCTAGGCTCTAACGTAGTTATAAAGTTTAGAAAATGCCTAATGCTACCCTCATGGAGTTTATAGTATGGAGGATGTAGGGGGGAGAGCAGAAAGATAGATGACTCTTTATTCATTAGGAGGCAGCAAGGCACAATATATAAAGTGATAGATATATAATCAGCAAGATCAGGATTCCCACTGGGGTGAGAGTGGAACACAGTTCTGTACAGGCTGCACCAGCAAACCAGGAGAAGGCCTTGGGAGCTTGAGAATGTAGAGTGGCAGTGGCTGCTTCCAGAGCTCTCAGCCCGCAAAAAGTAAGGTGGATTGAACAACTGATCAGAAAGAGATTACAGAGGTCTCTTTGCTGGCACAGGGTAGGGGAAGATCCTGTTTCTTTTCCCATACTCAGATCTGGGTTGCAGTCCTGGGTGGCAGTCCCTGGGCAAGGAGAAGCAGTAACACACTACAATGGAGCAGAGACCCTCGTCACATTTCCAGGGCAGAAAAGAATTCTTGTGGTTGCTTACAGACCAGGGCATAGGTCAGGTAAGTCATAAACACCTCTCTTTCGATCATACCACCTTGTAACCTAGGATATATCTGAAAACAGCTGCATGAAAGCACTGAAGCTTGGGTCAATGCACACACCAGCGGAAAGCAATGCCCCACTTTAACAAAGAGTTAAGAGTCAAAAAGTAGACTGATAAAATGAACAAACAACAATAAAAATTTTGACCGTAGAAAGTTACTAATAGTGACAAGGAAGATCAAAACACATACTCTGCAGATACCAAAGTCAAAGCTCCTACATGCAAAGTTTCCAAGCAAAATATGAATTCATCCCAGGCCATGGAAAAGCTCAAAAAAGACTTTTAAAATCAAGTAAGATAGATAGAGGAAAAATCGAGAAATGAGAAATCACTAAAAAAGAGTCAACAGCTTGGTAAAGGAAGCGCACACGCATAAAAAAAATATTGAAGAAAATAACACCCTAGAAATAGCCTAGGCCAAGTGGTAAAAGAGGTAAAAAAAAAAACAATGAGGAAAAGAATACATCAAAAAACAGAACTGGCCAAATGGAAAAAGAGGCACAAAAAATTCACTAAGGAAAAAAAAAACTCATTAAAAAGTAGAATTGGATAAAAGGAAGTACAAAAGCTCACTGAAGAAAATAATTTCTTAAAAATTTGAATGGAGCACATGGAAGCTAACTTTATGAGAAATCAAGAAACTAGACAAAACCAAAAGAATGAAAAACTAGAAGACAATGAGAAATATCATTTTGGAAAATAACCGACATGGAAAATAGATCCAGGTGAGATAATTTAAACATTATTGGACTACCTGAAAGCCAAGATAAAAAAAAGAGTCTAGACATAATCTTTCAAGAAATTAGGAAGGGAAACTGTCCTGATATTCTACAACCAGAGGGTAAAATAGAACTTGAAAGAATCCACCAATCAGATGCAAGGGGGCAGAGCTAAGACAGCAGCTGGAAAGCAGGGACTTGTATTAGCTCCCTGCCAAGTCCCTCCAAAACCTATAAAAAATGGCTCTGAACAAATTCTAGACCTGCAGAACCCACAAAATAGCAGAGGGAAGCAGGGTTCCAGCCCAGGACAGCCTGGATGGTCATGGGGTAAAGTCTATCATGCACGGAGCTGGGAGCGGAGGGGAGCAGAGCCCAGCATGGGCTGCAGCAGGACCAACTAGACCAGGAACCAATCAGAACAGGCCCTACCACCCTGAATCAGCGAACTGTGGCAGTTACCAGA
>CM053626.1:271393633-271414913 GCA_028646595.1 Phalanger gymnotis
AACAACAACAACAACCCAGCAAAACTGAATATAATCCTTCAGGGGTGAAAATGTACATTTGATGAAACTGAAGAGTTTCAAGCATTCTTGATGGATGGTGGGATGGAGAAACCCCACTGAATAGAAAATTTGACTTCCAAATACTAGACTCAAGAGAAATATAAAAAGGTAAACAGGAAAAATAAATCATAAGGGACTTAACAACATTAAATGGTTTACATGCCTACGTGGGATGATGATACTTGTGACTCATTAAAACTTTCTCATTATTAGGATAGTTGGAAGGAGTATATACAGACAAAGGACATAGGTGTGAGTTGAATATGAAGAGATGATCTCTCAAATAAAATCAAATTATGGGGTGAAAGGAATGCACTGGGAGAAAGAGAAAGACAACGGTATAATGGGACAAACTATCTCACATAAAAGAGTCAAGAAAAACCTTTTACAGTAGAGGGGAAGAGGTGGAGGTAAGGGAGTGTGAGCGAACCTTACTCCCATCAGAATTGGCTCAAAGAGGGAGTAACATACACAGTCAATTGGGTATAGAAATTTCCCTTACCCAACAGGAAAGTAGAAGGTGAAGGTGACAAGAGAAAAGGGAGGGCAGTGATAAAAGAGCGGGTAGATTAGCGGAGGTGGTAGCCAGAAGCAAAACAGTTTTGAGGAGGGACAGTGTGAAAGAAGAAAGAGAATAGAATAAAGAGGAGGAAATAGGATGGAGAGAAATACAGTTCACAGTCATAACTGTGAAAAAAAATTTGAAGCAAGTTTCTCTGACAAAGGCCTCATTTCTCAAACACATGGAGAACTGAGTCAAATTTGAAAAATAGGAGCCATTCCCCAACTGATAAATTATCAGAAGATATGAAATTTTCAAATAAAGTAATCAAAGCTGTCTACAGCCACGTGAAAAAATGTCCTAACTCACTATTGATTGAAGAAATACAAAGTAAAACAATTTTGAGGTACTACTAGCTCATATCTATTAGATTGGCTAATGGGACAGAAAAGGAAAATGACAAACGTTGGAGGGGATGTAGGATAAATGAGACATTAGTGCAGTGTTGGTGGACTTGTGACCTGATTCATTTTCTAGAGCAATTTGGAACTATGCCCAATGGGCTATAAAAGCATGTATACCCTTTGAACTAGCAATACCACTGCTAAGTCTGAACCCAAAAGAGATAAAAAATAAAAAGGAAAAGGACCTATACGTACAGAAATTTTAATAGCAACTCTTTAAGGGATGGCGAAGAACTAGAAATTGAGGGGATACCTATCAATTGGGGAATGGCTGAACAAATTGTGGTATGTGATTGTGATAGAATGTTATTGTGCTATAAAAAATGAGCAGAGTGCTCTAAGAAAAACATGGAAAGACTTACAGAAGCTGATGCAAAGTGAAATGTACTGTGCACAAAGTAACAGCAACATTGTAAGATGATTAGCTGGGAATGACTTAGCTCTTCTCAGAAATACAATGACCCAAGGCAGCTCTGACGAACTTATGATAAAAAATGCTATCCACCCCCAGAGAAAGAACTGATGGTATTTGAATACAGATTGAAGCATACTTGTTTTACTTCCTCTATTTTTCTTGAGATTTGTGTCTGTTTTCTTTCACAGCATGGCTAATATGGAAATGTTTTCCATGACCACATATGTATAACCTAGATTGTTTTTCAATAAGGGGAGTGGGAAGGGAAGGAGAAAGAGAATTAGGAACTCAAAGTTTTAAAAAAGAAATGTGAAAAATTGTTTTTTCATGTAATTGGGGAAAATAAAATACTAGATAAAACTTTCAAATTCTTCTAAAGTTAATTTTCAGAACTGAAATCACTATCTCAAAGATAAACAAATCCAACTGGAGAGCTATGTCAATTTACAAAGAGAAAATACATTCAAGGGTAAGCCTTTCTTTTTCTTTTTTAATCCATTTGACCTGTTATGATAAATTGACTTTTGAAGAAAAATGAATCCCTTACAGTATTATAAAAGAATTATAAACTATAGGAAAATAAAAGTGGCCTTGGGCCTTTTTCAAACTTTATAAAACCATTTTAATAATGTCAAAATGAAACACTCATTAAAAGCCAGTGGCATTCTTTTTTATGAAAATATTCGATATTTCCATGTGATTCAGAATGTTAATAAAGGTTCTAATTAGATACCATTAGTTGAAGAAGACCAGTAGGAAAGATTAAGTTATTATGATTCTTACAGAAAGTACAAAGGCAGATAATACTTCCAGAACTTCATGAAATGCACTGAATGGTGATATTTGAATATAAGATGAACTGCTTAAATTACCCTAACCTTCATCATTGTAGATGGCTTTACCTCTTCATCACTCTTCCTCTCTTCAATATCCCAGTCAAGTTGTAGGGACTTAGAGATTGTCACAGAAGATACAAACCAACTGACAATAATCCCACTGATGATACCCACACGATTGAAGGTATTTCTCTTGAGATGAAAGTGAAAATAAGAGAAAGCATAAGCCAGGATCATAGTTGTCTAAAAGCCAAGGGTGCAACTCTATCTCCTGAGTGGCAGGCTATTTTTTTGACTTAGCCCTTGACCAAGACTGAGCCTTGAATGAAATGACCTTGAGGCCACAGTGGAGAAAGAAAGGGAAGAATAATAATAGGAGATACTTTTTCTGATCCAACCTTCAGATGATTTCAGGATCTCACACAAACCTTCCAGTTCAGCAAAGGCAAATGTGAATTTTCCTCTACAATGGCTGTATATAGAAATGTATATAAGTATATAGGAAGGCCAGTTTGTTTGTAGGGAAGAATGACATCTCACATGAACCTTCTGAGTACTTATTTACCTTTAGTATCACAGGAAAATAGAAAAGGTTTAGATATGATGATACCCAAAGAAGAGGGAGGTAAGGGTCCCAGGCATAAAGAAGGTCATGTTTCTGGCAGAAACAGATCACAAATGGCTAAGTCACAGGAACTGAATGATTTTGAATGACTATAGACAAAATTTATTGGTCCAAATTATATTAGCTTGGATGAGTCCTTGGATGCTGGCTTCTGCTCTCCAAATATTAGAACTATAATAATATTATCAAGAAAGCCTCCCTAAGTGATGAAATAAATTATGAAAGTAAATGAACAATATATCTCATTGATCTACACATGTTAAAGGGAAAGTATCAAATATTCAGAAGATTTATGATTCTTGATGGATCATTATCTATCTTACATAAAATAAAATAGATTACTGAAATCAACTTTTGCTTTGCCAACGAAGTTTATTCTCTTCTAAGTGCATTATGTGGAAAGTGATAAATGGAATTCATGGATTCTCTAAATAAGTCATTACTTGTCTTACTGAAGTATGCTTAAATGTCTATGCAAATACCCAATTTTAACCTTTTATTTCTGTAAGGATGAGCCCTAAAGTTCAGGGACGATGACAATAGCTACTACATGATTACTTTAGACAAATCAGTACCAAAAATCTTAAATGCTATAGTGGTCCTGCATTGGTCCTATAACTTTCTTTCATATATGCCCCCTGCTGCTTCCATGGAAAATTCTATATTCATGAAATTACAAAATTAGTCTTTATTTTGCTATATTTGCTTTTCTCCATATATGATGCTTCATCCACTGTTTCCATAGCTTTGAGGGCTATGAAGCTTTATCCCATGCCCAG
Source organism: Phalanger gymnotis (assembly GCA_028646595.1). NCBI lineage: Eukaryota > Metazoa > Chordata > Mammalia > Diprotodontia > Phalangeridae > Phalanger > Phalanger gymnotis. Next base: position 271,397,315 of record CM053626.1, read on the forward strand.
ATTGTATTCCTTCCTCATTTATACCTCCTAGAATCCCCATCTTTCTTCCTTCAAATTGTGGATGCAGGATCTTTCTTGATCCCGTTAGTGATTGTTGCTTTCTTCTATCTTAAAATTATTTTGTCCTGTTATGTGTGTACTTTCTAGTTACTTATCAGTGTATATATTCTAGCCTCCCAGTATGACTTAAGCTCCTTAAGAACTGGAAGTATTTTTTTCTGTATTCATATTACTAACTCCTAGCACAGTGTTTTATACACACTAGGCAATTTAACTGAATGTATACAGAAGTTTTCATGCTTATATATTCAAAGTATTTTCCAACCAGATAACATGCATATCATAAAGAATTCTTACATGTTTGTATGACATTTACTTCTGAAACGGATATTCAGTAGATAGCTTAAATTCAATATGTCCAAAACAGAACTCATTATTTTTCTCCTTAAATACCAGCCCCAGATTACCTATTACTATAGAGAGCAAAACAATTCTTCTAATCCCCCAGGCTCACATCCTAGGAGACATCCTGGATTCCTCACTATCTCTTAACTCCCATATCTAAGTTTATGTGAAGGCCTGTTAATTTTGCCTTTGCTACATGCCTCAAATACACCCCCTTCTCTTCTCTGACGCTGTTACCTCTTTAGTGCAGGCCGTCATCACCTTACACCTTGATTATTGCAATAGTCTGCTATTGGGTATGCCTTCCTCAAGGCTTTCTCCACTCTAATCTATCTTTCTGCCACTAAAGTACTTGTCCATTCATGTCACCAGTAAATTTAATAAAATCCTGTGGCTTCCCATTGACTCCCAAAACAAATATAAAAGATTTTTGGCATTTAAGGTCCTTTATACCCTGCCTCCTTCTACCTTTCCAGCTTTCTAATATCTTACTCCACAATGGATATTCTTCAATCTAGTGACACTGGACTACTAGCTGTTACATAAATAAGATACTCCACCTCTTGGTTCTGAGTACTCTTTCTGGCTGTCTTCTATAGCTAGAATGCTCTCTCTCCTCTGCTCTAATCACTGACATCCCTGACTTCCTTTAAGTATTGACTAACAACATACCTTCAACAGGAAGCCTTCCTCAACCCCTCTTAATTCCAGTGCCTTCCCTTGATTAATTATTTCCTATTTGTCTGCTGTATAGATTGTTTGTATGCACGTTGTCTCCCCCATTAGATTGTAAGCACCTTGAAGGCAGTGACTGTATTTTGTCTTTTTTATTCCCCAGTGCTTAGCACAGTGCCTGGCATATAGTAGGCACTTGCATATTGATCGATTGATTGATAAATAATTTCCTCTGAGTGGGCATTCATTCTACCACACAGATCAAAAAACCTCATTGAGCAGTAAATGGCCAGTGGTAGTTTTACTGGCGATTTTTGAATTATTAATCCCAGTAAATTTAGTTAGACTTGTACTCTTTTGATAAACCATCACTGGGACAACATTGAAAACATTTTTTTAAAAAAATCTTGGTAGTAATTGGTTTAGCTTGTATGCCACTAGTGAAGGTTTTGAGAAGGCAATGTCATTTAGAGACTATAATGAAACTTCATTCAACAACTTTAATGGAAAATAAGAGTTCTTCTCAAGTAACCTATGGAGTCAAGGCATAGATTTGATAAATTAAAAAAAAAACTACACTACACCATGAATTGATATTATGTATTTTTGCTGTTGCTTGGTCATTTCAGTCATGTCTGACTCTTTGTGACCCCCATTTGGGATTTTTTTGGCAAAGACACTGGAGTGGTTTGCTATTTCATTTTCTATCCCATTTTACAGATGAGGAAACTGAGGCAAACAGAGTAAAGTGACTTGCCCAGGGTCAAACAGCTAATAAGTGTTTGAGGATGGATTTGAGCTCATGAAAAGGAGTCTTCCTGATTCCAAGCCCAGTGCTCTGTCTACTCTGCTACTTAGCTACCCTGACATTACATATAGATTGCTTTAAAAGATGTGTAAAATAAGTACAAGTGAGGCTCATGTTGAGGTGACACACTGAGAAAGAATGGTATATTCAAAAGAGCACACTAGGTTTGGCAGCAGAGAATGTGTTTGGATCATAGCCCTACCATGCAGTACCTGTGAGACACCAAGGAAGCCATTTAAACTCTCTAGACTTCGGTTTCCTCATCTGTTAAATGAAGGGTCTAAACTCAATGACCTCTTAGTTAATGATCCTGTCAACAGACAAAAATTAGTACACTATTGGACTTAGGTCTTCAAGGACTTTTTAATTCAGTTGGGTGGAAGGGGTGAGAAAGACTTACATTTATGAAAGCATTAGAGAACGTATTCCTGAAAAAATTAGAGGATAACACAAGGCAATACATTGCTGGGTCTAATTCTTTCCATCAAGCCCAATACATTTGCTGAATGTTGTCATTTTATGTAAACCATTGGCTTAAAAGTACTTTACTTCTCCAAAAGTGGTTAAAAACATATATGTGCCTAGTTCATGTTGGTTGTCCAATTCAATATATACTCTAGACTAGTTCACACCCCGTTTGCACTACTGATTGATCATTGATTCTATAATTCAATAGATATTCTCATCCAATAAAGAGCTATGAGTAAAGGTAGAGTATGTCTGAGTATGTTCCTTTTTAACATTAAAGATAAATACAATGCAATTATTTAAAATGTGATCTATGCTCTTCTCTTTGTATATCAACAAAAATTCTTTCCTAATATGGAATTTTCCCAGTCAGAACTTAATTGATATGTTGGAGGAAGCCAAATGTGAGATTTTATTCCTTACATTTTAAAGCAAAATAGGAAAATCCCTAATGAAATTGTTGAGCAAAAACAAAGAATTTGAGATTTAGGACTCAAAGAGTCTTACAGGTTATCTAGAACAACTTCTTCATTTTGCAGATGACAAAGACTAGAGAAGTCAATAAATAACATGCCAATGACCTTTCAGGTGGGTTCATGGATTTATAGCTAGAAGGGATCTCACAGGTCATCTATTTCAGCATCATTATTTTACAGAATAGGAAACTAGGGCCAAATGCAAAATAATGATTTGCCTATATTCTCCTAGCTAATGTCAGAAGAAAATTTAAGCAGTCATTTCAATAGACCAGATTGGTGGTATTAAAGTATAAAGTATAAAATCCCAAAATTCCCTCTCCTCTAGATTCCTATTTGGTTATATAACACCAGCTGATGCATTGTTGAAATATTTAAATGTCTCTTTGTGTGTTTGCTACACTGCTGATAAATTATATAGCTAGTATTCCAGGAGCCAAGCTGGTAGATTAAGCAGTAAATTGCTGTAACTCTCCCATACTCACCTCCAAACAATCATAAAATGGAGCCCTAACACAAATCGTGGAACAGCAGAACCAGCAAGAAGATGGGCCGAAAAAATCTTTTATCCCAAGAAACTTGGAGGATTGGCAAGAAAGGCCCATCTCATTCAGGTGAAAATGGAGCACAGTCCAGGACAGGACGTGTTCCAGAAAGCCAGGAGCAAGCCCCACATCAGCAAATCAATGGGAGATCCTAAGCCCCAGTGCAGTGAAATAGGTAAACACCAACATCAGGACCCCCCACATGCCTTAGCATAGCCTGACCAAATAGGGATCCTGCAGCATGTTGAGGAAGCAAGCCAGACCTCCACATGGTTCAGCACAGACCCAAGCAAATAGGCAACTTCCAGCAGCCAGAACTCCATGTACTTCAGCACAGCCCTGGGAAACGCAGAAACATCCCCACTTGACCTCAGCACATACCAGACACCAACACTATGATGCCATCTCAGCACCAAGTAAGCTTTTATACCCCTACATCTTCCAGCAGCACCAGCCCTCATCCACCCAACAACCCCAGCATGGCTCCAGACACAAAGATCCCCCATGGCTCTCAGGGCAACATCAGCACAACATGAAATAAAAAGTCAGGGTCTACAACTGCTGGCATGAGAAGATTGAGACAGTGCCCCTTCCACCAGATGAGTAGGGCTCAAATTTAAAAGAAAGGGAAAAAAGATGAGCACAAAAACAACAACAAAAAAATCTGTCCATAGAGAATTATTATGGTGACAGGGAAGACAAGACACGAAATTAGAACAGGACAATAATGTCAAAACACTGATGGGAAAACCCCAAAGAAAAACAGGAAATCGTCTCAAGCCCAGAAAGAACTTAGGAAAGAGCTCAAAAAGGAGCTTAAAATAATATGAGAGAGGTAAAAGAAAAATTGGGAAAATAAATGCAATTGTTTCAAGAGAATGATGAAAAAAGTCAACAGCTTGAAAAACTATTTAAAAAATAAAATTGGGCAAAGGGAAAAGGAGATAAAAAAGTCCACTGAAGAAAACAACTCCTAAAAAGCATAAAATTGGCCAAATGGAAAAGAAAATACAAAAGCTAATTGAGAAAAACAGTGCCTTAAAACATAGAGTTGGGCAAGTGGAAGCTAATGACTCTACGAGACATCAATAATCAATCAAACAAATTCAAAAGAATGAAAAAGTGGAAGAAAATGTACAATACCTCATGACAAAAAAGCAACTAATCTGGAAGATAGAACATTGGCCCACCTGAAAGCCATAATCAAAAGGAGGACCTGGACAACAACTTTCAAGAAATTATCAAGGAAAACTGACTTGGAGTCCCTGAATCAAAGAGCAAAATAGGAACTGAAAGAATGCTCCAATGACCTCAAAAAAGACATCTCAAATACAAACTCCAAGGAACATTATAGCCAAATTTCAAAACTATCAGCTCAGGGAAAAAATACAAGTGGCCAGAAAAAAAAAAACAATTCAAATTGGGGAGTCACAAACAGGATTACATAGGACTGGGTAGCTGAAACATTAAAAGATCACAGGTCATGGAACATGATATTTTAGAAAGCAAAGGAACTAAGACTACAACCAACAACCACTTACCTGGCAAAATTAAGCACAATACATTAAAGGGAAATCATCACTTAATAAAATAGAAAGATTTCAAACTTTCATAAGCTGAAGACCAGAAATAAATCAAATATTTGACCTCCAATATCAAGACCCAAGAGAAGTATACACAGGTAAAACAGGAAAAGAAAACATAAGAGATTCAACAGAGCTAAACTATTTACATCCCTAAGTGGAAAGATGATACTTGTAATTCTGAAAAATTGTATCACTAATAGTACAGCTAGAAGGAATATATATCTATATCTATACACATACAGAAGGTATGGGTATAAGGTGAATTTGAGGGAATGACAAAAAATTAAGGGATGAGAAAGAGGAGTACAATGGGTACAGAATGAAGGGAGAGGTAAAATGAGGTAAATTATTGAACATGAAGAGACACAAAAGACCTATTGCAGTGGAAGGGAAGATGGGAGGGTGGGCAACAAGCATCTCTTGAACCTTATTCTCACCACTATTGGCTCAAAAAGGGAATCATATACACAACCAGTTAAATATAGAAATCTATCTTACCTAACAGGGAAGTAGGAGGGAAAGGGATCAAATAAGGGAAGGTGGGGAATGAAAGAAGGGAGGGCACATCAGGGGAGATGGAATACAGAAATAAACATTGTTAGAGAGGAATAGAGTGGAAAGAGAAAGAGAGACAAGAGGAAGAATAGGAGGGAAATACCCAGGTATTAATCATAACCGTAAATGCGAATGGAATGAAATCTCCCATAAAACAGAAGCAGATAGCAGAATGGATCAAAAACCAGAATCCTACAATGTTGTTTACAAGAAACACATTTGAAGCAGAGAGACACACAGAGTAAAAGTAAGAGACTGGAGCAGAATAAAATATGCTTCAGCTGAAGTAAACAAAAAAAAGCAGGGGTAGCTATCCTGATCACAGACAAAGTAAAACCAAAAATTGATCTAATTAAAAGAAATAAAGAAGGAAACTATATCTTGCTAAAAGGTACCATAGAAAATGAAACCATATCAATACTAAATATATATGCACCAAGTGGTATAGTACCAAATTTTTAAAAGAGAAGTTATGTGAGTTATAGGAAGAAATAGACAGTAAAAAATAATACTAGTAGGGTCCCCTCTCAGTACTTGATAAATCCAACCAAAAAACAAAACAAGAAAGAAACTAAGGAGGTAAATAGAATATTAGAAAAGTTCCATATGACAAATCTTTGGCATGAGTTGGACATAAGGATGACATCCTAAACAAATTAGAAGAGCAAGGAATAGTCTCCCTGTCAGATCTGTGGGAAGGGAAGAATTCATGAGCAAGCAAGAGAGTATTACAAAGTATAAAATGGATCATTGTGATTATATTAAATTAAGAAGCTTTTGTATACACCAAACCAATGTAACCACAATTGGAAGGAAAGCAGAAAGATAGGAAATGATCTTTATGGTAAGTATCTCTGATAAAGGCCTCATATATAGAGAACTGAGTCAAATTTACAAGAACACAAACCATTCCCTAATTGATAAACGGTCAAAGGATATCAACAGGCAGTTTTCAGATAAAGAAATCAAAATTATCTATAGGCATAAAAGACATACTCTAAATCACTTTTGATTAGAAAAATGCAAATTAAAACAACTCTGAGGTACCACCTCATACTATCAGATTAGCTAATATATGACAAGAAAGGAAAGTTATAAATGTTGGAGAGGATATGGGAAAATTGATAACACTCTAATGCATTGTTCATGGGGTTGTGAATTGGTCCAATCATTCTGGAGAGCAATTTGGAGCTAGGGCCAAAGGGCAACCAAACTGAATATCCACTTTGATCCAACAATACCATTACTAGGTCTTTATCCCAATGAGATCATAATAAAGGGAAAAGGACCTAGATGTGCAAAATTATTTATAGCAACCCTTTTTGTGATGGCAAAATATTGGAAATTGATGGGATGCCCATCATTTGGGGAATGGCTGAAGAAACTGCAATGGAATACTATAGTGCTATAGAACTATAATGAAATGAACAGAAAACATTGTACACTATATAACATTTGTGATGATCAACTATGAATGACTGAGTTCTTCTCAGCAACACAATGATCCAAGTAAAGTACAAAGAATTCAAGAAGGAAAATGCTATCCACATCCAGATAAAGAATTGATGGACTCTGAATGCAGACTGAAGCATATTTTTTCACTTGCTTTATTCTTTCTCATGTTTTTTTTTCCCTTTCAATCTGTTTCTTCTTCCACAACTGTGACTAATATGGAAATATTTTTACATGATAGCGTATGTATAAACTATATCAAACTACCTACCGTTTTCTGAAGAGGGTAGAAGAGTGAGGGAGAAAAATTTGGAAACTCAAAATCTAGTAAAAATGAACCCTAAATATTTTCTTGATATGTAATTTGGGAAAAAACAAAAATACTATTTAAATTATGTAGCTAGTAACATTGTTGTCTTTCTAAGCCAGGACTCTTAGCTCATTCTGTACCATGTTCCCATTTGTCAGTCTTCTGAAGCCTATGGACTCCTCAGAATTACCTTTTTAAATAATTGAAGAAAATAATAAATTTTAGTTATAGATTAAATGAAATAAAAATATATTTGTTCTCATCCAAATTCACAGACCTCTAAATTCTATCTGCTGACCCATCAGTTGAATGCAGACCCTAGAATAAAAACTCCTGGTCTATACTAATGAGACTGGGGTTTGATGCAGAAAAGAGAAAGAAAGTTCATTTGAAAAGTTGTTTCTCTGTTTTTATGTACTGAGGCAATGGCTTGGAGCTAACTAATTAATAAATCAGACATGTTAATTTATGAGAAAATGTACAAACATACCTTTATGTTGTACTTGGACCCAATGTGAGAGAATTAATATCACAACAAGCAGAAAAGTTGGGAATTTGGTATTTTTGTCCTTAAGAGTACCTTGGAGGTATTGTCCAGCATTTAATGGAAACTCCCTAGGCCCACAATCGAGGCTCCATAGTATTACTAAATATGTATAAGCAAAAAACTTATCTATTCCTAGTAATATATAATAAAGTACCTGTGTATATGTATACATACATACACATACACATATATACATATACATATGCATATGCATATACATATACGTATATGCATACATATACGTACATGTATACGCACATTCCTTTGAAAAAAGTCCAGCAGATGATAGTATTTGAAATGTCTTGAAGGAAACTAGAGTAGCTAGGAGGTTCAGAAAGAGGTTATTCCAGGCATGGAGGCCGGTGAAAGTAAAATCAGAAGATGGAATGCCATGCAAAAAGAACAATTGGGCTTGGTTGTTGAATATGTGGAGTTCTGTATGATCACACTCATTCGTTCCTACTTCTAACTCACAGAATCACTATATGACTCTTAAATAGTGCCTCTCTTTTAGACAAATTCCTTAGGATGTGACTTAATGTGTCCTGTAGTGGTTCATTCAAAGATGTATACAGGCCCTGAATGTCACATCTTTATCCATTATGCCATATTTCCTTTTCAAATTTACTCTCAAAGACATGGTAGCTAGGAGGTTGATAGCAGTTTCCCCTTTTGTTATGCTCTTTATTCACTAGTAGTAACTAACACTGAAATCTGATGGTGAACTTACTTTCTGATTATTCAGGCTTTTTTATTGACTAATGTGTTATGTGACTACCATGATCCACCCCATTAAGGTTTTCTTTGAAAATCCAATTAATGTCACTAAAATAAGACAAACTAGTATCACTTTTCCATAAACTTGTTTGCCCAGATCTACATAAAGGGTTTGGCTCTTCTTTGGCCTGAACTAATATGTCAGTTTATTCACACAATTGATCAGTTCAAACTACAGATGTGACCATTGGTGTGGTATATGCTGCTGCATTTGTTTTTCTTTTGTTTGTTTCTTAAGAATGGACTGGTTTGCTGACCAAATTAACTGGTCAGTTCACTTATAGCTATTTTTTTCATGGTGAAGCTATTGGGGTTCAGTGACTTGGCCAGAGTCATAGAGCTAATAACTGGCAAGTAAGGCTGGATTTGAACTCAAGTCCTCCTGACTCCAAGGTCAGGGCTCTATTCACTGTACCACCTAATTGCCCCACTCATAACTCTTGATATCTAGATATTACCTCAATGACTGAGTTTGTCAAATTTAGATTTCAATGCTGCATAAAATGAAAATTTGACTAATTTTTATTTTCATAGAATAGAGAAAAATGAAAAGCATTTTAGTTTTAGAAGTCATTTTAGTCCAATCTCATTTTTTTTTATGTAAGGAAACATATAATTCAGAAAAGAGAAGACTATGGGATTACAAGCTCTTTTCAAGTCTTTGAAGGGTTTCCATGTAGAAGATGAGTTAGATTTGTTCTGTTTCACACCAGAAGGCAGAACTAAGAATAACGAGTAGAAGTTACAAAGAAGAAAAGTCAGGCTTTAGGTCGGGAAAATTTTCCTAACAATTGAAGGTGTTCAAGAATCTAAAGAGCTGATTCAAGAGGAGATAGGTTATTGCCTCATTGAAGGTCTTCTAGCAGGGGCTATTGGTGATGACTGCTTATTGGTTACTTTATAGTATGAATTGCTTGTAGGTAAGGATTGGACTATTTGCTGAGGTCCAGTTTGACTGCAAATTCTGTCATTCTGTATGTGGAAGAGGTGAAGTGACATGTAAAAATAGGACCAATTAATAAATCATATAAATGTGTTGTAAATGATAGCATTGTATAGATTTTCTGTTCCAAATTCAATTACTAATCTAAGACAGTTGTTTTAATATATTTTGCATGAGGTGCTCTCGAAAAAAGGAAAAGGAAAATTATCTTTTGAAATGCAAAAAAGAAGGAAAAACTACAGATGGAACTTTGAAATCTCTAACTCCAAATATTCAGTTCTTCTTCCCTTACATCATTTTGTCCATGTTGATTTCAATGTAAACTCATTAATGCTTAATGCTTATTCTCAATTCTTCAATGATCTATGATTTCACAAATGTGGTCATTACCTACATCAAGGCAGATAACTATCACTTTCTGATTTGGAAGATTTTCCTCAAGTGTTACTCCAGCCAAAATAAAATAAATTTTTTGCCAAAATCGATGAACTTAGATCTATTAAAATATGGGTTTATGTTCAGTCATTTAACAATCATTTTGAAAACTTTTCAACTCTATAAGGGTCCTTACTGTGAAGTGAAAATCTGTTACACTATTTAAAACATGTTCAGGAGATCCTACTTGTGATGTTTGGTGCATGTCAAATTAGGTGTGGCTGGTTTTAGTGAAAACAACAGAAATCATATCAATATTTAATAGAAATGTGGCTCAACTTTATGCCTGCCCTATGTTCTTTGCAAGCAACATTTCTAAGCTCGTTTACTTTTCAATTCAATAATAAACCTCCTTTTCATTGAGCCACAGGATTATAAAATTGTAGCCACAAAGGAACACAGAGGTGAATCTAGTGCTACTCTATTTGACAGATGAGGAAACTGAGTGAAAGAATATGCCAAAAATAAAAAAAATAGTAAATGCAAATATCAATTTTGAACCCAGGATATGTGACTTCCAATCTAGCATGTTTCCTACTTTACCATGATGCATTTAGACTCCTCTTTGGTGTTCAAATGATCAAACTCATTTTCTAATCTCAAATTCAGGTACTGGTGACCATTACTTAGTTATACACCACTATGCTTATGTGGACTAGGTCGTTGGCCATCTTTAAGTTTCTTATTTTTCAAGTAAATTATTTTTCATTGATTATAGTACACATCACAGACATTGGGATGACTTAGGTGATACTGGGCACCAGCCACTGACAGGCAAAAATCACAACACATATCATATTTAATTGTGACACTTTCCATCATTGGGAAAATACCACAGATTTTTCTTTTTAAAAAATTCCATTCATACTTTGGCTTTCCAGTTTATCATTAGAGGAAAACTGTTTTTTTTTCTCTTCTTTCCTTTTTCTTTTTGCGTCATGGCAATGTCTTGGTACAACTTTAAAAGAAGAAATGCATTAGCATATTTATTACAAATGTAATTGGTCTTCCTTTATTTGTGATTGGGGACAGGGTCACCAGTTAAAATACACCACTGTAAAATTTGCAATTTAAATTTCATTTCATGCCATATTACAGAAACAGTTTACATAAATAACATCCATTAATCATTAAAAAGAAAGGTTAGATGGAAATTAGGCTTCTATTATTTTTCTATGATTATTTATGGTTTTGTGATAAATTTTTATTTTCCCAAGGTGGCAGAATTAAGGCTTTTGAAAGTGAAAATATCTTTAAGCAAAAGCAACCACCTCCAGGAAAACAATTGGCATTTTATCATCTTGACCTGGAAAGGCTGCCATAAAATCCCAGAGCTCATTCTGATATAAACGTCTCTGGAGTTCAAAGACATTAAACTCCTAACTAGAAAAGACAAATCTTGCATCCTAGGCTTGTTGTAACTAATAGCTTCAAATTCTACTCTTTTGCCATTGAATAAAGGGATCTCTTTCCTCCAAGGGCTAATATATAGGGGATTCAAGCATGAAAGTAACAGAGATTTTGACAACAAAAAGATACATTATTTGATGTATAAAAATCACTAGAAGAGGATAAATAGTAATTCTAATTAAATTCAATAAAGAATTTTTTTAAAAAAAAGAAACAGTAACATTATTTAGTCAAGGTTAGGCCTATACACTGACAAATTACCTAAACTGAGAGCGAAAATTAAGTAAATTATCATAGTAGTTTGTTTATCAAATGATGAAATTGTTTTTGTTTTATGTGAATTGTTTTGGCTGCTAGGTGGCATTGTATATAGATTCAGGTACACATGATTTCAAATCTGGCTTCAGACATTTACTAGTTGTGTGATGCTAAGCAAGTCACTTAACCTATATTAGCTTCAGATTCATAATATGTAAAATGAGGATAATAATAGCACCTACCTAATAGGGTTGTTATAAGGATCAAATGAGATAATTTATGTAAAGCACTCTGCAGGCATTAAAGCAATATACAATTGCTAGCCATTAGTGTTACTATTATTGCCATTACTATTATTTTAATTATATAGATGGATAACAGAATTATTATTGTAAATTTAATCGGTGTTATCAAGAGAGTATAATGGTCTCCCTCTAATTTAAGTGGATATAGTCTTGAGTATTGCCCCATACGTTTACGTATTAATGACTGTAGCTTTGGCATGACAAATGTGTCAAGAGTAAAATATTTAGATCTAGATTTGGAAAAAATGATTTTTAAGCTTATTAAATTCTAAGAAATATCATACACACATATATATGTATATATGAATTTTTAATCAAAGTTGGCTAAAATGATAATATTTTCACATGAAGGAATATAAGAATAAATAGAAGTATGGTTTAACCAAATGAGCAGTGGATCTGGTGTCAGAGGTCTTAGGTGTTGCATTCAAAAGATGGAAGATACTGGTGGGTGTATTTCCAAGAGAGTCGTGATAACATATAAAGGAAGTGTTTTGGAGAGACTTTGGAATAGGGATAGACCTTCTAAAACTGGTTCTAATCCCGAAACTATGATGAATAGGGGTCTCTTGATTAGCTGTTACTGTGGAAACAGAATTAGAAGGGTATTTTTAAAAAGGCTTAGATTGGCCTCAGGCTTCTTTCTCTTTTCATCTGGTTTCTTCCTTTGTTATAATAAAGAGGGGATACTGGCAATGTCTGGAGAGGAACAAGGCTATGAGGGTTGAGACATTGGACTTCTCTTTTAAATCCAACATACCCTTCTGATTGTGGGCCTTTCTCCTGACTCAGTATTTGTTCTTTTGTTTTAGGTGAAATAGTGGGATTCTATGACCTTGTGAGTTCTAAAAAGGTTATTAACTAAGAGTCCGGAGTCAAGATCATACTGGGCTTTGCAGCCAGCTCAGCATTACTTCCCTGTGGAGGGAGGAACAACCTTTGGTATGCAGTACAGAAGTATCTGAGACAAGAATTCATCCAGAATCAAGGTAACATTTGCATATGAACTTGCTGGGACCAATTTGACCTAGAAAAAGTATCAAGATGAGTTCACTATTCTCAGAGACCAACAGAATATTCTCAGTGTGGTGGTGTAGAATTTTTTTGGTTCGTAATCTTCAAAGTAAATATGCCATTTCAAAAGCTAATTGATATTAGGGGTTAAATTGAAACACTATCCACTGAACATCTACAAGTGAGATAAACACATCTGGAATGCAATTTGAGCCAATGGTATTAGAAAATGACACTCAATGGCAAGTATACTCCTCAAAACTTGAGAGAATGGTGGGACTGGTTTTGTTCTAGAAATGAAGCCAGAGAGCCTATGCAGTATAATGAGGTACATGGACTGGGGTGGGGGAGAATTCTTGGTTCATCTAGTCCAATATTTCAATACTTTTAAGCTGCTGCTAGATTATATAGTTACATACAGTAGTTACAGTACCTTCCCTCTGAAGACCAATGCTTAGCATTTAGGAACATTAAAATAATGGCAAACATGTGTTAAGATTCTCAATATTGAGTTAGCTACATATAATCCAAATGCTATATTACACAAAATTTCAGGATCCACGTTTCAGTCCCAGTCCCTTTGTTCCCTGCCCTTCCCACAAAATTCCGAAATCTCTCTAGTTACCGCAATATCTATCTAAGACCATACAGGTGTTGCTCATTAATCTGAATGCTACAGTCCTCAGATGAAACAACCTATGCAAGGAGAAATTATTATTCACATGTAATGAGCTATTTTTATGGAAGAACTTTAATACTAAAGTGGGATGTAGCATATTAGCGTCCAAATTATTTCATAAACAGATAATGGGCTCATTTACAGTTCCTTATTGTATCAAGCTTTATCCTGAATGGCAAGAAGCAGCCAGGTAGCTGGATACTGTCCAGGATATGGAGTTAGAGAGACTCATACTTAATTCTTGCCTCTGACTCTCTCTAGCTGTGTGGTCCTGGGAAAGTTAATACTTCTAAGATCTGTTCATTATATGGGATCTATATTACAATAAGCTGCTAATGTTTCTGAACATATTCTAAAATCAAGGATTCAGAGTCAGAAGGTTTCTAAGGCTATCTAGTACAACCCATTCATTTAACAGATAAGGAAAAATCATGCAATGCTAAGTACGTTGCCCAAGGTTACACAGACAGAAAGTGGCAAGGTTAGAAATCAAACCCATGTCCTCTGTTTACAAATCTAGTACTCACCGTATGTATTTTTGTTTGTTTTGTTTTGTTTAGTTTTTATTTCCATGTTCCAACTTCCAGTAATAACTAATACCTCATCATGTTCTTTGTATGTGTTTAAATGCATTGAAAACCATATCTCTATGGCAGTCTCTCTGGATCCACAGCCTCAACTGAGCACTTTTACTCACCGAGATACCTGGATGGTACAGACACTGCTCTGTCCCAAGAAACCCTGAAGAGTTAGTTTCCAGGGCTGTAGCTCATTAGCCCTTACTGTTATAATTCTAATTGATCATCAGCCAATTAGCTTTTAATGACAGTATTTGCTAAGATGGTACAGCAAGAAAAAGTAGCTCCAAAAATACTCCCACCCCAAAAGGGGATGTACTCTTCCCTTGTACACGTAAGATCCCCAGGGAGAGCAGGCTAAATCTTAAAGTGCAGTGGTAGTAGGCATTTTTCTAGATAAAATGTGTGGCCAAGAGTGTAGCTCTGGACTCCTGGCTCTATATAGGTCTTTTTTACCTTCACGAAAACTTCATGAAATTCACCATAGGATGTGGATGAGTCACTCTGCTGCTTAGCTAGGCTGACTGTTCCAAGCACAGTGCCTCCATTAGATACACAGCTAAAGTGCTCTTCCTCTCCATAGGTGAAGAGAGAGATGGAGGAAGCATTTATATAATACCTACCATGCACCGGAATTTAAGCACTTTCCAAATATTATTTCATTTGATTCCCACAGCTTACGAGGTAGATGTCATTAATAACCCCATTTTATATTTGGGAACACCAAGTCAAACAGAGTTTAAGTTATTTGCCTTGGGTCATATTATTAAGTGTCTGAGGCCAGATCTGAACCCAGGGCTTCCTAACTCTGGGTCTAGTACTCCATCCACAGCACAACCTAATTGTCCACTTATCCATACATGCATAGCTAAAGGCATGATTATCTGAATTTGGTCTTCCTTAATATTTTGGTGGGAAAATTAAGATATTTTTTAAAAATGCATCTTGTAGGAAAATAGTAATATATTTCTTAGTACACTAGGGAGAAATGAACAGCTTAATTTAAATTTGGGAACAAGTGTCAGACAAAGAACATCTTTGATACTATCCTGGAAGGACAAACGTCAGCCCTTGAACTCCATATGTGGTCTGCATTATGGCATCTTGGCACAATCCCAGATTCTATTTCCATCCAACACCACTTCAAAAATTTATGAGGGTTTGGAAAGCACAGAAGGGCTACAGAAGCCACTTGAGTTCTGCTGATTAGCATATTCATTAAGCCTAATCAATAATTGATGAACCATTTGTGGGAAACATATGGATTAAATTACATTTTGGCTCAAACCATTCCGAAAAGAGTCATAAGTATTTTGCCCTATTGTTTGTTGTGTAAACATGTTGTCAAAACTGAGGTAATAATAGTTTACATGGAAAACCCTGTGTTTTATACTAACGATATTCTAGAATGCACTTAAGAATAAAGATGAGGAATACTAAGACATATGGAAAGACAAAAAATGACCCAAAGCGAAGAAAGCAGGAAAGGAAGATTAATATACACATGAATTAAAACTGTATTTAAAGAGGGTAGGAGGGTACAGAGAGGGCTGTGATCAGGAGAGAGCCTTATTCTATCTGAAGAGATTGCAAAAGCTGCCTTGTCAAGAGTAAGAAAGCCTTCAGAATTAGAAAAGAATCTGTGGATGGACAGTCATAGTACCCACTGGAGTTTCTTTTTAGAGGACACAGATGACTCCAAATTGGTTTTCAGTACCTAGAACTGACTCCAAGATGGCCATCTGGTTAGAACTTAGGACACATTATTAAAGTACTGCTTTCCCCCATCTTCTTACCAGCCTCTAGCCAGCTCAGCTTCTTTTTCATCTTTGTTGCTTTTCTTCCTGAGTGTACCAACCAACAATGCGCCTTGAGAGAGGGTTTACGTAAAGAATTATAAATGTACACTTAATTGGTTTGGGCTAGTGTTTAAGCTTTAATTCTTTTTCAATGTTTTCCTTTGTCTATAAGTCTATATTGAAATGCATTATGCTCAGTGTTTTCCGGATATTTAGAATAAAGACTATTGAAATACCAAATGGATGTGGCTCAATCATTACTTTTTATTTCAAATATACTTTAAAATATAATTTCAAAGAAGAAATACTCTACATGTATATACACTAAATTTTGCATATGAATGTATGCATTTCTATCATATATAGTATGTGTATATGCATACATATATAAATATACATACATATGTGTAGATATGCCTATGTATGTCACTGTGCATGTAGTCACATGTACGTGTACATGTATGTATAATAGAAGCATATCTATCTGCTTTGAGTATTCATATGTGCCTATATGCATATGTGTGTATGCAGGAAATGTATATCTATGATTTTTTTTCAGAGACACTCACCAAAATGTGAAATAGGTCTGGGTTGAATCTCACCAATAATCAGGTCATTCTCATGATGCTGGACTACTGAGATGAGGTTCAAGTTTTAAGGTGGCAAGGAACTGAATATCCTCTGGGCTAAGACAATAATAAAAATAACTAGCACTTATTTATACAGCATTTGAATATTTACAAAACAATTTATAGATGTTATCTGATTTTCTCCTCATAATAGCCTTGGGAGGTAAGTATTATTATTATTTCCATTTTACAGATGAGGCAGGCAAAGGTTAAGTGACTTCATAATAGCCTTGGGAGGTAAGTATTATTATTATTTCCATTTTACAGATGAGGCAGGCAGAGGTTAAGTGACTTCTTCAAGGTCACAAAGCTACTAATTGACTGAGTCATTTTGAGCTCAGGTATTTCTGACTCTAGATCCCACCTTTCTGTCATCTTTCACCTAGCTCCTTTCTGTAGATTTTCAACATATTTCAGTTTCAAGAAACTAGATCGTATGTTAATGGTCAAAAACAATGACTTTAAAATTATGGGATCTATTGTCTCTACCTGCATCCACTACAGATTTCTTTAATTTATACAGATTAGTCCTTATCTATCTCATTATTTTCAGCTAAATAGAGAGTAAAACAAGCTATTACTCACCCTTCTAATAAGACTGTGGCAAGAATGAATGACAACATAGCTAAAATATGTAAGAATACATTGGATAAATGGAGACCTGGATAGAAATCTGAAAGGCAAATTGGAAACCCTCAAAGATTCAAAACAAGGCAAAGGTATTAAGCAGCCGTACAAAGAATCAGCACAAGCCTTCAGGGATAAAAATCAGGAAAGTCAACTGCAATTCACAGGAGTAAAAAATTGCATTTGAAAAAAAAAAACATATTTCAAGCACTATCAGCCCAAGACCAAGAACAGAGAAAATGCGTTGCCTAAAATATGGTCAGACTAAGGAATAATAGGCAATGCCCCAAAGCTACAGACTTTAATAAATATTTTTTA
>CM053626.1:271421970-271462722 GCA_028646595.1 Phalanger gymnotis
ATGGGGAGGTTGGTTCGCTAATTTGTTGCTCTGGGCCCTGAATAAATTTTTTGATGCTTGGAGAATTCTGTATACCCAACGATTTTGAACCATTCAGATATTTATATGATCCTTTTTGAGATCATAAATTCGGCCTTCCTACTACAACTAGATATAATCAAAGATTCCTTCCCATTCAGAAATCCTATTATCATTCTAGCCCTAAATTTCTGTGACATTGTGTGTGTATTATTTAAATATGCTATACAGAGTTAGAGAACCTTCACAGGCAGTGTACCTCTTTTGGCTGCCAAGCTACCAGATAGATTTAGAGTAATTATAGTCGTCTGTTATTTCTACCCACCCACCAAAAGTGCAAAAAAGCAGGATGGCAGTGCTTATTTGTTCACTATACTTTGCATCTTGCACCATTTAAGGCATAAGAAATATGAGACATGGGCTACCTACCAGAAATCTAGAGGAATTTACTTTGACCAATGCAAAACTTTTTTTTTAATAGAAGGTATTCAAAAATATTTCTTACTATGAGTCACTGGAGAGGCTATAGTCAAAGAGATCTACAGAGGCATCATTCTTGGATAGTGTCCTCAAGATGAGATCCCTTTCTACCACAAAATGATCAAAGGATTCACAGTAGAAAGGCCCCTTCATGCTGACATTGCAGTCATTTCATTTATAAGCATCATAAACCCCATGGGTGATAGATGACTACAGCTCTTGATGACAAAGAGAAGCTGACATTGCTTTATTATCTTCTCAAGGTTAGAAATCAATGGTTTACTTGGGAAAACATCTGTTTATAAGCTCTCTTTGATTCTCTCAGGGGCCATATATACATGCTGAGCATTAAGCATGCCAGAAATGTGAAGTTTAAATTTCATTTGGCCCAATTTCTATTTCAACAGGCCAGGAAGGCTCTCTGAGAATAAAAAATCAATTCAAATTACAGGATAAGAGCTGAAGCTTCCATACACTAGTTTGTAATCAAAACAAATTAGATTTTTAACTAGAGAAATAATCATCCATTTGAAAATAGGTAATAATAATAATGAACATAAAATAATTATCACTTATTATTATGTTCTAATTCTTTTTGTCATCTTCAATCGTGTTCAGATAGAAACAGTCCTAGCAAAAGTCACTATCCTACTATTATCGTATTTAATGTTCTATGAGCTACTGAACAATTAGATAACTAAATGGGGGGGGAGTTCTAGTTGGATAAAAATATAAGGAAGTAAACTTATTCTCTCTAGATTCACTGAAAATAAGTGTGTGCTGGAGTCAGTTAGATTGGCTTGTGAAAACCGATTGTTAAATTTTTCATTTGAGCATTTATACTTAAGAAATTGGGAAATACTAAAAATCAGGGCTTCCTTATTCATTTGTTGAGTGACTATACCTAGCAAAATTATGGACAAAGTGCTTATAAGGCCAATCAAACAAAGTATGTTGCACCCATGGCCCCTCCAGGATATGGTTATTAAACATTTACCAGCACACAAGTGACTTAAAGTATCTTTTGTCCAAATATGGTGGCATATAGGACTATAGGGATCATAGATGGATAAAGTATGTAATAAGCACTTATGAGTCAGGCACATTTTTTCCCTCTCTCCTTTCCCTCCCCTCCCCTCTTCTGAACATGTTGGGCAATTTGATAAAGTCTATAAACAAGCTATCATGTAAAACATTTTCATATTAGTAACAGTTGTGAAAGAAGAAACAGATCAATAGGAATAAAACACAAAAAAGACCAAAGTGAAAAAATATGATTGATCTGCATTCAGAGTCCATTGGTTCTTTACCTGGAGGTGGAGAGCATTTTCCTTCATGAGTCCTTTGTACTTGTCTTGGATCATTGTGTTGCTAAGTCATTCATAGCCGATCATCACACAATGTTGTTGATACTGTGTACAATATTTTCCTGGTTCTGCTCATTTCACTTTGCATCCATATGTACAAGATTTTCCAGGTTTTCCTGAAATCTACCTGTTCATCATTTCTTATTGCACAATAGTATTACATTACATTCATATATCATGGCTTGTTCAGCCCATTGATGGGCATCCTCTCAATTTCCAATATTTTGCCACCATGAAAAGGGCTGCTATAAACATTTTTGCACATGGAATTCCCTTTCCATTTTTATGATTTCTTTGGGATATAAACCTAGTACTGGTATTACTGGCTATGGTTACAGACAGTTTTGTACCCCTTTGGGAAGTTTCAAATTGCTCTCCAGAACGATTGAATCAGTTCACAACTCCATCAACAAGGCGTTAGTGTCTCAATTTTCCCACATCCTCTCCAACATTTTTTCTTTTTTTGTCACATTAGCCAATATGATAGGCATGAGTTGGTACATCATAGTCATTTTAATTTGCATTTCTCCAATCAAAAGTGATTTGGAATGTTTCGTAAGCTTACAGATAGCTTTGATTTCTTCATCTGAAAACTGCCTGATGCCAAACTGCCAAATATCCTTTGATATCAATTGGGAAATTACTTGTACTCTTATAAATTTGACTCAGTTCCCTATGTATTTGAACAATGAAGGCTTTATCGGAGATATTTGCTGTAAAGATCATTCCTCAGCTTTCCTTCTAATCTTGGTTGCATTTGGTTTTGTTTCTGCAAAACCTTTCTAATTTATTCAAACTTATCCATTTTGCATTTCACAATGTTCTCTATCTCATTTGGTCATGAATTCTTCCCATCTCCCATCTCCATAGATCTGACAGGAAGACTACTCCTTAGCACTCTAATCTGCTTGTGGTGTCACCCTTTATCTCTAAATCACATACACATTTTGACCTTATCTTGGTATGCAGTGTGAGATATTGGTCTCTGTCTAGTTTCTGCCATACTACTTTCCAGTTTTCCGAGAAGTTTTTGTCAAATAGTGAGTTCTTATCCCAGAAGCTGGAGTCTTTGGGTTTTTCAAACAGTAGATTACTATAGCCATTTACTACTGTGCCTTGTGTACCTAATCAATTTCACTGATCCCCCACTCAATTTCTTAGCCAGTACCAAACAGTTTTGATGTCTGCCACTTTATAATACAGTTCTAGATGTGGCACAGCTAGTCTACCTTCCTTTGCATTTTTTTAAAAAAATTAATTCCCTTCATATTAGTGACTTTTTGTTTTTCCTGATGAATTTTGTTATTATTTCTAGCTCTATCAAACAAACTTTTGGTAGTTTAATTGGTATGGCACTGAATAAGTAAATTAGCTTAGGCAGAATGGTCATTTGCATAATATTGGCTTGGCCTACCCATGAGTAACTGATATCTTCCCAGTTGTTTAGATCTTATTTTATTTGTCTGAAAAATGTTTTCTTATAATTATGTTCATATTGTTCCTGGGTTTGCCTTGGCAGATAGATTCTGAAGGGTTTCATGTTATTTACAATCATTTTAAATAGAATTTTTTACTCTCTTGCTGCTGGACTTCGTTGGTCATACAAAGAAAAGTTGATGATTTGTGTGCATTTATCTTATATCCTGCAGTTTAGTTAAAGTTGTACATTATAGTAGTTTTTTAGTTGATTCTCTGGGGTTCTCTAAGTATACCATCATATCATTTGCAAAGAGTGATAGTTTTGTTTCCTCCTTGCCTATTCTAATTCCTTCTATTTCTTTTTTTTCCCCCAAGGGAAAAGACAGTTTATTAGGGATTCACCATAATGGGTTGTCTTAAGAAATCCCACCCTTTGTGACACCTGTTTTCACAAGCAGGCCAGATTTAATCTACTGAGCTAGATTGAATCTGAGTACCTTCATGGAGGCAAGATGAGACTTATATACACAAAGATTGTGGGAGGGATTGAGGGGTGGTCTGGGGTGACTAGAGAAGGGGTTTAGGGAGGGTCTTGAGGAGGAGTCTAAGGAAGACAGAGATGAAGTCAGACTCCAGGGTGGGGAAATAGCTGAAGGCTGCCTGGAGATGACAGACAATAAGAGAGCTAGGGTAACTGGGCTAAAATATAGATATTTTGATCAGGATTAAGGTGGGCTAGGCTAGGTGGAGATTTGGGCCTAATGATAACATAAGGCTTATGGCCTTAGAGGAAGGCCAGATCTAGTTGGAAGATTCAAGGAGAGTTCAAGGAGGTTCCCAGAGACTGTACTCCAGGTTCAAGGGGGTTCTCAGAGACTGTGCCCTCATCATTCCCCCCTCAAACAAATGGGACCCAAATTCTTTTGGGGTCAGGGACAAAGGTCTCAGCTGCTGAAATTGCTTCCTGCTAGCAAGGGGAGTAGAACTGTCCCTGCCTCGATGGGTCCCGTTCAAGGGGTACATAGTCTGAGCAGTCATCTGGAAGTTGATGGCTTGGAGCCTGGAGGAGACAAACCTTCAGCCTTGATTTTGCCCAGGGCTCTGTGAGAGAGGTGGAGAAAGTGGGAGCACTACCAAGCCCCAGGCTTTTCCCTCCTTCTAAGTCTTGAGAAGACTGGAGGACAGGGTACTGGGAGGAGGTTCTATGACTTTTCCAATGTCAGGGACAATCTTTCCTCCAATGTTCCTCCTGGTTACATGCTGGGCATGGTCCTGGAGGTGTGGATCCTGGAAGGGTCTTCCAGGGGGGCACCCTAGAGGGGCATTCCTTGGACCAGTGACCCTCCTTGTGGCATCGAAAGCAGGTTTCCCCACTGCCTAAGTCACAGAGCTTCCTCCAAGGGGGTGCCCTGGAGGGGTGCTCCTTGGGTCTTTTCCTGGCCATGGCAGCCGCCAAGAATTGAGTGTGTTCTCTGTCTCTAGCTCTTTCCCTGCATTTTCCTTCCTCTGCTGCAACCAGGTCTCTATTGTTGAAAACTCTAAAGGCTGTCTCCAGTAATTGTGCCTTAGGTGTTTGGGGTCCCATTGCCAATTTCTGCAGTTTCCTCCCTAATATCCAGAGCAGACTGGTTAATGAAATACATGTTAAGTATTGCCGCCCCTTCAATAGAATCAGGTAATAGCTTCTACTAGCCAGGCTTGGAAAAGAGCAGGGTTTTCCTTTTCTCCCTGAGTAATCTCTCTAAATTTTTGAAAATTTATTTGCTTTTGAAATGCAGTTCTTAGACTTTCTAACAGGCAAATTATCATATGGCCTCTCTTTCCCCTATCTTCACTCTTTTGGTAATCCCATCCTGGGTCACTAGTGGGAACAGCAGCTGTACCTGGGGGATATTTCATGAGGTTATCGCTAACCAAATGATCTCCAAATTTTTGGGCTTGTTCTCAGATTCTCCTCTTCTCCTCAGTGGTACACCAAGTAGAGAAAAGGATATGCAAATCATACCACGAAAGTTCAAATTGTAGGGACAGATCTCTAAAACTCTCAGTAAAGTTAGTGGGATTTTCTCAGTATCTCCCCAGTTTTTCTTTGATTTGAATGAGATCCTGAAATAGAGAATGGATCCTGTACTCTCCTTGTCCCCGGAGGGGAGGCAGGCACTTCCCTCAGGGGAAAAAGCCCTGAAGGCACTGTGGGAACTGGAGCTTGGAGGGATATAGGAAGACCCCCTTCTGGTGAGGGAGGGGCTGGGAGGTAGCTGCTTAACTAGATCAGAGTGCAAGGCCAGGACATCTGGCTGGCAAGGGAGATCAGCTGGTACCTGAGGAAGGGTAGGGGTCAGAGAGGGATATACCAAAGAGACCTGAATGGGCACCACATCAGAGAGAGGGGCTAGGGGAGGAGATATTGCCGTGGGGGCAAGGCTTGAGGCTGGAACCTGAGTAGGGGTTGCCTCAGGGGTAGGGCCCATGGTGGTAGATACTGCATGGCCTGAAATAGGGGCAGGCCATGAGGCCAGAACCTGAGTAGGGGTCCCTTCAGGGGAAGGGGCCACAGAGGGAGGCACCTCAACCAGACCCTTGGCTGGGACCTAAGTAGGGTTTGCCAAGGTGGGAGGGTCCATGGAAGGAGATGCAGGGTAGGAGACTTGGACCGTGAAGGAGGCAGGAAAAGAGAAGGATTGCACTACAGGAAACCAAGAGAAAGAGGGGATGCCCACGGAAGGGGGAGCACAGGAAACAAGGATGCTCCTGGGAGGTTGGAGAACAGGAGGGGCTAGGGCTGAAGCCCTGGGGGCCATAAGGAGTGGGTTATCCAAAATGTCTTGTTGACCACCATTGCCACTTTGTGAGGGGCTCTAGCTATGAGCATCTTACAATTTTTTCAGAGAACGGGGTTCCAAGAGAGCTTGAGGAAGGCCATTATATAGGAAATTTCTCTCCATTTTCCTTCTTGCCAGCAGTATAGCTCTAACTGCAAGAGAGTATTATATTGTAAAATCCCCAAAATAGGCCACTCTTAGTGGCCTTCTAGATGATATTGCGGCCAAACAGTATTGCAAAGGAACACCAGCTTTTTCTTTTTAAGTTCTTTAGAGAACTTAATTTTTTTTCCAATTTTGTAAAAGACAGCCCAAGGGTGAATTTTTGGGGATCAAAGAGGTTTGACCCATTGTGGGCTGGGGTGGGGGGGAGGCTGGAAGTCCCTTCCCCTGCAAGGAGGATCTGGGAGTAAGCCTCAAAAAGGAACAAAGCAAGACAGAAAAAAATAAACAAAAAAGGGTACCTGGGGTTTTCCTATTCCCTAGCGTTGAGAGAATTGAGAAAATTCACTTCACTTCCGTCCTTGCCCTCTATGCTTCAGAAGGTGTGCCCAGGTCCGTGGCCTTGAACCACAGGACTGAATATAAACCACTGAGAACCTGAGAGCGTCAGGTTGAGTCTGAGACAGGGAGCAGCTGTCTGACCTACTGGGGACCTGGGAAGTCAGGCTGGAAAAGCACCACCTCCAAAATGCTTGGAGAGACAGAAGGGGATTAGGAGAGGGAGAGGCTTACCTTCCGGTCTTGGCTGGAGAAGAACTTGAGATGAGCAGTATTCCTAGTCTCAGGAAACCAAAAAAATGAAGAGGTTTAAGAAAAATGATGATAGGTAGGGAACCATAGGTTTCTAGGGGTGCTCAAAACCCCAAAATACCTGCACTCCAGGTCCTGCTAAAAGAATTCAACTGAAGGCTTCTCAGCCAAGGGAAAAGAAAAAGTTTATTAGGGATTCACCATAGTGCGTTGTCTTAAGAAATCCCACCCTTTTGTGATTCCTGTTTTCACAAGAGGGCCAGATTCAATCTACTGAGCTAGATTGAATCTGAGCCCTTCTATTTCTTTTTCTTCTCTTCCAATTACAATGTTTAATTTAACATCCACTTAATAACATTTTGTGTTCTATATTCTCTGTCTCCCTCCTGCCTCTTGCCCATTTCTTGAGAAGCTGTAAGGACAATCAGTAAGTGAAAGATCTTTCCAGCCCATTGAATAGGCCTCAAGAGGAGCCAACAAAGGGAGGCCTGATTAGTGGCAGGCCCACACCCTTTCACCAACTAGGTGTGAGGCCCCGGACCCACACCCTTTTGCTAGCTAAGAACAGAGCCAATGGCATGTGCATTGAGTTCTAGTCAATCAGATGCCAGCTAGGACTACATAAAAAGAGAGCCCAGAACTAGGAAGAGCAGAATTGAGAGCAGCAGGATTCAGAAGCAGATATCAAGAGGACATTGAGGCAGCAGACACTGAGGGATAGCCAGCATCATGAGAGACTGTAGAGCAGAGAGCGCAGAACAAGAGAGACTTGTGGAAATCAAGGAACTCAGAGTTGGCAGAGCTGCAGGAGACAGTGTTGAGCTAAGAGTTAGGATTCCTGAGT
Organism: Phalanger gymnotis; assembly: GCA_028646595.1. Lineage (NCBI taxonomy): Eukaryota > Metazoa > Chordata > Mammalia > Diprotodontia > Phalangeridae > Phalanger > Phalanger gymnotis. The sequence continues at coordinate 271,429,674 of CM053626.1, forward strand.
GATTGTTTACAGGAAGGCCCTAGCAGGGGAGAGGTTGCAGGATGGCTTGGCTCCTTGCTATAATACTTTGTTATAATTTCCTTGTTGCTATATTGAGATGGTTTTACTGGTTTTGGAATATAATTGCTAATATATGGAATTGGAATTATTGGGCCTGGGATTGGATTATCTCCTGTCTAAATAAATGTTATACTTCCTCTGCCTTGTATCTAGAGAATTTCCTATACTTAGAGATTCTGAACCATTTGGATGTTCATGGTCATCTTTGAGGTCATGAATCTTGCCTTACTGCTATAGAAAGTAAGCAATATAATATAGATTTGGAGTCACGCAAAACACATTTCCCTATTAGCCATGTTACAAAAGAAAACAGATAGAGGGAGAGAGAAGGAAAAAAAGAAAAGAAAAAGCATACTTCAATCTGTACTCGGAGTTTATCAGTTCTCTCTCCAGAAGTGGATAGTATTTTTCATCATGGATCTTTTGCAATTGTCCTAGATCATTGTCTTGATCAGAGTAGCTAGGTCCTTCACAGTTGCTCATCCTTAAAATATTACTGTTACTGTGTTCAGTGTTCTCTGTGCGTGTCTCCATCTCAGGTGTGATTCTCGTAAAAAAATTGTCAGATTCTGGTTTCTAATCCATTCTACTCTCTGCTTCTGCTTTATGGGTGAATTCATCCTGTTCACATTCACAGTTATATTTACTAACTGTGCATTTCTCTCCATCATATTTTCTTCTGTTTATCCTTCTCTCTCTTTTTTTATGCTGCCCTTCCTCCAAAAGCCTGTTTTGCTTCCATTTACTTCCTTTATCCCTCCTCCCTTTCATCATCCCTACCTTGCTTCATCTTATTCCCTTCCCCTCCTACTTCCCTGTTGGGTAAGATAGATTTCTATACCCAATTGAATGTGTATATAAATTTATTTATTGTTCATTTATTGTATACATATACATACACACGTGTTTATATGAGTGTATATACACATAAACATATATGCACATACATATATGTGTGTATATCTTCTTTAATGTATGTGTGTGTATCCGCTTTAAACCAATTTAGATGAGGGTAAGTTTCAAGTGTTTCTTGCCATCCCCCCCACCCCATTTTGCCCTACACTGTAAAATCTCTTCCTTGTATCCATTTTTTACATGAGTTAATCTTCCCAATTCTTCATCGCCCTTCCCGGTGCAACCCTCTTTTTACTTGTTTCATTTTTTTGAGATCACCCTAACATAACTGACTCACATTCATACCCTCTGTCTACATAGACTCCTTCTAGCTGTCCTAACAATGATAAAGTTTTGGGGAGTTACCTATATCATCTGCTGGTTAAAGATCTCTCTATTCAGAGCCACTCACTTGATCTGGGTCAAATTCTATCAGTTCAGTCTTCAAAAAGGTCCTTTCCCCTGGTAGGGAGCTCAGAATTTCTAATCACCATTAAAATGCTGTTTTCAAGTGTCCTGTATGGTTTTATAGATTACCCAACATAGACAGTGATGGTCTCAATTTCTTTTTCCCTATTCTTCCTCTCCTAGCTTCCAGGCATAGATGTGGGATAACTTAGTATAATAGCTAACATTTATAAAGTGCTTACTATATACTAGGCATTGTGCTCAGCACTTTACAATTATTATCTCTTATCTTCCCAGCTACCCTGAGAGGCCAGGGCAAGTATTATTCCCATTTAACAGATAAGGAAACTGAATCAAACAAAGGTTAAGTGGCTTGCCCAGGGTCACACAACTAGCGGGTGTCTGAGGCTGAATGTGAGCTCCAATCTGGTTGCTCTATCCACTTGCCCACCTAGCTCTGCTCTTCAGGTGATAACTATATATTCACAAGTATTAATGCTCAAATATCACATTCCCATACAACATGAAAAGGCAGTTTTACATAGGAATAACTAAATTTATGCCTATTCAAATTAAGAGGAAGACCAGCAATGGTCACATAATAGAGAAGATACTGGACTTGAAGTCATGAAGACTAGGATTCTAATCCTACCCATGACATTTACTAGTTGTATGACCATAGGCAAGCGTCAGGCATTTTTTAAGACTCTAACTTACAGACAGGTTACACTGATGAAATCAAGTAAAGTTCGTAATGAAGATTCACTTCAGTTTGCACAGTTGGGATAGTGTAACCAAAATAGTGTTAATTAATAGGAATAAGGAAAATATAAGCAAACTCAAGTTACATATTCAAAGTTACGCTGATGACTTCCAGTGACCATAGACTAAAGACAGAGGATGAATGCCTGGGTACCTTTATGTTCTAGGTTGCAAGTATAAGGAGAGTGGAGATAAACATTAGAATCTAGTTGAGACAATAGACGATAAGATGGAATAGTAATATGGAGAGAAGCATGGATTTGATGTCATATACTACTCCTAATATCCAGCACTTATATATCCATTTAAACTTTGCATTGCATCTTCACAACAACCCTGGGAAGTAGGTGCTGTTATTATCCCCATCTTACAGATGAGGAAACTAAAGCAAACTGAGGTTAAAGGACTTTGCCAGGTTCTCAAAGCTAATAAGTATCTGAGGCTTGAGGTCTTTCTGATTCCAGTTCCAGTGTTCTATCCATAGTACCAACTAACTGTAATTACATATGTGTGGCACGGACTCATTTTTTTAAAAGTGTACATAGCTAGCTCAGTTCTTGAACATTCCTCTTCTTGTTGCCCCACCTCCAGAGGGAGCACTACATTATTTGAAAGATTTCACTACCAACTATGTTAGGTTACAAGATTGGGTTTAGACAGGGTAATTGAAAAAAGATGAAAAGTTTTTATCATAAATGTGGGATATTTTGAATAACATTTTATTTTTTTCCAATTATACATAAAAAAGACATTTAACATTCTTTTTTTAATGTAACAGTGATTTTGAGGAGGGAAATATTACAAAATCTAGTGCTTTGATATTCCTTTAGCCTCATGCATTACTTAAAGCATACTAGTTGAGAGCCTATCACCAACCCCTCTTAACTATGGTTCCCCACCCTCATGCCATAATTCTGTGCTTCAGGAAAGAAGACTTTAGCAACACTATCTGAGGAACCATAGGCCAAGTTTAATCCTGATAGGTTATGTATACCTGCAGAAACAGGCAAACTGGAGTAATGCTGACACAGCTTCTAGATTACCAGAGCTTTATCAGCTCTTTATCAATTTAGTGATTATACACACCTCTACAGGATGTCTTTTCCCTTGCTTCACAGCAAGGATCCAACTGAATCATCTATAATAGCATTTAACCCACTTCTGACTTTTTTAAGTTGGTCAGTAAGAATTCATTGAGCCTACTGACTAGAAAACATTATGCTAGGAGCATTTATAAAAGCCATGTTCATTTAAATATTGTCAGTGACTTAACCTCATTGAAAATACTCACAAGACTAGATATATGCAGTATTTAATCATTTAATAATTTAATCTGAAGCTTATAAAAGGGTCCATGTACTACTAGGAAAAGATAAGAAATATTGGGTTATGTGTAATAAAATCTCAGGAAAAGATATCAATAACTCTTTCTAGAAAGTAAAACGCTGAAAAAGTCTTGAAATACATTTAACAAAAGCAAAATGAAGTAGTTTGGGTTTGGAAAATCCCAAAGAAAACTAAATATTTCATCATAAAATTAGAATTAGAAAGTGGACAAATAGGTCAAAAAAAACCCCATGAGTTTCCAAAGACATGTAGTACTATCCCAAGTCCTCACATAATGATGAATTTTATTGAACTATAATTCTTATTTATTAAAAATTTGTTTCAACAGCTCCAATGAAATGAAACATTTTTGTTTTTATGTTCATACAGGGAGCATTAGAGGACACCATGCTCATATAACATATTAAGTACACCATCACTTGTGTATCACCCTCTAATAAATCTCTACATTTCATGATTTGAAGGAAATGCAGTGTCTCAAAGGTTAGAAAACATAGTAGGCTTAAATTTTCAAGTGCGAATCTTTATGTTTTACTTGAATTGAGCTTAAGCATTAAGTTTAAATTAGGTTCTTCTTGAGAAAGCATCCTTCCTGTGGCATTTTTCAGCAGGATTCTTCCTGCTAATTATTTTTCTTCCTCATTATTTAAGAAAATACCTAAGTCCAGCTCTTATATTCACTCAGCACCTCTACTATTCCCCAACAGTCCCCATTCTCCGTTCCTTATAACCTGACTAATAGAAATGCACCTGAATTCAACTCTGTCCTCTCTACCACTCTCTACCACTCTGTACGGTGTTGGAGGTACAGGAGAAGCTGATACCTTCCTCTGAGGATGGCCCTGAAGCATCCCTGCTGTTATACAACAGCTATACAGCCAAAGAACTGAAGAAAAGATGTAGCCAGGGCAATGTGTCAGCAAATGCTTGAAGGAAAGGGAACTGTAATACAACTGAGGATGGTATCTTACCCCAGAAGTAATTTGAGGCAAAGAATGAGGTGGTTGAAAAGTAAATTCTGCAGAGTGAGAGGAGACTGAGACAGATTTGATGCACAGCTCTCCAGAAAACCATTATCAAAGGGGAAGGAATCAGAAAATGAGCAACTGGGGAATACAAATTTTAAAAGACCGAAATTGCCAAAAATCTCAGGAAGAAGAACATTCAAATAAAAATCTTGAATTCAAGCAGATGAACCAACAGAGATGATATGGCTTCCAATCTTCTAAAGATCCCTGACCTAATATTGTAAGACAAGGAAACATGAATCAAGAGTTAATGAGGTATACAGGACTTTCTGGATCACCACTAGATCATGCAACATAGTAGCATGTTCCCAAATGGTTCCCAATTTTAAAAATAATTAAAATCATCTTTATTACCTTGGTCAAAAGGAAATAAGTATATATATATATATATGTGTGTGTGTGTGTGTGTGTATACATATGTGTATATATATATACACACACACACACACACACACACACACATATATTTTCATTTGTGTGTGTGTATCACTTTATGCCTGGTTATATATTATGATTACAATTGGCTAGAAACAAGATCCCAAGAAGATCGAGGCATTTGCAATACATTTGTCCTTTTGATGGTGTCATTCACCTTTCAGTTTTCAATAATGATTACAATTTTGGTGCTACTACTTGAACAATCTATTCATTTTAAGGAAAAAAAAAGACTTTATAGATAATGATATTATAGCCTCTCATAGGTCCTAGGATAATTGGGCAAGTCACATTCCTCCGAGAAGAGGGGCCCAAGGTTATATTAATATATTAACTCTCAAAAACTAAAGCTACACTTGCCATTTGTTAATTACAAGTTTCTAAGTAATTAAAGATCAAGATTAGTAGATTGATAATAAGTGGAGCACTTTTGTGAGGAAATTAGAAATGAGAACACAACCAACTATATCTTCTATTTATTTCTTCTTGTAATACAATTTATCTTCAAAAGCAACAGGAATGATGCCTTCACACTCTTTCACAGCCAGGGTTAGTGGGTGTTTCACAATATTTGGTCTGATCACATCAATGTCTTGGGATAAATGTTCCATTAAGCTGTCAACAGTTGTTCTGAGTGCACAAAAATATACTAAGAAATGTCCTCCTCTGTTATGTCATGTCTATTCGACATTCACTTTGAAATGTCCAGAAAGCAATTGTATATGTGAGACTGTAGGTTACCAGAGAGGTTGGGGAAGGATAGGCATATTTTTGATCATCAGAATATAGATGGTATTTAAAAGCATGGGAACTGATTAGATCACCAAATGAAGTAGTATAGAGGAGGAAAAAGAAGCAAGGCCAGGACAGCACCCTGTGCAATATCTACAAGTATATGCCAGATGAGGACACAGCAAAGGAGACAGAAAAAGGGTGGTCTGATATGCTTATCACAGGAGAATCAAGATAAAGTGATGTTCTAGAAACCTAGTGTGAAGAGGGTATCAAGGACAGGAGGGTGATTAACAGTACCAAAGGCTGCAGAGAGGTAAGGCAGGATGAGGATTGAGAAAAAGATACTGGGTTTGTCTATTAAAAGATCATATGGAGAGAACAGTTTCAGTGGGGTGATGAGGTCAAAAGCTGTATCATAAGGGGTTAACATTGAGTAAAAGGAGAGAAAGTAGAAGTCAAATGGAAGATTTCATATTTCATCCTGTAGGCATTAGACAGTAACTGGATTTTATTGAATTATTGAATAGGGCACTGATATTATCAGATTTGTGGAATTTGACATCTGAGTGGGAAGTGACTTAAGGGAGGGAGATCATTCAGGAATTTCAGTAGTCTAGGCATGAAGTGATGAAGGTCTATAGCAGAGCAGTGGCCGTGTCAAAAGAGAAAAGGTGGGGTATATATAAGAGATATCATAATGGTAAAATCAACAGGATTTGGAAACAGATTGGATATAAGTCACGAGAAACAGTGAGGAGTCGAGGATGATATGTTGGTTGAGAGCTTCAGTGACTAGGAGGATGGTGGTACCTTGGACAGAAATTGGGAAGTTCAGAATGGGCAAAGGGTGGGGAGAGGGATGTGGGTAAAGATAATGAGTTCAGTTTTATATATGTTGTATTTAAACCTCTCTTCAGATGTGCCCCAAGTTCCCTTGTATCCTGACTAGCTCAGCTTCAGGTGACTAGTGGGGTGTCCTAAATACACGTGGGTATTCTGGGCAGCCATTTTATTGTCCAGTGTTTTATGACATAACTTTGAGCCAGCTCACAAGCATTTGATGTGCCATTGTTGGGATTTCTGTGGAATATATCCATGAGTAGGATTAGAGCCACTTATTGCTTATCAAATACTAAAACTACTAGTGCAAACCCATTTGGGAAGATTTCTTTCCTCAATTGAAGAAACATTCATATTATGTTTAATGTACTAGAACCTCTTTCTCTTGAAAACTAAGAGTAATTATCTTTACTATGGATCATAACTTATAACTTCTTGGCTTCCTGCTAAAAATTCAACAAGTTTTCTCTTCTACATGTAACATTTACTAAAAGCTCTGTTGGATAGGATTCCCCTTCCCATTCATTTGCCTAAATGGAAAAGGAATTCAAAGAAGGGAATAATCGCTGTGGGTTGATCACTGCAGGATAGGAGTCATGAAGGAAAAGAAAAGGACTCTATCTCAAGCTTTGTTTTGAACTTTGCTGCATACATCACAGTCCCAACATGGGTTCAGAATGGAATAATTACTTAATAATTAGAATGTTATGTTCAGTGGACAGAAAAAAAATTGGGTATACCTGGGGAAGAGAAAGCTGTGGTAAAGATATGGTGATGAGACTGAGCATATAAACATATAAATAAAGTAAAATATATAATATATGCAATATGTATTATATATTTATATAAAATATATAAAGTAAAATAAATAAACATATAAATAAAGTTTAAAGAATTTAATTAGAAAGCAGTAGAATATAAGGGTGAGCTTGGGAGGTTGTATGACAAGGCTCAGGTGTTACTTCTTTTATGCGAAGATTTTTCCCCCTTCCTAAATAGTGGGTAAGAGGAAACTGGTTTCAAAGGGGAGAGAGTGAGTGGAATGTTTTAAGGAGTAATGAGAAGTGTCAAAAATAGATACTATGTTCTCTGTGGTCTGTAGAACCATCTTCTTGGTGCTCCAACTAATGTCATATGGAATTTAGAAGTTGTGGCAGTGGCAAGTGTTTATTGCAGGTTCACATTTCCTAATGAGTCTATGGTAATTAGGAAAGACACTGCATTCTACAAGAAAGCATTTTGAAAACAGCTAGATAGGGGAAAGTGAGTGGGAGAATGTAGAAGCTAAGAGCACCGAAAACTTACCTTGGAGCCCCTCCATTGGCCTGGGGACTATGGCATATATGTGACGCACCTTGGATTTTAATTATCCACACCATTCAGTGTACAATATTACCATATGGAGAAAGCAATCATAAAAAACTATAAGGTAACATGTTTCCTATAACTTTCTGAATCTGAATCATAGCCAGCTAAACTCCTCTCTATAATTCTGTTCAGTGGAGATGAGCAACTGAATATATTAGTAGATAAAGCCATATCACCTGATGAAGAGCTTGTAATATGAACCTAAGAAATTTGAACTTGATTCCAAAGGCCTAGTCCTTATATTCTTATTAATAGATAATTATTTAGGCTAGTCTTCAGAGCTTAAAGAATGCTGAATTTGAGTCACAAAATGGATGTTTCAAATCTTGGCTCTATCACTTACTGTCAATGACCTTGAAAAACTACAACTTTCATGGGCCTCACTATCCTCACCTGGAACAGAAGATTGGAGTAGAAGGCCTCAGTAGTCACTTCCAGTTTTCATTCAATAATAGTATACTTGTCAGTCTTTGTGGATACTGGCACTTCTCGTGGATGCTTAATTAAAAACACGACCATTCCCTCTCATAAACTTCTATTCTGTAACTATAAAAAAAAAACTTCTTTTATAAAGAACTACAAAAGTAACACCTGAATCAGGCTATCCACTAAGACGACAAAAGTACACAGAACATCTGTTCTCCTAATTATACACTTAATTATAACTCTTTGTTAGGTCCCATTTTTAGACATAGAACACAACACTGCATTTCTTGACGTTTGATATAAGTGTTTCATACAAACCTTAGTTATATATGAAATCAAGTTCTGATTATAATCTAACATTTAAATCAGGATTTTTACTTGAACTATTCTAGATAATTATGCCACCCACACAACGATATAGAGAAATGCCCTTGCATACAAATAACAGGTCATTTATAAAAAGGAAGAAACAAAAGAGGCCAAAAATAGACATAGGGATCTACTAAACATATCCTTTTGGAGTGTGATTTACATCCTCAAATTGCCACTGTTTGTGTCCTTTCACACCAGTTATTTTTAAATCCCTTTGAGACAAGCTTAGAATATTAACACGTGAAGTTTACTTAGAAAAAAAATCCATAATTAACTAGTTCAAACCCCCTAGTGAGGTAATTAAACTTATCTTCATCTACAGGGTTTGATGTTTATCTAGTCACCTTCCTTTGCCATTGACAACTCTCAAAGACACAAGGGATGATAAAATGTGAAGCAATCCCTTGGAGAAAAAAAAGAAAGGGAGGGGGAAATCAATGCTTGTCATATTCCCTGACATTAACTGGCTAATGTACATATTTGACCAGAACCTTGAAAAAGTTGTTAAGATTAATATGAAGAGATTCTCCATAGAATTCTAAATTATACAGTTCAGTTAACATATTTTGAAATAATAATATTAGCTACTTTATGGTACTTTACATGTATTATTTCATTTGTTCTTTACATATATTATTTTACTACTTAACATATATTATTTCATTTGTTCTTCAAAATAATTTTGTGAGGTAAATGCTATTTTTATCTTCATTTTACTAAAATCCCAAAGGTGTCCCTGAAAAATTTGTTAAGAACATGGAGTTTTTAATCTTTTTGTGTGTGTGTGTCATGGAGCACGCTAGCAGATTGATGAAACCTAAAAAAGCCACTCAAAGTTTTTATATGCCTAAAATAAAAAAAATAGCATTAAATAATTATTGAAATAAAGATTTTTTTTTAATAATTCAAGTTCACAGACATCCTGATCCAAGGACTCCAGGTTAATAAACTGTAGTCTATAGGTAGTAAGAGGACACACTTGAGAATATATTTAGTTCTTTTAGGGGAAGATTAATTCTTTCAGATAAGAGAGTGATTTATATACTGGGAGAATCAGCTTTCAATAGGATATCTAAAGTAGTGACAGGCCACTCTTCAGCAAAGTTGGTGTAATGGTAATCAGGGCAGGATTTTTTGCTGTTCTTCTTTTTTGGGATGCTGAGACTGTCAAGTGCCTTTAAAGAGTCTGGCCTTTGTTTGAATGGGGTATATAAAGGGGGATCTTTTTGTCTTGGAGTGTTTTTCAGCATTAAGACAATCTGGAGCCATTTATGTGATGTGGTGCTCCTGATTGAGTTGCTTTTCCACACCCTGGTTTCCCACACCCTAAATGCTAAGTTGGCCCCAGCCCTCAGGGTGCTGAGCAGGGTATATGTACTGGAACGTTAGCGTTTGACTTTTGGGGGTACACTCATTCAAAGAGTGATGAGACTTTGGGCAAGCCATTGAAATAGCACCCCACCCCAGGCTTTGAAATCCAGATATTGGTGCTTCTCTGGTAATTATTGCAATTTGATCAGACATGGTCTGTCTGTTGATGTTTGTAATTTCTGTTTGTATTTGCCCTGAAGTTTGGGGGGCTGAACTCTTCCCCCTGCAATAAGTGAATGATACATATATGTTTAATTAAACTGAGATTGTTAACCCCTTAAAGTTGTTTCCCTTAGAAAAGCAGATCGAAGAACCTGTATTGGCAGTCCTTCTGCATGCTGGTGTTATTGGTCTTCCACTGCCACAGTAGCTGCTAGCAGCATTGTTGTTACAGTTGGTTGCTATATGTGATGGGATTTGAAAGGTTTACCATAAGGGTCCCCCGCAAACAACAATATTTCTCCCCAAGGTGGGGAAACTGGAGTTTTCCAACAGGCCATAGAAGATGCAGAAATACAAAAAATCTATTCTTTCAGTAATTAGAAGCTAATGTAGAGACCAATTCCCTTTGCAATGCAACTGAATTTTTCTCAAATAATGCTTATAGTATTTTTCCATCATGAATTTTATTTGACAGTGTTTTATTCTACTAATCTCATCCTAATTCAAGTTTCTGGAATACTTGTTGAATTTTGTTTCTAAGCCTTAGTGCCAAAAGTACTAGTTCACATAATAAAAAGCATATATTCAACATATATTATGTGCCAGGCACTCTGCTAATTATGGTTCTCCTGTTCTTTATACACCTAGTAACAACCTTTGTCTTCAATGTGTTTCTCTCTGTTCCCAGGTGTAGTCTCTCCTTTCTTGGGTAACCAACAGGCCTCAAATCTATGAGTGAGTTAGGGGGATGCCTAACCCAAGCATGCAAAGACATCCCCTGGAGGAATGGGTAGATGAGAACAACTTGTTCCAGCAGCCATGAAGGTAGATGAAGCAGGCATTGAGGAGTGCTTAGAGCTTGGTCAGATATCAAAGATGCCAAGGCCATTCAATGAATCATGGACCATTGCCAGTCATCTTGACTCTTGCCTTCTCACTGGACTTTGATGACTCAGAAAACAGAGTGAGGCTGACAACTTTATGCAACTCTGCCTCATTTAAATGGAATTCATACAGAAGTAAAGATATCATCTTGTGATGTGATTTATCCTCTTTGAAAATGAAAGAGGAACAAAAACAAGTGCAACCAAACTGCCTTGTATATAGCAGACACGATATTCATTGACGTGAATTCAAATTCCCATCTTAGAATTTAGGCAAGTTGATGTGCTGAACAAAATGAAAAATTAGACATTTTCTCCAATCCCACTAACTCCCCCATCCACACATACACACAAAAGAGGAATTATTTGCCAGAGGTGGAGAAACAGGTATCTCTATTAAACAAGAAGCCAGAATCCCAACAAAGTAGCCATATTATAAATGAATAATTTTGATATTGTTCAGTTGCATCAATTCTTCATTATCATACTTGGGTTTTATTTAGGCAAAGATATTGGAATGGTTTGCCAATTTCTTTTCCAGCTCATTATACAGATGAGAAACTAAGACGAACAGGGGTATGGGTCTTGTCCAGGGGCACACAGCTAAGATGTGTCTGAGGCTTGATCTGAACTCAGGGAGATGAGTCTTTCTGACTCCAAACCTGGAATGCTATCCACTGTGCACCCAGCTGTCCTATGAATTAACAACAGAGAATGTTGATCCCTAACACTCCCTGACCATACCACCTTCCCTCTGGTAGGACATACATACTGACCCATGAGCTTCTGCTGTTGGTCTCAATAATTGCATTTCTTTTGGAATCTCAAACTTTATACTACTGTATTTCTCCCAGTATTCAGCTGCAAAAAAGCAGCAGACCTCAAATCTTTCAGGCCTTCTCAGGAGGAAGTGGAGGTATAGGAAAAGGAATTCAGGTTCTACATGAGATGGACCTGGATTAAGGAAGCATAAGGCTATAGAAATTAGCCAGGACACTCACTTCACCCTGGTCAAGCCAGAGACAGAACTAAAGAATTAAGGAAATGGGAAAGGGGCTCATTATGTTGAGCTTGCCTGAGTTTAAATAAAAATGACTAACACACAGCTGAGGTCACTCAAAAACCTCCAGAAGTTACATGGGGCAGAGAGAAGACCAGTTAAAAGTATATTCCCTAACACTGACAGCTGAGTGGAGCAATGAATAGAGTGCAGAAGCTAAAGCCAGGAAGACTCATCTTCATGAGTTCAAGTTCTGTCCTCAGACATTATATAACTGTATGACCCTGGGAAAGTCACTTAACCTTGTTAGCCTCATCTGTAAAATGAGCTGGAGAAGGACATGAAAACCATTGTAGTACCTTTGTCAAGAAAACCCCAAATAGGGTCAAAAAGAGTCAGATACAACTGAAGCAACTAAATAGCAACAACAGCAACATAAAAGGAGGCTAAGACAGCTTTGAGAAGAGCCTTGGGGATATACCTACTCTCAAAGGTCAAGGAGTGATAAAATGAGTGACAAGTGAATATGGGGGGGTGGGGAGGGAAGAAGACAAAAAGAACCAAAAAATCTTAGGAAGAAGGAATCTTTTTAAAATCTAGATAATTTAATAAGAAATATATTAAAATCAGTATGGAAAATAGATAACAAGATATCTGAAAGATTGTAAACACCTCTAAGTTAATACTGAAATACGAAGGAAATTATACCAAAACTTGATAAAACAGAATCCTATGGATTCCAAGAGTGCATGAAATCTCATGAAACCTCACAAGGCTGTTCTAGGACAGTTCAAGAGGGAAATTAGAAACTTGAGAGAATAATTTAGACAAAAGCAAAAGGTAAAACTTACAGTTCACAAAGAGGGAATAATTAGCAGATTAGAAAAACTTGAATCCACAGAAGAGAATATCTCCAAAGAAGCAAAAGCAAAAACAACAGATTGAAAATAGAAATATATTCAAATGCAGGACAATATACAAGAAGAGAAGTCAAATGCAATCACATTAAAAGAGCTTATGATCTCTATAAAAGTACATTGATATCAAAGATATGATGCATAGAGACGACATAAGGATATAGTCTTCCCAGAACATCTCATCAAAAAACTTGAATACTATGATTCAGAAAACTGAGAAAGAATAAAAATGTATTAAATTTTCCCTCTTCCCATGCAATAACCCTTCAGAAGGATGACACATTAAGGCATTAAAGTGAAAAATATCTTAATGTGAATTAAACAAATTCATTCTAATCATGGGAGCTCATTGGGCCCGTGTTTTGCTAAAGAATCTGATTGAAAATTAATCTATAAGAAGAGATCCACAGTACAGATAGAGCATTTCTGTTTTGTGGCTATGTTAAGAATAACCTAGAAAGGGAGAGATAACAAGAAACTATGAGCTTCCTAGAGGGAAGAGGATCAAAAAGAAGGAGAGAGAAGCTATTTTAAAAGTAGAAGTAACTGTGGGATAAAAGACAACTTCATTTGCCTCATAATTATGATGGTCTAATTATGTCAATCAAATTACAAGCATTTCTTAAGTACTTAGTATGGGCCATGCACTGTGCTAAGGGCTGGAAACACAAACACAAAAATGAGAAAGTCCCATCATTACAGACCCTTACATCCTACAGAGGGAGACAGCATATATACATATAAGTACATATCTAAATATGAGGTGATTTTGGTGGGTGAGATATTAGCAGCTAGAGTGATCACGAAAGCCTTTAAGTGGAATGCGGAACTTGAATTGAACTTTGAAAGATATTAGCATTTCTAAGAAGATGAGTTGAGTAGGCAAGATTTCACAACATGCAGGAAAGCCAGCATGAGAACAGAAAGCCTGGCAGCTTGTCTGAATTGTACAGTGTCAAGGAGAGTGACATATAATAAACCTGGCAAGGTTGGTTGCAGCCAGGTTGTAAAGGGCTTTAAATATCAAAGAGAGGGGATTATATTTTATCTCATAGGCAAGAGGAAGAAACTGAAGCTTCTTGAATGGCATGATCAGACCAGTGCTTTAAGAGTATCATTGCAGAAACTGTGTGAAGTATGAATGGAGAGTGGAAAGACTTGAAACAAGAAAAAAAATTTGAATGTTACTGTATTGTGTGGACAAAATTAGATCATATAAAATATTAGTTATAACATAATAAAGTGCTCTGGAAACTTTAATGAACTATGTAAATATTATCTGTATGATTGCTTTTATAATCATTATACCATTGAAATACTTTTGTTGGTGATATGAATTTAAATATTGGGACACCTCCATGTAAAAAAAAATATTCTCCCTGGCCCATTTCCTTAACCCTCCAAAAATGGCTCCACACAACTTGAAGGGGCCCAAGAGGCTGGTTGGGTTGGAGCTTTCTCCATACCTTTACTTTTTCACAGTATAGCTCAAAATTTAAATAGTAAAACTCCTAAGTTCCCATAGAACCGTATAAATGAGAAGAGCATTTCTTGAGATCTCTGAGATATGCTTTGATTTAAATAGACCTGTGAGATTTTACTTAAATATTCTTCTTACTCCAGTCCTCTAGTCCACGCTGATCCCTCCATTTTCTGAATTTCTGATGTCTTTAGAGACTGCACCACACAGTTTGGTGTTTAACTACTGTCTCATGTTTTTCTCCAATTCTTTCAAGTGTCATCTCTCCAAATAAGATATAGTCCTACGAAAGCTTACGTGTCCCCTGCATCCTCTGCTATGCTTAGCACCTTGGGGCACACAATGAATGTCCAATACATGTTTGTTGATCATTTTTCATTAATCATTTTTACTTTATGCTCTGAGAAGGCAAACCTGCAAATTCAAATAAAACACCTTTATCTTCTACACAAATTATAATATAGCATGTTTACTAACATGAGTGGAATTTCTCTTCTGCTTAAGTTGCATGTTTTCTAAGGTTACCTCTCAGGCTGTTGGGGTGACATTTAAATCTCAGCATCATCAGTCATGTACTACTGAGTCATCTCCACAGGAGTTTCTCTACTATGCCATAGAAATTACTTCACCCTGGAAGCTCACTCAAAACCTGGACTACAACTCATATTTTAAGTGTAGTAATTGTTATTAATATCCCTGTTTTGCAGATAAGAAAACTGAGGCTAAGAGAGGTTAAATGACTTGCTCAGAGTCACTCAGTCAGCAAGAGCCAGAGGCAAGATAAAAATTCAAGTCTTCTTGACTCAAAATTCAAAGCTTCATCTATCATGCCAAATTTCGTTATGATAGATAAATTCTAGCTATTAATAGGGTTTGATATTGAAAGATTATTAAAATAATTAATTATGAAATAACTATAAACTAATTCCTGAGTCCTCAGTAAAGCTCTTGGTACGTTTAAATATATTTCAAACTATTAAGCCCTATAGTCCAAAGTGCTCAGGTTTTTCAGCTAATATACAGTATCTTAATACAGAAGCTTAACAGGATTAAAAAGGTCCCTTCTGTCTTTTCAAGACTCGTTCAAGACTAAGATTAATAAGAAGCCATTATTCTTATGTCAAGGTTGAAAGGTAGACACATATGATTGAACTATGACTGACAACAAATCCTCAGGTGCATTATTAAACATGGCAAGAATGTTAATAGCCAATAA
Organism: Phalanger gymnotis; assembly: GCA_028646595.1. Lineage (NCBI taxonomy): Eukaryota > Metazoa > Chordata > Mammalia > Diprotodontia > Phalangeridae > Phalanger > Phalanger gymnotis. Next base: position 271,445,379 of record CM053626.1, read on the forward strand.
AAAAGATTTTTCCACATTTCACTTCAATAAAATGTTTATGATATAGTTATTGGACCTGTTCTGCTACAGTGGGATCAGAAATATTGTTATGCTTTCAAATAGATATTGACATTGAGTCCTCCTTATCAGAAAGCTCTCTTCCAAAGTAAGTTGAGTTAAAGTATTTTATCTTGCCCTATTAACTACCACTTTTACATGACATATTTTCCCAAGATAATTACTTAAATTTGAAAATTCCTTTTCACAGTAGAGAAGAAAAGTTGATCTAAGTAAAACTGGTTTCTCAATGTAATTTTTTTTTAATGTTTGGTTGTTTTCAAATTTTTTTATTGATGCTTCCCCCCCGCCACATCATATTCATTTCTCAGTATATTCCCTACTACCGCTGAATCTTCCATGGTAATTTAAGCAAAAAAGTAAATCAAAACCAATGATCAAAGCAAGTATATTTAAGCATATATGCAAAATTCTGTCCTTAAAAGTTTCCCACATATATAAAGAGAGGAAGCAATGTGTTTGAACCTCTTTTTCTAACAATCATTTATTAAATGGGATATATCAAGCAAGAAAAGGAAAACTACATCAAAACACTGTTAGTCAGGTGACTACCTCTACCATTGGCTAGGAAAAATGAAATGCATCCAAGCAATTAATTTGCCTTCTCGGGCCTTATTTGTAAATTTAAGTGGTTGGATTAGTTTTCATTAAGATCACTTCCAGTTGTAAAATTGGGATTCTAGGTGCTAGATTGTAAGTAACTAGAGGGGAGGGGTCATGTCTTATACTTTTTTGACTTGACAGATAATTCCCTGCAAACAGATAGTTCCCTAACACAAGCAAAGAACATCTATTTTCTGAAGCTTGTTCTCTATCACAAAAAGGGGGGTTGGGGCAGATGTTAAAATTATGTAGTAAATCCAGGCCAAAATACTATATATTATTGTTTTGATGAGCATAAACTGATTACCTTCAATACTTCAACTTAGCAGATAAGTGACAGATATCCATTTTTAAAAAAAGAGTTCTATTTATAACTTTTGTTTTTATGTCACATTTCCTGATATAGAACACTCTAACATCCATGTAGAGCTCTCTCTTATCATTAAAAGAATCTAAGTAGAACCAATTATTACAAAAAATAACTTCTGACCAAAGAAGCAACTAATACCACTTTTAGCCTCCTTTTTTACCCCTAGGAAGGGAGATGCTGATTGAGTGTCTATTCTCTAGGAGCAAGAGTCGCCATTTTTCTTACCTATAATTTGAGGTCCATTTGGTAGTTCTCATCCTTTGAATTACTATAATCAAAGTATATATTTTTATCCTTGTTCTGTTTACTTCAATCTGCTCAGTTCATGTTATCTCATCTTTCTCCAATTCCCTCATATTTATCATTTCTCACTCGATCATAATTTATTATTTTCATAAACCATCCTTTGGTCAGCCATTCCAACAATAATCAATGAGCATCCACTTTGTTTCCAGAGCTTTATTACAATAAAAGTAAAACCATAATAGTTTGCACATATAGATTTATTTATATCTTTAGTTTCATGGAGTTTTTTTACCCATTACCCACATTTTGGTGGGGGGAAGGGAACTTACAATATAATGCTAGATAACTTCCAAAGAATTCCAGTTTTTCTTAAAATTTGCTAAAATTCATTATCATGCATACTCTGGTTTTATTCACATAAGCAAAATTAATTAAAAGAGATTAAAGTTATTGTCCTCAATTTTGAAGAATTTATACACAAAAAAAAAACCAAAAGTCTCATGTTGTTCTATGAGGGATTTTTTTACTCAATTATCCAGGTAGCTGCTACAGTATTCCCCTTTATCTATGAATTGATTGTCATATGACAACTTGACTTATGCCAACCTATTGTATTAAACATTGCCCCCAAATCCTCCAGCACCCAAAAGGTTATATTGCCTTTGGCTGTGGATGGTTTACATTGTACTGTCGACATATTTTTCACATTTAAAAAATGAGCAAAAGAAGTATGTACATTCAGCTTTATTTTTACCAGAGTTTCTCTAGCATTTCTATTGGAAAAGGAAAGGAGATTTTTAATAAAATTGTTAATTTTTTTTTGTAACTATGTAGTTTTGGGACTTGTCATCTCTCAAAAAAATCACCAGCTGACACATTATTGCTTTCATATATAAAATCTAAATCCTATGGGGAAATGGTCATGATAAAGCAGAAATAGAAAGTGTCCAAAATGGAAACAATAAAGAAATAAAAGCCTCTCAAACATTCATCAAAGCATATTAGCAATAAATCCTAATCAACGATGTGTCAGTTCCCACAGAGTAAAAATACAGCTGTTATGCCACTTGTACTTCCTGACACAAGAATGTCACCAGCAGGAAGAAAAATGAACACCTTCCCACTCATATCTGAATCTAACACACCAATGGAAAAGTTTAGTAATCTCATTTTAAGAAAAAATAAGAACTTTGAAAGGACAGTATAGGAGGTAAGGATTCATGGTGCCAAAGCAAAGTGGCATATATGAAGACCTTTGAATTCGGAACCAACAGACCAAGGTTTAAATCCTGTCTCTGCCGTTTTCCTCCTGTGTGACACTGCATATGTTCAAAATCTCTGGGCCTCTGTTTCCCCAGCAGATAAACTCTTGCTCTAAATCCATAATCATATAACTCAACAAATTATAAGGTTTCTTCTAAACGTAAAATAATATTGGATTCTGTGTATTATCCAACCCACTGGGTCACTTCTGGTGCTTGTATACCTAGTGCCTAGCAAAGCACATTGAACCTACTATATATTGTGTCCTATATGGATGCAGTAACCCAAGGGTGAGAAGTGAGTGTGTTTTAATGGGTATCCAAGGGTCAAACAGGCAGTTCCTGGACCCAGATTCAGGAAGTCCTAAGTCCTAGTCCCATCTCTGACACAAGTTGACTTTGTGACTCTGAACAAATAATTTAATCTCTACGTGCAAGCTGCTCTCTTAAGAGTATAAATCCTAGAGTAATTTCCGATAATGAATGATAGAGAGAATTCCTAGTAGGCTAAAAATAAAGAAATAACCAAATTGACAAGAGGAAATATTTTGTAATATAGAGGTGATAAACATGGGGCCCATACAGCTGACAACACTCTCTAGTACAACCTGATTAAAATGTAATTAAGAAATACTTTTAAAATAAATAAAAATGCAACAGAAAATATTAACATCTAATTTTCTAAGTCAATAAAGGCCCTCATGGATCCTTATTTACATATGAGCACTGCTTATTTCTATTTGAGTTGGACACCACTGGAGTAACAAATAAAGCCCTGAACTTGGAAGCAGGATACTCCAGGTTTGAATACTATCTCAGATGCTAATTAGCTATATGACCCCAGGTAAAGTCACACAACTTCATCTTTAAATGAAGGAGTTGCAAGGATGCACTAAACAGCCTCTAATGTGCCTTTCAAATCTAAATCTATGATTCTCTAACATACAGATTAAGAAACAATGCAGTGTCCTGTAATATACATGACTTGGATAGTTGGATTGTAAATGTCCAATAACTTGACTCTTTGAAAAAGGCAACAGTTTCAATAGTCTGGGACCTTGCTCTAAAGATTGCAGGCCTAATTTTGTGCTGTTGCAACATATGCGTACTTATTTCTGTGAAGTTAGACATAAATATCATATCAAGGTATTTATACTCAAGTACGTGCACATGTGATCTTTTGCTTCTATGTATGCATTTTCATATATAACACAAGTGAACACACGGAGGTACATATATACGTATTATGCATTTATACACACACACACATACAGCAGCTCAAACACTACCTTCTATATGAAGCCTTCCCTGATTCTTCTCTCTCCTTTGGTAGTTCCTTCTCACTCTGACCTATATTGTATTGTTTTATATGTAAACTATGAGTTACTCCCATTCAATGATAAGTTATCAGAGCAGGATTTAAGTAGAAATACATATAGATAACAAAGTATAGCATGCCACATATATATGAGAGATGTAGAATTATACCTAGATCTATCTAGATAATATGGATATATCTATACACACAGAGATATAAATGTATAGATATATAGACCACATAGGCACATATGTTAGTGTTGCATATGTATGTTTGTCCAAAATGCTCTATCTGCCCTTATCCTTCTATTTTTTTTGAGGGGGGGAAGGCAGAGCAATTGGGGTTAAGTGACTTTCCCAAGGTCACACAGCTAGTGTGTCTGAGGTCGGATTTGAACTCACATCCTCCTGGCTCCAGGGCCAGTGCTCTACTCACTGCTCCACCTAGCTGCCCCTATCCCTCTATTTTTCCTGTTTTTCTATATGTTTTTCAAGCCTGTTCTCTACAGAAAATTGTCTCAAGACTCTCTCTGTCTCTTCTGTTGTTCTAATTCACACCAAAATGTTAATGACTTAATAACATAATATAGTAGTTTCTTAACAATTACCTGGGCAGTAAACACATTATCCTGGTTTGAAGATAAGGAAACTGAGGCAAAGAGGTTAATTGCTTTGTCTTGTTTCAGTGTCAGAGTCAGAATTCTAAAGGGTTTTCTGATTCCAAAATCAGTAATCTTACTAATATAACATTCTTATCAAGACTTGGTGATTTTCTCTCTGAGAACTGCATAAATTTTTAAAAGATTTCAGGAAAAGGGCAGAAGAAATAAGAATTATTGATAAAATTTCTGGAAGCAATGGCAGGCCAGTGGGTAAGAAATTTTTGTCAAATTCCTATTAAAGGCAAATTTCTAATTTATGCACTTTGTCACCAGTGATAATAATCACTTTGTAGCTATGATAGTAAACACAAATCAGGACCCTTAGTCCTGTCTGCATTGATCACAGGAAACGTGTGGCTTATTTAGTACATGCAACTGTTGAGATTGTCTCTCATTTGAAAATCTGCCTCTCTTAAACTCCTAGCATTTTAATGTCTTGCTTTGTTCCTGCATCCTTTCAACAATTAAATGCTTCCTTTGTGTATAGTATTATACTGATTTCTGGAGGAGAAGCAACAGAAAGATAAGACATAATCCCTAACTTGAGAAACTTAAAATCTACTTGAGAGACCAGTCAAACATGTATGAAACTGTTAAGTAACAAAGTTTGACCATGTAAGATTAAATGCAAAGAAGAATGATATGCCATACAATATCTGGTCCTATATCCTATTATAGCACAAGGGCTCACTGTTACCTCTTTCTGACCAGTTGTTGTTTCAACAATCTGGCTAACAGCTGTTGTGGGGGTGAAAGACCAACACAAGCCCAACAACAAGCACGCTACCAGCATGCTGCAAAAGCCCAGGTTCTTTTGATCTGCTTTAGTAAGGAAAGCAATGTTAAGAGGTTGACAAGTTTACTTTAATCAAACATACAAACATAACTCACTTAGCACCCTGAACTTCAGAGAAAAATACAAACAAATTACAAACATCGACAGACAGACCAAATACAATTCATAGTTACCAACATCTAAGTTCAGCCCAGGAACTCATAACAAGGGCTGGCCCAGAGTCATGCACGCCACCACAGCTGTGGGTAAGAGCTCCAAAAACAGAAAGCCAACCCCTGGTTTTATATCTCTTTCAGGGTCAAGGGTAAGTCACACATGTGACTCACCTATGTGACCTAGAATCGTCACAAAGAGGCGACTTAAACCCACATGGTCTAAAAGCCTCTGATGTCCCAAACATGTCACTCAAACTCATGTGTAAACTAGGTCCTCCCCTGAGACAAGGAGGTCATTAAGGACTCCCAAATATAATCAAGAAAACGAAGGCCAAACTCTTCAAGGGCACTTAGTTGAACTGAGTGCTAAGAGCCCATTTTGTTCACCAACACAGTTATCAAGTTCTCTTACCATTTCTGGTTTGAAAGCTCCTGAACTGCAGGTGGCCCTGGATGCAATGGCAGACTTTGGCCTTTTTTAAGCTAAGGTCTTTACTAGGTGTCAGTTTGACTGAGTCAACGCCCATTCAGCAACTGAGGCTAGGCAAGATGTGAGGCAGAGAATGTGTAATGTTAAGCAGGGTGGGATTTTTTTTTTATTGTTTTCTCTTTTAGAATGCTAAAGTAATCAAGTGCTTTTGATTAAATCTTGGTAGGTACTCCCTTTTGCTGATTAGTGTGAAGCCTTCCAGGCCCTAAGAAGGGTATATAAACTCAGAAGTTGGCATTTTGTTTGGGGCTCTCACTTGCTGGAAGAATGTTGGGTGATTTGACCAGAAGACACTCTTGGCAGCCATTTTTAAGCAGTCCCCCGCCCCCCAGCTTTGAAGAAAACCAGATGTTGGTGCTTCTCTGGTAATTAGGTATTGCTATGGATAGACTGGTTTGTATTATTTGCTCTGTTTATATAATGTATGTTTGTAATTTCTGTTTGTATTTTCTCTGAATTTCAGGGTGCTGGTTTTTTCCCCTGAACTAAGTGAATGATGTATGTATGTTTAATCAAAGTGAGATCGTTAACCTTTTAAAGTTGCTTTCCTTAGAAAAGCAGATCAAAGAATCTGTGCTAGCAGCCTTCCTGTGTGCTGGTGTTGTTGGTCTTTCACCTCTACAACAGCTACTAGCCACCTTGTTGTTACAGAATGGCCTCTTGTATCTAGTAAAAAGAAAAATCAATCTGGGAGGGGAAGACCCTCAAGGTTTCTGGCCAAACCATAAAAAATTTCTATTTGCACTCACTCTGAGGCAATCAGCGCCCAAACAATGACCAAATGGTGCTTGGCCTGGGACCTATTGTTGGCCCATCATCTGAATCCCTTTTCTTAGTACAGACTAACTCTGTTTCATCAAGAGTCCTACAATCTCATTGAGGCTCTAAATTTTCCCTCACTTCTGTGGCCCCTGTGTCTTAGTGGCTGCTTTCAGCATTATCCACTCAATCACCCGCAACAGGTTTAACTCTATGTAGTAACAGACAAATGGTCTGAATACATTCTTTTTTTGGAGGGAGGGCACTTAGATCTAGTGTTAGTTGTGGGGAGGGCACTTAGATCTAGTGTTAAAGAGTTATGTGATCATAGAAGCCAGCTAAAGGTGGGTACATATGTGCTAAACCTCTTAGAATTACAGATTTAGAAATTGATGGGAATTTAAGAGGTCATCTACTTCAACACTCTTATTTGGTATAGGAGGAAATTGAAGTTAGACAGTTCAAATGACCTTTCCAAGATCATAGGAAGTAGGTGTCAGAGCCAGTATCTGAATGCCTCCCGTCATTCCATATCAAACACTCTTTCCATGATACTTCTCAATTTTTTTTTCAATTTGTTACCAAATGGAAAAAAGGGGCCCTCCATACCAACATACTATACATTCTTTCTTTGTCTTTGGAAGCATTATGTATTTCTGATTTCACTAAGAGAATACACCACATCATCACTTTCTACTTCATTCCTGAGGTCAACTTTGGAAGAAAAACAGAACAGGGCACTGATTATCAAAGAATGTTTCAGCATAGTAATTTTTATTGGTTTGTTTTATCAATCTTGCCATTAGAAATGTGATTCCCCTTACCCTTAAATCAGCATTCACCATTAAAACACAATTTATCCAGATGCTCATTCATTAAATTAATCCTTGAAATGTGTGCTTACATTCTGTTAATTCCATCTTTCCAATATTATAATTAACTACATAGGTGGATAGGAGTTCCTACATTGCAGGAAGGTAATGTGTTCTAGACAGATTTTTTTCAGATTCACTCCATGAAATTGACATTTACAAGTTTTATCAGCAAGGTGTACACGATTTACTATGAACATAATGAATCAACTCCATCCAGTGATAATTCTAAAGGTTATAGTAGGAAGGAAATTTCCTATTCTAACCTTAAAAATAGACAAAGTATCAAAGTGTGGTTCCTAATGCTAATGTTGCTCCACCATTGAAAGAAAAAATATAGTAAAAAAGTTATAGAATCTTAAAGTGGGATGAGACCTATTCTAAGCCTTTTTACCATCTTTTCTACAAGAACATTGTGGTCAGAATGTCTAAATGCCTTACGTGAAAGGCAATTAACTCATCCCCTGATGAGGCAGAACAATCTCTTTTCATTCATTCTAGATGTTATTAAGTTCTTTATATTGAGCCAGATTGAACACAATAATATGAATATACTCTGACCAAGAGACAATCCAATGAAGTAATCACTTTATCTCTTCTGGATGTTCTTTTTAATTGGTATAGTCTAAGTTTACCTTAGCTTTTTGGCAGCAACAAAGCATTATTGCTTATATATAGAGAATAATTCTATACTTACAAGTTAGTTTACCAAATGTTGAAATTTTGGTCATGGAAACCCATGAAAAGGACAAAATCACAACATAGCCCTTGATTCCTTCAGTACTTCTGTTTCCCATTCCTTCACTTCTGTTTCCCTAGTAACTGTAGTAGAGTGACTGAAGAAAGGAGAAAGGTGTAATAATCACACAATTATTAGATGATTTATCGAATTAATTATTGGCATTATTACTATATGATCTTTGTCCATGTGATCTGATCTGATGCTTAAAGAAGAAAATTAGCTGCCTGATACACTAACATCCTGTCCAACAATACTCATAATGATTGTTATCAAACAGACCACTATAAAGATAATCTCCACTTACATTTGTGTCATATCATCCTTCAAAAAGGTGAAGAGCGAGAAAAATTCTGTGAATCAAAGAATTTGGGGATTTAAGACAATTCTATAGCCAGTTAGTTGAGGGTATTCCCACTTAACTAACAAAGGATCATCCAGCTTATAACCTGAAAAGTACAAAGAAATTGGAATCCACTACATGCTGAGGGAGTCCATTTCACTTTTGGACAACTCTAATTGCTGGGAAAATTTTCCTATTGTCATGCCCAAGTTGACCTCTTTATGACTGACTCATTGCCCACAGTTCTATTTTCTTGGGCCAAGCTGAGCAAATCAGATTCCTTCTCAAGATGACAGCCATTATGTTCCCCTTGAGTCATACCTTTTTCCAGGCTAAATACAACCCATTCTCTCAGTATACCTTCATATGACATGGCCTTAAGTCCCTTCACCATATTACTTGCCCTCCTTTAGAGACTTTCTAACTTTTTAGTGTCCTTTTTAAACTGTGGTTCCCAAAGAAGAATTGAAGGACCATAGAAATATAGGCTCTATGATTCTGCCCTGGCCAAATTTAGGCCTCATACAAGGAACCAAAAAACAACTTAAACTTAGAGTTAACCAAAAGTTAAAATGGATTGAGAAGCGAGCTAGCAGAGTTCTCCCTTGCTGGAAGTCTTCAAGAAGAAAGTAGGTGACTATTTATTTGGCAAAATGAAGTTTGAATTATTTTTGGACATATACTATATGGGTCCCTTCCAAGTGCAAAATCCTAAGATTCTGTGATATAGATAGATGCAGTTCATCATCTTGAGAATTGGAGATACTACGTCTTTAATATTTCAAGTTCTTCCACATCTGAAAGTCAGTCCTCCCACCTCTCTTTCCCAAAGGCCAAATCCATTTTGAGTGAAGATGGTCCATCTCAGATGATGCTGATAATTACTCCCTCCATAGGAACAGCTAACAGAATTTGACATCAGGTTGTATTTTATAGGAAAAGAAAAACATACCTAGAATATGAATATTTGATAGGTCTGAGCTCTGGGATCTGAGTAAGAGACAATTATTAAGGAAAGGGGAGGTACATGAATGTATACCTAAACCACAAGCAGTTTAGGCAGTTACTAGATAGAGTAAGGAAGTTACTAGATAGAGCTAAGGAAGCTTATATAACCTTAAGGTTTCTACTCCTGCTGAGCCATCCACAATTTTAAATAACTATAAGGGGAAGAAGCATGACCCTTCATTGTTTATGTATATCAAAGATGGAGAGCCCAGATTTTTTCCCCATAACTTTTCCACTAAAAGAGAATATGATATTTACCCACCAGATTATCTACAAATTCTGCATGAGGGCTAGATCTGGCTTTCAAATTCACAAATATAGTGACGTCGTCTTCAGATTCTTAGTGGATAATGCGGTCCAGTGAGAACTGACAGATAAGATTATTGAATATTTGATGAATTTATGAGTTTTCTGTCATTTTATCTAATAATACTGATAGGTTATACTGTTTCATCTATGTTCCTATCCTCGTATTGATCAATACTATTCATTTGTCATTTTTAGGAAGATTATCTATGGCTACAGAACCATATGAGTGTGTGTGTGTGTGTGTGCGTGCGCGTGCGCATGTGGTAGGTCAAAGGTACTGATTCCATAATTCAAGGATGCAGGTCTAAATATGATTACCTGCTAACAGTTCTTAGACACTTAAGTTTGAATCTCAATTTCATTATCTGAAAATCAGGTGGTCAGACTAGGTAATCATTTAAGTTATTTAGGCCTGGAATCAGGAAGACTTGAGTTCAAATCTAACCTCAGTTAATAGCTGTGTGACTCTCAGCAATTCACTTTATCTCTTTCTCAGTTCCTCATCTACAAGATGAGAACAACGCCCACCTCCTAGGGTTGTTGTGAGGAGAAAATGAAATAATATTCGTAAAGTAATTTGCAAACCTTAAAGTACTATCATTTTCATCATCACCATGAAATTCAAAATCCACGAGTTTTGTCTCATTAGTAACACATATTAATGAAAAATGACAGGATAAGCAGTGTGGCATAGTAGACACAATTATGACTTTGGGTTCAAGTTCTGCCTCTGGCATATAATAATTTTGTGACCATGAACTAGGCGCTTAATCTTTTAGGTGGCTTTGTGTAGTAGGAAGGCCGAATTTATGATCTTAAAAAGGATTTTATATATTATATATATATATATGTATATATATATATCTGAATGGTTCAAAATCGTTGGGTATATAGAATTCTCTAAGCAGAAGGCATCAAAAAATTTATTCAGGCCCCAGAGCAACAAATTAGCGAACTAACCTCCATTCCAATATTGTGATCACAAGCCTCCAGGCCCAGTAGGCCTGCCTCACAAGAGTAGCCAGGAGGCCACAGAAAAATAAGATGGCATAAATCATATTCACCGGCCTCAAGACCTTGCTCGAACTCCTGGGTCCACACAGGGGTCGGCTCTGCTTCAGCTTTTTTTCAGCTGTAGTTTCTTGCCTCTCCTCGCAGCCAAGCCTCTGGCCTTCTCAAGCCCCGTCTCAAAGACCAGAGACCATTGGTTCCCGAGTTGGCCCCTCTTAAATCGTTAATCTACGCCCACACAGGTTTCACACCTGATAGGGCTTTGGGCCTGGGGCTTAGCACTTAACAGCTGAAAGTTCTTTCACTGTAAACAAAAGCCAAACTCCTCAAGGGCACCCCCAAACTAAGTACTAAGGAGCCCTATCTTGCCTTAAGGACACACTTTGGCAATTCTTTAAAGCTGTAAGTTACAGAGGATCTGCTTCACTGATTTGAATTGTTGGAAGGAATTGCTGCACTGATTGTTCCCTACACAAATAAAAGTACAGACCCAATCCCCCAGTAAAAGAACCATATTATGTACATATAATCTATGACAATCCTTTCTGCCAGACATTTGGTACTTTTTTATTGATTAATTTGAAAGCAAAAAGAAGGAAAAGAATAAATTAAAATAATTAAGAGAGATAGAAGGTAAGCTCATAAAAGACAGGAACTGTTTTATTTCTTTTTGTTTCCCCAGCATGTTAAAACAACCTTGAAAACAATATGTGGTTATTAAATATTTTGTGAATTAAGTTGAATTGAAATTACAATTTCTCTTGAATTTAGTATAAGCTATGCTATTTTCAATAAGTAAAATCCTTGAATTTTTGTAAGATTTCAATAATGGTAAACTTACACACATTTATTTTTGTGTCGCTATTCAAATCCAAACCATCTTACAAGTCAATAGCCCAACACCTTTGCTCAGCCAAAGCACACTCATACTTCTAAACTAAAAAAAAATACTTTTCATTCAACATCAGCCTCTTTGCCGATCATGTCATATTTCTAGAGTGCTTTATGTAAGAGATTTAAATCATATGGCCAACACTACAAATTAAATATAAATTTTCAACACTCTTAAATTGAGAAGAACATAAATCTCTGTCACTGACTTTGAACTATGCCAATATATTTTGCCAAATAATTAGACAATTTGCATAGTCATCATTTCTAATAAATTGTCAAATAGCATCAGTTTTTCAATTCTTCAATCAGCTATTGATTTTAAGAGGGTCACAACGCTAGCTCTAGAATGATTAATTTCTAAAAATTCATGGGTTTTCTTGAATAATCTTTGATACTTTTTAATTCATCCAAATGAAGTCTAACATGCCAGCATTAATTAACATAATTCATATTACAAGACTGAATTAGTTGATAGCTTTGTTGTGCTTTTAATTGACAATCATGAAACTGTTCTACTTTTTCTGTTATAATTTTCATTTAGAGGGGACATATTATTGTCATTTAATCATACATGAAGATTAAAGAAAAATCATTGTATCTCCTATTTTACAAGTGAGATAATGGTTTACTTACTTGATTTTAAATTTTGGAAGCTTACATGGAAATATATTTAAAACTCAAAATGACCTTACAGGCCATCAGGCCCAACCCTCTTGTTTTACAGATGATGAAACTAAGGGCCAAAGAAATCAAATGACTTATCCATGGTCACACAGGTCGTAGTAAGTGTCAGAGAAGCCAGGTCTTTTTTCTTCAGAGTCAGCACTCTGTACTACGTTATGCTATCTGAATTATCTACATATTTTGGTAATTCTCCAATTAAATCTGTATATTCACATTATGCATATATCTGGATATTTAATTCAGATATGTATGAATTTTCCATCTGCAAGCAGATTCAAAATAGTTTTGTCTCTAAGGGCAATTCAGTTCACTTCAACAACAAATATTAACTCTGCATTTATTTTTGCAAACATGTACAATTTGGTTTCATAAACAAACAAAAAACCTGAAAAAAAGGGAAATGAAAAGTAGTCACAGGAAAGTTGAGCATGAAATTCAATTAACTTGATCAGACTGAAGAATTTATAAATAAAACTGAAAAGACATCAAATAGATAGAACATGGAACAGTCTTGTCAACGTTTTACCACCTCATCGTCGATGATGGTGAAACTAACACATTTGTTGCTGTTTGTCCTTCATTTAGAAAGAGGACCAATGATATCATGAGGTTGGTGTCTTGATTCGCACATGAATTGGATTTAAGTAATGCAGAGCTGCACAAAGTGGTCAGCATCACTATCCTCCAAAGTTATTCAAGTCCAGGGGCAAGAAAAAAGTCAAGAAAACTGGCAACAGCCCAGTATTCAGTGGATGACCTTGGCCTTTCTAAATTAAGATCTTTCCCACATTTGGAATAAAACCCAATGCCTAGTGTACTTTAAGAAGTATCAATGGGACTTAAGAAAAAGAAGCAAAAGGAACTAGAATGGATAAAGAATACATGGAATAAATCTCCTGGACATGAAATTTTTGAGGAATCAATTCTCAAGATATTAAGAAAGATCTCGAATAAAAAGGGAAAAATCATAAACTATATTAATACTCCCCCCAAAAGGTAATAGAGGAGACATCAATAACAACTAACATAAAACTACTTAATCATTTCTATAAAATGTTTTATTACAATGATGTGTTCATGTACTTAATGGAAGTTAGAGAAGATAAGTCTTTTAAAAGCAATTTTCTGCAATAGATCATAGGTTGTGATCACAATATTTACTTGAGAGTTAAATAAGATTACAAGATACAGTTGTCTATTTTTTTTAAATTCAAATAAGGATTTATGTTGATAGAGAAAAGTCCTTCCTTAAAATTTATCCTCAAAATGTCTCCCAGATTTTTGTTAAAGTCACCCTACATATGTACAACTACAGAGATAACTTTATATTTATTATATAATAAATATCAATAATTATAATTAAAATATTATATATAATCAATAATTATCTAATTGTCAGTACCATGCAAGGCATAAAACAGAGATGTATGCTAGCCAAAGGTATTCGCCACCGTCATTTAGAATGCCTATTCGTAGCTCCAATCGAAGAAGAATGTACCAAAAATGTTAAGGTTCTGCAGATGGACCTGCCATTAAATGACATCAATTTAGAAAGCACCAAATTCCAGAATCTTATGCAACCTCCTCGAAGAAGTTAAAATCACTGGTCATCAAACCTGATTTTTTTAACAATTCATATGGAAAAAAACAATACAAGTGGAAGGAAAATGGCTATTGAACAGATTACAGCATTAAACGGAGCCATCTAAAGAGTTAATCAGTATATAAATGTTGAAAAGGAATGTTGAGAGTCAACAATCTGGGCCTAGAATAGAACAGGAGAAAAAGAGCAGGCTAACTTACATTGGAGAAATATTACATCACTTTTATTCTTCCCTGACATGCGAAAAATAAATATTTTTTAACATCAAAATTCTCCTGGAAATGCTAAATAAATGAATGAAAAATGATTTTTTTACTATGTGACTGGAACTGTGCCAGCAATTGCAAAATTGAAAGAAAACAACCCCTACCTTCAAGGAGTTTGCATGCTGATAGCAGAAAATCACATCTATAGGAATAGTAACTAGGGAGGTATGTTTTAGACAGGAAAATTAGAGAGAATGGTGAATGGAATAAAAGACAACTGCTTGAAATAAGCTCACCAAGAATGGTAGCGTGGATTTGATTACTTCTCTCAGACTTACAATTGGAAAGGAGTGGGATGGAAAAGACAGCATGGCAGGGAGACAGTTTTGAAGTGATGTGGTAAGCCTTAGACAAAGCAAGAGAGAGTAAAATGCTCACCAATCAAAGTCCAACGTCACAAGTGTGAGACCTAGTTCTGGACAGAGTTGAGGGCTGATGTGTTGCCAGAATGGAAATAGTTTCAAATCATAAAATAACATACTCTGTGAAGAATCAAATTTGAAAGTGACTCCAAAGGCAGTGGAAACTCTTATGGCAGATGTTTGGTGCTTGTGGTAAGGGCTAACATGCAAAATGTATAACTGGAAAAGAAATTAGGTTAGTCATGTAGCAAGAGATAGGGAGAACTAACATCCTGAGTGATATAATTGGAACCATGAATATTAAAAGGCCTAGAAGAAGTCATTATGTACATTCTGTAGATGCTATCTAGATTTACATGAAAACATGAACAAGAATCCCAAAAATTGAGAATTCGTGGATAGGGAGGGAACTATAGGATTCACAGAAATACCCACATCAATGATACCCCTTGTCCATTGAAGAACAAAGGACTGAAGCATCCTCTTTACAAGGCACTGTGCTGAGGCCTGCTTATCCAAGGTCAGATGTGATATAGCTAATGGCAAGAACTTGTAGTTTAATTTGAATGAAAGGGGAGATGGAATAGAGGAGACATACAAAAATAATTTAAAATCTATGGACAATGAGATCAAGTCAAAGAAAAATTTCCAGGAAAATAATATTAGGAAAAACATTATTTTGACCTAGGTTTCATGGTGGAATAGGAATAAAAATAGACAAACTGGATCCAGCTCCACTTCTTTGACCACACTAACTCAACAGAATTTGAATTTAAAAACATTGAATAGAAGAAATGTTTATGCAAAACAGATACAACCTTAAACAGATTTGTATTTGGATATTCCTCCTCCCTCCAAATGGATATGGAGTTAAGCATTTAATTTAGAGGATTTTTTTTGATGCTTTAATCAGTGATGTTTATTTTTTTAATCAATGTAGATAAGAGCTACTCAACGACTTCCTTTCCTGTGAGATTCTCATCCATGTTTTCTCATAAATGCTTTGTATAATAACTTTCTAATTCACTAAGTACTTTTTCCCTTTCTTAGTGAGTTGATGTAGTATGACACTAGAATTGTTTATCTAATGTTTCTCATTCTCAGTATACTTTCTTTCCTCACCCTCCAGTCATATAGCTTTGATAATATTCATTAAATCACTATTTGTATTAAAATTAGTGCACTGGTTAAAAAAAAAACTTTCTCAGCAGATGGGGTAAACCAGCTTGAGGATAAACAATAGACCTCAAAATCATGAGGGAGTTAGGGGATGTCTGACCCAAGCATGTGAAGACTTCGCAAGATGGAATAGGCAGACAAGAACAATTTTTTCCAACATCCAAGAAGGCAGTTGAAGCAGGTGCTGTGGAGTGCTTAGAGCTTGGTTAGACATCAAAGATGCCAAGGTCATCCACTGCATCTTGAGCCATCACTCGTCCTCTTGACTCTGTCCTGCCACTGCACTGTGATGACTGCAGAAGAGAAAGTGATGCTGACTACTTCATGCAGCTCTGCCTCACTTAAATCCAATTTACACATGAAACAAAAGACATCACCCTTACCATTTTACCATTTTTACCTGTCTCAAAGTCCTGTGGCAAGAGGCAAGTGACAAAGCAGCAGCTGCTGATACCCTGGGAGCTGTAGTCAACCCTGCACACAGGCGGCAAAGGCCATAGAGTCATCTCACTGGAAGCAACAGTGGGCTTCAGCAGCCCCCAGGTGTCTGAACAGCCTTTTAAGGATCACACTGCTCACCTGTTGGTGTGAGAAAGAAGCCAGAAAAGGTGCCTTAAAATTTTCTGCTTAGGGAAGTGCTCCGACTGGCCTCTTCGGGTTCGAGTCTTCGCCTTCTCGCCCGGACTCCGGCAGCGGCGGGCCAGGGGTCGGTCATGGGTCGCAGCAGGAGCCGTTCCCCTCGGAGGGAGCGTAGGCGATCCCGTTCTACATCCAGGGAGAGAGAGAGAACGCGACGAGAAAGGTCCCGATCCCGAGAGAGAGATAGGAGGAGGAGCCGTTCTCGCTCCCCACATAGGAGGAGGTCCAGATCCCCAAGAAGACACCGATCTTCCTCTCCTTCCCCTTCCCGGCTAAAAGAAAGAAGGGATGATGAGAAGAAAGAAACAAAAGAAACAAAAAGCAAAGAACGTCAGATTACTGAAGAAGACTTGGAAGGCAAAACAGAAGAAATTGAAATGATGAAATTAATGGGATTTGCTTCCTTTGACACCACAAAAGGGAAAAAAGTTGATGGTTCTGTAAATGCATATGCCATAAATGTGTTTCAGAAGAGAAAGTACAGGCAATATATGAATAGAAAAGGTGGATTCAACAGACCTTTGGATTTTATTGCTTGATGTCTAGATTGTACTGTTGAAGAGTGATTTCTCCACCACTTGGTCACAACAAAGGATAGTGTATTTAACTGTGTATCAAAAACAGGATGTCTCTTCTCTCTTCCAGAAGAGCAAGATAATCTTATTTATGAAGTGTCTCGGAATGCTCGCCCTGCCTCAAAGGAAGAAAGATTTACTTC
>CM053626.1:271463222-271495951 GCA_028646595.1 Phalanger gymnotis
CCCTGATATTCTAGAGCCAGAGGGTAAAATAGAAATTGAAAGAATCCACTGATCACCTCTTGAAAACAATCCCAAAAAGAAAACTCCTAGGAATATTGTCACCAAATTCCAGAGTTCCCAGGTCAAGAAGAAAATATTGCAAGCAGCCAGAAAGAAACAATTACAGTATTGTGGAAAAACAATCAGGATAACACAGGATCTAGCAGCTTCCACATTAAGGGACCGAAGGGCTTGGAATAGGATATTCTGGAGGTCAATGTAGCTAGGATTAAATCTAAGAATCACCTACCCAGCAAAATTGAGTATAATGCTCCAAGGCAAAATGTGGATTTGCAATAAAATAGAGGACTTTTAAGTTTTCTCGGTGAAAAGACCAGAGCTGAATAGAAAATGTGACTTTCAAACTCAAGAATCAAGAGTAGCACGAAAAGATAAACAAGAAAGAAAAATCATATGGGACTTACTAAAGTTGAACTGTTTTGGTTACATTCCTACACGGAACGATGATGTCATGAGACCTTTCTCAGTATTAGGGGAGTTGGAGGGAATATACATATATACATACATATATACATATATATATACATACATATACATATATACAGACAGAGGGCACAGGGTGAGTTGAATATGAACGGATGATATATATATAAAGAGAGGAATATATTGAGAGAAGGAGAAAGGGAGAGATAGAATGGGGTAAATTATCTTACATAAAAGTATCAAGAAAAAGCCATTCTGTTGGAAGGGAAGAGGGGACAGGTGAGGGGGAATGAGTGAATCTTGCTCTCATAGGATTTGACCTGAGGAGGGAATAACATACCCACTCAATTGGGTATCTTACCCCAGAGGAAAGTAGGGGGAAGGGGATAAAAAAAGAGAGGATGATAGAAGGGAGGGCAGAAATGGGGAGGAGGTTATCAAAAGCAAACACTTTTGAAAAGGGACAGAGTCAAGGGAGAAAACTGAATAAAGGGAGACAGGACATGGAAGGAAATATAGTTAGTCTTTCACCACCTGAGTATTGTGGAAATGTTTTACACAATGATACATGTGTGGCCTATGTTGAATTGCTTGCCTTCTTAGGGAGAGTAGGTGGAAAGGGAAGAGAGGAGAGAATTTGGAACTCAAAGTTTCAAAAATAGATGCTCAAAAAAAAGTTGGTTTTGCACGCAACTGAGAAATAAGATATATGGGGAATGGGGCATAGAAATCTATCCTGCCATACAAGAAGGTAAGGGGAAAGGGGATTGGGGCGGGGAGTGGGGTGACAGAAGGGAGGGCTTACTGTGGAATGGGGCAATCATAATATATGCCATCTCAGAGTGGGGGGGGTAGAAATGGGAGAAAATTTGTAACTTAAAATCTTGTGGAAATCAACGTTGAAAACTAAAATATTATATAATAAAATAATTAAGAGAAAAATAGAAGTAAAGTTCAAGCAAAGCTTAGAGAGATGCAGGATTCTTGGCTCTTTAAGAACCCGTATGAAATTCAGTTTTATGCTGATAGTAACAATCCAAAGCACTTTTATGATGCCCTGAAGGCTATTTATGGGCCAAAGACTATGATGCGTATGAGCTACACAGTGCCTATGGAGTGACACTAATTAGTGAGAAGGACACAATCCTAGAGATATGGGCTGAACACTTACACAGTGTTTTCAACGGACTGTCATCAATCAATGCTGAAGCCATTGACCATTTACCTCAGGCTGAAGTCAATCCCTCCCTACCTGAAGTTCCAACTGAAGAAGAGATTTTGAAGTAGCGGTTTCATGTGGCAAAGTACCTAGTGCTGATTCTATTCCAGCTGAGATTTACAAGATGAAGTGTCCATTGCTCATACAAAAGCTTCCTGAAATTTTCTAGGTCATGTGGCAAGAGGAAGTTATCCTCCAGGAATTCAAGGATGCCTCCTTTGTTCATCTCTACAAAGGTAAATGAAACAGATTGTCCTGTGACAATCACAAGAGGTCTCTCTCTTAGTCATTGCTGGCAAGTTTCTTGCCAGAGTCCTCTTTAATAGGCTGATACTTCATCTGGTAGATGGTCATATACTTAAGAGCCAGTGTGGCTTCAGAAAGAGCTGAGGGATGATCGATAGGTTGTTTGTTACCCAACAACTCCAGAAGAAATGCCAGGAGCAGAAGAGAGGTCTATATACAACCTTTGTAGATCTGACCAAAAGCCTTTGATACTGTCAGTTGCAAGGGCTTATGGAAAATTATGTCAAAATTTGGTTGTCTGGAAAAGGTCATTAGCACTGTACATCAATATCATGATGACATGCTTGCCGGGTTCAGGATAATGGACAATGATGCTGTCACGATTCCCCAGTCACCAAAGGAGTAAAACAAAGCTCTGTGCTTTTCCCATGCTTTTTAGCATAATGGTTTCAGCCATGTTGTCAGATGCCTTCAATGAGGATGAACACAGCATCAATGTCAGCTACTGCACTGATGGTAAATTCAACTTAAAAAGGCAACAAACCAAGACCAAAGTGGAGTGTTGGTGCATGATTTTCTGTTTTCAGATGATTGTGTACTCAATGCAGCTTCTGAAGCTGAGATGCAATGAAGCAAGTATTGATTCTCTGTCACTTTTCCTAATTTTGGCCTAATAATTAACACCAATAAAACACAGGTGCTCCATCAGCCAGCACCACAGCATCCATATGTGAACCATCAGTTACAGCAAATGGAGAAATTTTGAATGCTGTGGATAAGTTCACTTACCTTGGCAGTATACTTTCCAGGGATGTACACATCGATAATGAGGTTGATAAATGCATTGCCAAAGCTAGCTCAATGTTTGGGAGGCTCTGAAAGAAAGTATGGGAGAGAAGAGGTATTAGACTGACTACCAAACTGAAGGTCTATAGGTCCATTGTGCTGACCTCATTGTTGTATGCCTGTGAAACCTGGACAGCATACCAGCCCCATGCCAGGAAACTGAATTGCTTCCATTTGAATTGTCTTAGGGAGATTCTGAAGATCACCTGGCAGGGTAAGATACCATACACTGAGGCCCTTTCTTGAACTAAACTGCCAATCATTCAGACTCTACTGCAGAGAATGCAACTCAGATAGGCTGGACAGATTGTTCAAAAGCCAAATATAAGCTTCCCAAAAAGGCTACTTTATGGAGAACTCTCAGGGGGCAAGACTCATGTGGTAGTCAGAAGGGTCTTATTTAAGAATTTTGGAATTGATTGTGTGAAATGGGAGACACTGGCATAGGACCACCCAGCATGGTGTGCCCACATCATACTCTATGAGCAAAGCAAAATTGAAGTTGCTCAAAAGAAACACGAGATGGGAAAATTTAGAGAATGCAACCCAAATGCTCACATGGGGTAGAGCATTCCAAGTTCATAATGATCTGATCAGCCACAGCGGGACACATTGTAACTTGACTCTAACATAGTAATGTCATATTGGTCCTCTTCAAGAATGAAGAACAACAACCAACCAACATGAGACATAGCTTACTGAAAGAAGCCTTCACTGAAAGCTGCATTTTGTTCCACGAAGCCAAAGGTATTTCTAAAATTAACAAAATAAGCAAATTTAAAAGGTGCTTAAATTAAACATAATTTCTAACAGCATATTCATGTAACCATAGCAAAGTGGAGAAATAACAGTTACCTAGTGAATTCCATAAAGAACAAATTGGCATTAACAAAGAAAATGAGTGAACTGCTTTGTTTGAAATATCCCCATACCTTATCTATATCAAGAAACTTTCACTTCCACTAATAGGTTAAAATTATCTCTCTTCAAAATATACAATATATTCCATTTAACAATTATTTTAAAATATGTCTATACACAAGGCACTGAAATAGGGATTACAAAGACAAAGTAAAGAGTCCCCCTGGAACTTAAATTCTGTTGGAATGTTATATCATGTAAACAGAAATATATATTATATATGTGTGTGTTTGTGTATACATATGTGTGTGTAAATATGTATGGGTGTGAGAGGAAGAGAAAGATAAAGAGATAGGGACATAGGAGAGTGGCATACAGAAGAGACCAGAAGACAGAGACAGATGAAAATAAGGATATGGGGTAAGGTTTTCCTGCAAGACAAGTCACATTATCAAGTCTTGAAGGAATTACAGGGATTCTAAGAGGCAGAGGGGAAGAGAGAAAATTCAGAAGTACTTGGTGGAATTATAAATTTGGGGATCAAAAGGTAGGACATATTCATGCAGATGCCTCTCAAAGGACATTCAAAATTCACTTGAACCTGAGATTTAACAAATCCTGTTTTCTCCAGTAAAACACAATTGATTATTTAATATATAGTATTTTTTAACTTTTTGTTTTGTTGTGTGGGAAAACATAAAATCCTAAATTAAAGAGATAACTAGCTACTAAAATAATATTATACCAGTTTTCTTAGCATGAAAATATAGCCTAATATTAAGCCATTTGGAAACTATACTTGCTCTCCATATGCCTCAAGTTATTTCTATGGGCTACCATATGTTCTCAAACAAAAGTCAGAGAGAACAAATAGGCCTTAAGGAATGATGTTTAGTTCAACAGATGTGTGGGCTTTATCAGATGAATATTAGAAATGATTTTCAAAACCAAGAGATTGCCTAAGAAAGCTGTCCACCTCCAGTCTTTTCTGAATTTATATTGAGTAAATGTAGTGTAGGAGAGAAAGAAGGGAAAGAATTAGTTTAGTTCACTCCTGGGGAAAAATAACCAAAAATTAAGGTAGATGAAATGGAAGGAAGGCACCAGAAATTAAAATAATCATAGGAGGCATTAATTTCTGAGAAATCCATATACCCGTCAAAATCATATGAGCCATCTGCTCATGTGAATTTGAGATAATTCTGCCCACTAACTGAAATATATTCATCATTGAATTCTGAAACAGAAAAGGACAGTTTTCAACAGTGATAATTACTTCTTTCTTTACTAGGATTTATTACATTGTTTGCATTTCTTCATCATCTCATTCTATCCTATAGTCATAATATTTACTTAAATATAGAAGTACAAAGGAAAAATTAATGCAATTTTAGTGCTAATAATTAGAAACAAAAGAATTTTACTTTATCACAAATTGAATAATTTAGGTGGTAAGCTTTGCAGCTTAGCTATCCAGGGAGTGAAATTTATTATATAATTTTACTAGAGCCAATTTTTAGTTTTATATTCTTCAGAGAATGCTACTTCGGGGATCAGACTGGCAAAACTGAAAAATCTATACATACAATTGATATATGCTTTCAGTTAGCACTGACCCCAGGCCAAATACCCAGGAGACTATTTTAACTGCCTAGCTTTGTGCCCTTTTCTCAACTTGGTGGTCTCTTTCCCCTTAGGCAATCTAAGTTATCCTACTTTCTTGAAAGCAAGATTGGCATATGCTGGCATTCTGCTTTCAAGAAAGGATCTGAAACTCATTCATACTAAAGGCTAAATGAAAGATAACAGCTCTAGGTTTTTCTTCCCTCAGGAGGATTTGTAGCCTATACCGGATCAAAACCTTAAGAGGCAGGCAACTACAGCAGATTTTCAGGTAAATAGAGTAAGATTTAAGGGTTAAGGGGAACTTACTGGACCTGGAGAATTATACAATATAGCACCCCTGCCCTACTTTCAGTAGTTATTTGAAGCCAACCCTGCCTTTATTCATTCTTCAAATAGTAAAAAAATAACTAGGACACAGAAAGATTGAAGAAATCCTTGAACCAAATCTCTTATTCTGACAGGTATAGAGAAGCAATGAGCAAACAAAAGAGAAGTACAAAATGCTGGTGAGTTCTTAAATAGTAGAGGTCCAAAAGGAAAAGACCTGTTTGTTCAACAGTACCTTAGTGTGCATTTACTTTCCAGGGAGTGTCTAAAGATGGTAGAACTAAACGTCTTGGAGAGATATTTCTAGAAAAGAGAGACTCAGCAGAATGTCCAAGAATAATGCTAGGGTTCAGTTCTTCCTGGGAAAGCTGATGAGCTATTTGAGTCTTTTTATTTTTATTTTCTATGCCTCTTTTTCTACTTTCAATCTCTTATGTTTTCTATGGGATAAAAGTTGTTTTATATCCAGTACACATTCAAGACCTTGAGGGCCTATTTGGGAGATGGAGATCCCACTCCTTGTATTTGGGGAAAATTTGTGTTTGTCATCTATTTCTTTATACCCTCTCAATTTTGTTTCTTATAAACATCTGTTTCTGCTAAAATCGTATTTGGATGGCTCTGTGACCCAGCTAGGTAGCACAATGGATCGAGCACTACACCTAGAGTCAGGAAGTCCTGAATTCAGTTCCAGCCTCAGACACCTACTAACTGTGTGACCTTGAGCAAGCCACTTAACCCTGTTTGCCTCAGTTTCCTCATCTATTAAATGAACTGGAGAAGGAAATGGCAAATCTATTCTAGTATCTTTGCCAAAAAAAAACTTCAAATGGAGTCACAAAGAGTCGGACACTACTGAAATGATTGGACAACAACAATTGACCCAGTAACTTTGAGTCAGAGAAGTTCTGGCAGGTTCTAACGAGTCTGAGAGGATTCCAAAGTGTCCAATGATGGACATCATGTCTGTGACATGAGGTCCAGCCTGGTGAATTGGAGAAATCAGAGATAAAGAAGTGACCACTAGTTAAAATGTTTTGTCAAATTTCCCTCATTTTACATGAATATCCACTGTAATTGCCTCTTTTCAGTTTGATAGAATATGAACTACAAATCATCCTGGGGGAGGTAAAGCCTAAAACTATTATTTCTCATTTAGTCTTTAGCATGAAGGAGTTTCAGATCCTTTCTTGAAAATAGAATGCCAATTTATATGAATCCTACTTTTAAGAAAATGAAAGAATTTGAAGTGCCTAAGGAGTGAGTAGCTATTAAGGTGAGAAAAGAGCACAAAGCTAGGAGCCTGGAATAAACTCCTGATTATTTGGCCTGAACTCAGTCCTAGCTGAAAGCCTATATCATCAGTCTTTCAAAATCTTAAAATAGGCCTCTTGCCTATACATACATACATACATACATACATATATATATATATACATACATATATATGTATATATATATATATATGTACATACATATATATAGCATAAGGGAAAAAATGTCCACTCATTTTACTGCTTGACAGTATTATTCTAACATAAACTTACTTCTTACTGCAAAAGTTTAAGAATATCTATTTGTGGTTCATTTTGAAGAGATAATCCCTTCAGCCAAATGTGAAATCTCAATCTATCTAATATCATAGCCATCTATAGAATTCTATGTAATCAGGATCAGCTTCATGAAAACTCTAGTGCATAACATAATGCACATATCGCCAAGTGATTTCCATCGGCTACTTGCATGTAGAAGGTTTTATCAGCACAAGCAGAAGGGCCTGCTGATACAGCTGTCAGGATAGAGAGGGCTGGCATGAAAGCAGTAAGAAGCTAAGTGAATGGCTGTCAGCTCTCTCAGCTCAGTTGTCACCTTGGAAAATAGGTACAACACCATCCAACAGAAATATTTATTATTACATCATTAGGGGCTGTGGAGGCAACTCAATACTTCCCAGTAGAGATTAATAGCATAGCATAATGACTATTGAGCACTTCAACTATTAAGCACAACTATACAGGCATATTCATTTTAATAATAAATAACATTTTATTTAGAAAGTGATTCTCTAGATGTAACATTTACCTGTAGAAAATGTCAATAGAAATATGTACCCATGGAAAAATAAGGTGCCATTTACTCTCTACCAGAGTGCAGGCCCACTTAAGCAGAATGATATTTTCCAAACAAAATGATTGTGCTATGTGAGTGCACTTATTAAATTTAGAATTGAGTACTTAGTATTGAGACAGGGTCCTTGATCCTAACCACTCTACAAAATTACAAATTCCTGTTTCTAAAAAAAAACTTGAGGTATGTTTATGTATGTATTTTGACATTAGCCCATTATTTTGGGGGAGGCCTTACATGCTCCCATCCCTCTCTCTTGCCCCCCCCTCTCTCCCCTCTCTCTCAATCTCCCTATCTCCCTTTCCCTGTCTCTTTCCCTCTCTCTGTATGTGTGTATCTTTCTCTCTTCACAATGATCTATAAGGTTGGTAGTACAGATACTATTTTCCCCTCTTTATAGATGAGTTAACTGAGAATCACTGAAGTGAAATGATTCCCCCAAGTTCACTAAGCTAGAAAGTGGTGGACTCTGGACAGGTCATAACCATCAAATGACCATGTCTTTAATCATTACTTAGCAGAAATTTCACACATGGAGAAAAATTGCAAATACTTTAGGGATGGATGGGTGAATAGATGGCTCATCTTCTGATATTTCTTAAATTACAAAATATAAATGGACAGCTAAACAAAAGAACTGTCTTGAATAATAGAGTCTAATATGAGAAAGTCAAATAGTTGATTAGCTATTTGCATATATAACTTGTATCCCAGCCTCACCCTCTTTCCCACAGAAAGGGAGCTACATTCAAAACATCCCAGACCACATGATTACCTCATAGATGAGGGAAAAGTCTTTGATGAAGTAAAATGCTTATTTGTGTTTAAAAATCCTTGAAAATGTAGACATAGAGGAACCTCTTTAATATCAAAAAATTATCTATCTTAAATCAAAATCAAAAATCATTTGCAATGGGAATTCAATAGAACCCTTCCCAACAAATACAGAAGTAAAGCAAGGATACCCACCCTCTCCAGTATCTTTTTATATAGTTCTGGAAATGCTAGCAACAAAAATTAGACAAGAGAAAGAAATTAAACATGTAAGTATAGGTAAAGAGGCAATGAAACTTTCTCAATTTATTGGTGATAGGATGATTTGCTTAGAAAATCCTACTTAATCAGCAGATAGCAATTGAGACCATGAAGAGCATCAGCAAAGTTTCAGTGTTCAAAATAGCTTTCCCAAATAAACATAACAAAATTATTAAAGAAGTGCTAACAGGAATGGATATCCCATTTCAAAAAAAGTTAATGCATGTAATAGCTGGATTATGTCAATATGGGAAAAATGGCGACATCTCCAAAGTTAATATACCAATCAAATAATCAAAAGGCTACTTTAGAGAACTTGATAAAATAATAAATAAATTTGTTTTAAAAATCAAGAGAAATAATGAAAAGAGGTTGGGGAAAAGAATGAATGGTCCTTCCAGAACTCAAACTATACTATCAAGCAAAAGTCATCAAAACCTTCTGTATTGTTGAGAAAGACAGAAAGAGAGACAGACAGATACAGAGAGAGACAAAAGGAGAGAGAGAGAAAGAGAGAGAGAGAGAGAGAGAGAGAGAGAGAGAGATCAACAGAACAGAATACCCAAGAGACATTCAGAAACAATATTCAATAAGCTATAAAGCACAAATTACTTAGGAATGATCTCCCTCTTTGATTAAAAATTACTAGGATAATTTGAAAGCAATCTGACAAATTACACTTAGGCCAACACCTTATGCCATATTACATCCTACATTCTAAATCGATACCTGAACTTAATATTAAAGATCATACTATAAAAGTTAGAAGAGAATCAAATGATATGTCCCTTACAAATATGGGTTAGAGGTGTATACTTAATCAAACAATGAATAGAGGCAATTATAGAAATTAAAAAAGATGACTTTGATTATACAAAGCTTAAAAGCTTCTGCTCCCAGGGAAAGCACACAGGACAAGGGATGCAGGGGAATGGGAAAAAAGTTGGTGATAAATTTATCTGATAATGGTTGAACATAAAACATATAAAATTCAACAGACATTAATATACAATGTATAGGTGCTAATGTTATTAACATGGTAGCATAACCAATATTAATAAAAGTATCATGTGTGATTGGATTAATATGTTATCTTGATACAATTGATATTAAATATTATATATAAAATAAGTACATATAATCAAAAGCTTTTCCCCAATAAATAGTCAAAGGATATGAAGAAACCATTCTCAAAAAAAAAGAATTGCAAACTATTAACAGTTATAGAAAAGAATGTTCCAAGTCACTAATAATTAGAGAAAGGCATACCTAACAAAAACCTTGAGGTTATACCTCAGACCCTACAAACTGTCAAAAATATCAAAAGATGGGAATAGTCAATGTAGGAAGGGTTTTTATGTAGATGTACCGGTGCATTTTTAATTGAGTTATATATCAGTATGGCCGTTTGAGAAAGCAAATTTGGAATTATGCAAGTAATGTGATTAAAAGGTCCACGTACTTTGATCTACAGATGTAATTACTAGTCTTTTACACCAAGGAGATCCCTGAGAAGAAGAAAGTCATCAAGATATATATAGTAGTATTTTTATGATAGTGAAGAATTGGAGATGAAATAGATGCCCATCACCTAGGGATTAGCTAAACAAATTATGTTATGAATATAATAGGATATTATGCTGTTGAGAGAAATGTTGAATGGGATTAATATGGAGAAGCATGTAAAGATGTACATGAACTAATGCAGAGTGAAATAAGCAGAGGCCAAAAAAACCCCATGATACTATAAAAATCAGAAAGATCAAGAACAAACATTTCCAAGATAAATACTGCAATATCATAAAGACGTATGGCTCAAGAAAAGAAGTACAAGAAGAGCCATCACCTCATTCTTTTGAAAAAAAATGGAAAATACGTTAACATTGTACATTGTGCATTTTTCAGACTTTTTTCGATACATGGGTCACTTATGCCGATAATTATTTATCTTTTTACCTTTAATAAATACTATTTGTTAAATAGGATGGATTTATAGAAAGGGAAGTGGGATTGATACTGGTAGAAATTATAGTGATGTACAAAAGACCTTAATAAAATCATTTAAAGGAAATTAGAGGTGTATACTTAATTACTTCACAGAAATAGGGGCTATGGATATGGATTACCATATATATGATTGATGTGTTAATCAGTCTTTCTCAGTTACTTTTTTCACCTCAAAAAAAAATTTTTTTTTTTTGAAGGATGGCTGGGTAGAGAGTGCCATATAAGGAAATGAAGGTTATGGAGGAAAATGTTATAAAGAAAAATAAGATAAAAAAACATAACTTTATTTTTAGGTAATCCACTTCTAATTTCCGCTTCTAAGTCCACTTCTAAATCCACTTCTATCCACTTCTAAATTCTTCCCTAGATGCCCGATTACAATATAGAAGTGATCCTAGATTCTAGTAGGATTTATCAGAGCAGAGTAAACTCTGTAAGGTCATATCCAGATGTCAAGGCTTTAGTCACAGTCCCAACAATAGATTGTGCTTAATAAATAAGGACAAACTAAATTAAGCTTGGCTACAAGGTGATGAATCTTTTGGCTACTATGACTTGCAGAGAGAAAATCTAATAAATCAAGGAGAGGTTGTCATTTGCTTTGCTATGAAGAGCATCCACCATCTGCACCAAAATATCCAGGCCCAAAAGAGGAAGAATGTCAAAATCATGTAGCTGTCTGCAACGATTTGCCACAGACTCAATGGGATTTGAATTACCTGTTGTAAAAGTGCCAAAGACAGGACATACGTCAGTTACCCTCAAGGAGTGCACCACTTTGAGAGATGAACATCAGCTGCACAAACACTTCTTCATCTAGGCACGGGATTGTGTAAGAAGAGAATAATGCCGCATAGAGAATATTATGAAGAACATCGAATGCAGAAAATATGCATTCGACATGCTACAAGTGATAGCTTTCCCCAAGTACTACAAACCACCCAAGGGGACATATGGAAAAGCTGACTCATAAGTTTCCTCCAATGTAAAGAGGAACACAAATACATCTCAACTGCATAACATACACTGTTATTTTTGGTCATAAATGGCGTACATGTGCACAAATCTAGAAATTACTTGAATTCATTATCAATACTATAAGTTTTAAGGTGAAAAAAGAAGAGCGTCCACACTAGTAAAACCACAGATGCTTGAAATATTGGCATTCGGAAGTATAAATGGGAGTACGTATAGAAGGGAGAGCAGACTGGGGAAAGGGGCAATAAGAATACATGCCATCTTGGGGTGCAGGGAGAATAGAGATTGGGAGAAAATTTGTAACTCAAAATCTTGTGGAAATGAATGTTGAAAACTAAAATAAATTCTTAAAAATGCAAAAATAAACAAATAAATAAACCATATTGAAAAGGGCTGGGATGGGTGGGTGGAGGAAAGTAAATGGGAACAGGTAAAGCACTAGACAGTATTCTGCAGTGTTTTCTATAATTAAACTCAGTTGACCTAGCTGAATACATCTCAAGAGATATTTCTTCCTCTTTTCTTCCCTATCTTTGTCTGCTATTCAAAGGCATAATTACTAGAAGCTATTCACATTTATTTGTTACCAATGACTCATCATCTATTTCTTCTGGTAATGGGGTTGTAGCTACATAGCTGGCAACTATAATCTTCCAATTCTTTTTTTAAAAAATCTCTATTAATTAACAGACTATATAAATTAATTGTATTTGCCAGCACATAAACAATGAGAAAAGACTTCATTTGGGACAAATGAAACGTCTTACAAAACCCACATAAACAATGAGAAAAGACTTCATTTGGGGCAAATGAATGACCTGCAAAAAAGCAATTATCACTAACCAGCCATGTGACCTTGTGCAGGTCATTTGTGTCTCTTTGATAGTTTCTATGTTTATAAGATGAGCAAAGTTAGATGATACTTAATATTCCTTCCAACATTAACATCTTACAGTTTTGGGTTTTGTTTTTCTTTTTTTAATTCTTGGTTCAGCTTATGTTTCCTCTTTTGTTTCTTAATTTCTTTTAAGCTAAAGCAAAACTGGTAGACAGCTCCCAATCTAAATGCCTGTTTCCTAATCTGCATTCAGCACTCCCTTTTTACCAAGAGTGAGATTTGATATTCACGATCAGGCACATATCCAGGAGTTACCTACAAACCTGTTTTTTTTTCTACCTGAAGATACCAAAGGAAAACCAGTGACACTAATTAGGCAATAACTTTTCATAGGCCTCATCCCAAAGTTTCTTCTGTCTTCCTCTCTCTCCTTCTTTCTGCTAAATCAAGAGCTCATAGTCTGTTATTTTGTGTCATGGATCCCTTTGGCAGTATGAAGCCTATGGACACCTTCTTGAACTAATAATACTAATGACTAACATTTGTGCTAAGGGCTTTACAATTATTCTCTCATGATCTTCACCACCACCAAGAAAGGTAAATATTATTATTCCCATTTTATAGCTGAGGAAACTGAGGCAAGTGGAGACTAAGCGACTTCCCCCAGGTCACATGGCCAATAAGTACATAGGACTAGAAACAAACTCATGTCTTCCTGATTCCAGGCTCAGCATTCTATCTACTCTGCTGCCTAGAGTGATGTTTTTAAATACATAAACACAGGAAACAAAACTATTATCAATACATAAAAAAAAATTTGCAGACACCAGATTAAGTACCCCCGTTGCTCATGCTATTGGCTCTCAAATGGCAGAGTTGTTTTCTTTATAGGCTCTGCATTTGATTGATTCACCAATATACAGAATTACAAAGTGGGGAATGTTACTTCTATACAGCTTGTTCTCACTCCTATGCCCTGGCTTTTCTCTTCATCATGGAAAAGCAGGCAAGCGACCAATGTAGGTGTGTCTGCTTCCTCTGCCTTGCACCTTCCATGTCTGCAGATACTGAGTGGCAGAAAGCTTCATCCCATTCCTTTTTTGGAGCTCAGGGATATATTTGCTTAAGACTGGAGAAAAGAACACACCTCATACTTTTCAGTTTTGTTTTGCCACTTAATGGGTCATTATTAACAACATTGTCTTCCACTGAATCTATCAGACAAACAGACTTTCTGCTGCTAGAATTTCTTTTCAAATATATTTCTCTTCAGTATTTTTAAATGCAACCAGAAAAAACCTTTTTGAACAGTTCTCCACACAATTTCAGAGGGAATAAAACCACCATAAGGTTTAAATATATCCATTTATATTTTTTGCTTATGGTTTTATGAAATGAAGATGAGATGTTTATTCTTGTGAATAAAGTTGTTTATGAGAGAGTGCCTGGCTTCAGTTCCATTTCTGAGAGACACATGGAACAAAGCCTGCAAGTTGATAACAGATGACTGAAATAGGGATGCCCTTCTCATTCCTAATTCTGCCACCTTGAGTCATGAATGCAGGTGAATATCTCAAGCAGTTATACAATTCTGCTTACAGGCAATATAGAGATCTTATCCATGCTCAAGAGATAAACTGTGCTCGCCTTCTGAAACACATCTGTATAGATGCTGCCATCTGTGTATATTTCTAACTCTGCCTCCAGTCCTGGCACCTCAATGGCTTTTGGGTCTCCTTTCAAGAAAAGATGACTGTTTATCCTGAATGTCTAGATTCTGGTTCTATAATATGGTGATCAACATCCAGTCATAACAATAAATGTATGACAGAAGCAGCAAAACTCTCTCCATCTGTGTGATGACAGTGGCAATCTATTCAATTGACTGAGTAAAATATATAAAATCTCAAATTAATTAATTTTCTGCTTCCATTCACATTTGGTATAATGAAGGAAAGCAAATACAGAGTTTCAGTGCCTCTAACTAGCTGTGTGACCTTAAGGAAGTCCTCAAACTTTTCTTCATCTCAATTCTTTCATCAGTAAAAATGAAGAGGCTGGATTAGATTATCTCTGTATGGTTCCTCCTATCTCTAATCTAGCAAGGGTTCTTGTTTTGGTTTTTTTTTGGAGGGAAAACGGAGTAAGAGGGCTTGCAGGTAATAATAGTCCAAAGGTAAGTGATCACTTAAAATAGGCACAGCATACATGGTCTTTAGTTTTTAGAAAATGTTACAATCTTATTGTGTTAATAATACATTATTGTCTTTTTTTCTGGCCCCGCTGTCTGAGGGCTAGGCCTCTCACATTTTACACTGCCCCATAGGGTTCTCTGGTACTCTACAGAGTTTGGGGAATATCTTTTCTCTTCCATTGGCTTAAATCAACATGAAGTATATTCCCTTAAATTTTAAGGGGCTCAGGAACTAGAACACCATTTCCATTTAACCACAACATCTGATTAGCTTTTATAAAAAGGTTTTTACTTTAAAGTTCTAGCAAGAATAAACATACAAATATTTCCTCCAAAACCTTGGGGGCATCAACTTCCTCCATCACCTCAATCTCTGGGGAAAGAAGGATTATGCTCACAACTTTAACTCAATCACTACATAGTATTAATCCCAACAAGTTTAAGTACAATGTCCCACTGGCTAGTGTTCTGGACCCCTGCTCCTCAGGGTTTCCTTTTTGGGGTAACTACAGTACTCTGCCTGGATTTCTGGACTCTTTGGATCCTTGTGTCTTGAGCTGCAAGGTTAGAAACTCCACTTCTTGAATCTAGAAGTGAAAAACCGATGCTCAAAGAAGGCCAAATTCCAAGTCTATTTCTCCAGATCATGTGGCCTAAGCATGTGTATGGAGGGCAGAGAGTGACCTAAAGGTCCTTTTTGTTTTAGAACAAGGTGTTAACCTATAAGCGAAGGAGTTCTTTTCCTTCAGAAAAAAAAAGTGTTGGGGGAAAGGCATACTGTGTTATCTCAGGTAGTTTTAAAGAATAGTCAATTATGGATGCCTAGCCAATAGAATAAGGCCATTCCTAAGCACATGATAGGCCAGCACAGAATAACCATGTTTGTGCCAGTTTTCCTGTCTCCCAGAAATTCCCCAGTGTCTCCGATGCAGATGATACCATTTTATATGGCCTCTGCTTCTGTTAAACCCCCATTACATTCTAATGGCTCTATGATCACATAAAAGTAGGTATTCTTTACCAAGATGTAAATCCATGATCATATCATTCTGGGAAAATATAAAATAAAATAAAATAATAAAATAAAATAAAATAAATTAATTCCTTATGACCATTTATGTGCCACATCCAAAGTCCAAATGCTGGAAATGATCAGAAAGTTGGAATAGTAGGCCAATATGTTAGTCAAAAAGTATTCAATAAGTGCTTACTATACTATAGGCATTGTGCTAAATGCTGATAATACAAATAGAGCAAAAATAAAGACAGTCCCTGTCCTCAAGGAGCCTATACTCTAATGGGGAAGACAAAATATAAAAGAAAGTTGAAAAGTGGGAGTGGGGTGATAAAGTACTGGTGGCATGATGGAGAAATTCAGAGGAGACAGTGAAGAGAAAATAGCACTGGCTCAGGAGTCAAAAGATCTTGGTTTAAACACTGAATATGACACTGTGAGACTTTTACACAAGTCATTTTACTTCATTGGGCCTTTGTTTCCTCATCTGTACAAAAAGTTGGACTTTTCTGCCTCTTCCCACCTTGACTGAGTTCTAGTGAGAAAGACATGCTATTATCTTATGGATAAGAGGAGACCTCAAGCCTTTCCATCCAAACTAACATTCGACCAGTGAATAACCCTCCATTCTTTGCCTCTAGGTATTCTTTACAATGTTAAGTAAAGGATAGTGAGATTCTAAATTTCAGGAGAGCATGAGACAGTGAAGAGCAAAGTCCTAAGTGACTTGCTCGACCTAACCCAACAGAAGCAGAGATGGAGAGTAATCACTATATTAACCATTACTTATCTAGACACGAACTTGTGGAGGCAAATGCCATGTAAAAATTCTGTTATGTTTGAGCCTGCTCACCCCAAGGATTGGAATTTGGGAGAATGTTGGAGAGAAATATTTGTACTTATGTTCTTGCTGTATAATGGAAGTAGATATGTAAAAATCCAAAGGGGAGGGGCAAGAGGGAATTAAACTATATTTCTTCTGAACACCCATCATGGTCTAGGTCTGTGATCCAGTGATCCCAATGTATACATATTTAGCATAGAAAATAAAATATTCATCACTAAAATTAACTGGAATAAGGAACTATTTTAAATAATCCAAGCGTGTTCTGAACATAGTATGAATTTACTGGAAATTTACTCAAGTAAATACATGCAGATAATATACACATTTATACTAACATCCTTTGCCTTCAGATGTCCTAAGCATATCGTAGGTTTATAGAAGTCTAGAATTTTAGACATGATAAAAAACTATAAAAATCAATCAATGCCCTTATCTTGCAGAAGAGTAAACCAAAGTATATAAAGGTAAATCAAACTAGATAGATAGTGGTAAATTTGGAAAAAGAATTTACATTTCCTAACTTCTAAGCCAGTGGACTCTTCAAATTCATTCAAAAAAGAATGAGTACCTACTGTGGACTTAGCATCATGCTGGTCATTGGGGGAATTTAAAAAAGATAAGTTATCAACCTTCCACCTTACAATTTATAACATAAAAGACATATACAATTAACCACTGGCTGTCTTATGTAGCTATAGGAATAAAGCTATTGAAAAGGATGTATTCCATTGACACTTCTTTGTTAGAGCCTTTATTACTTCAAGTCTAAATAATTTAGGATGCAAAGAGATACTTTCCAGGATACCAGATGGGGAAGAGGGGGATGAATGAGCTGTGATATTAGATCGATGATAGATAGCCACCTGAGACTTGTCAAATCTGACCACTACAATTCACTTCAAATGATTTATATGGGGGGAGAGGGAAGACCAGGAAAGAGAAGGGATAGAACCAGAAAGAATTAAACATTTCTAAGGACAGTTGCAGCATTTTTAGGGGCTTCAGAAGAGAAAAGTGACTTGGAGTAGTAAACAGCACTTTAAGATTTGTTTTCTAAGAATGTGATTTATATTGTTAGATTACAATATTTGTAATCATTCAGAAAGGGAGCCAGTGATCGCAAAAAGCCAGCAACTCATTCACATTTGGACAAGGTTGTTAAACTGTTAGATTACAGGAATAACTAGATAAAGAATATATTTCATAAAATCAGTTGAAAAAAGTTGCTCCTTTATGCTATTAGGTAGATTCAGAAGAGCTTGAAAGATGCAAAATAAAGTTTAGTCATTAAAGCATCAAGGCAAACTTGGAGAGAGGTGTTTAGTGTCTTGCTATAAGGAACTATATGTCTTTTATAAAGCCAAAAAGACATGAATGTCATGCTTATCAGACATGTTATGTTATTTTTCAGTCATTTTCAGTTGTGTCTGATTCTTTGTTACCCCATTTGGGGATTTCTTGGCAAAGATACTGGGGTGGTTTGCTATTTCCTTTTCCAGCTCAATTTATAGATAAGGAACTGAGGCAAACAGGGTTAAGTGATTTGCCCACAGTCACTTAGCTATTAAATATCTGAGGCCAGATTTGAACTCAGGGAGATGAGTCTTCCTGACTTCAGACCCAGCTCTCTATTCACGGTGTCACCTAACTGCCCAGACTTGCAGGGGCACAAATCTGGGAGATATAGGAAAAACATTAGATGAAGATTACGTGTGATAGAATAAGGACCTGCATCCAAAAAATGACTATACATATGTGTGTGTGTGTGTGTGTGTGTGTGTGTGTGTGTGTGCATATGTATATGTTAGGGCAGCTAGGTGGCATAGTGGATAGAATGCTGAGCCTGGAGTCAGGAAGACATGGGTTCAGATCTGGCCTTAGACATATACTTAGATACGTAACCCTGGGTAAATCACTTAACACTGTGTGCCTCAGTTTCCTCATCTGTGAAATGAGCTGGAGAAGGAAAAGGTGAACCGCCCCAGTATCTTTGCCAAGGAAACCCCATAAAAGATCATGAAGACTGGAAGATGACTAAAAACAACTAAACAACAAAGACTGAGCATAGCGGCTAAAGGATGTTGAATACATGCCTACTGTCTAATCATTATATTGAGGAGGATATAGGCCTCGCAACTCATTCTGAGTCAAATACTTAAAGTAAGAATCAATAATGCTGACATGATTTTAGGCTGCATCAACAGAGACAGAGTGTACAGAATAAGAGGAAATGGTTTTCTCTGCTCTGGTCAGACCGTACATTGAACATTCTGTTAAATTTTATGTACTGCATTTTAGGAAGGATATTGGCAAACTAGAGAAGGACAAGAGGAGGGTAACAAAAATAATTACGAGACGAAGGACCATGTACATGAAGATCAGGCAAGGGAAGTGGGCATGTGTAGCTTGGGGAAAAGATTTAAGGACCGGTGTGCTGATAAATATTTAACAACTTCTCTCCAGGGGTAAAAAAATATACACACGACAAATTTCTGAGTGTAATCTACATTATTAAAATTTCCTCCATCACTTACTTAAGTCTAGACAATCAACAAAACCGTAAATCAAGCCATGATTTGTATCATGTACCTCTTTCTGAGTTGTAAATATTCACACAGAAAATTTAACAATTGGCTCTCCTGAGCTGATAAAAGTTGGCTCTAGCATACTTCTGCAAGTTAAGAGAGACATGAGAAACATACAAACAGTTGAAGGAATGCCATTAGGAAAATTTAATAAACTTGTTCTAGTCAACTTAGAGAGCAGACATAGGAACAACAGATGAAAGATGCAAAGAAGCAAATTTTAGCCCAATATATGAAAAGACTTCCTAAAAATTAGACTTATTTAAAAGTTAAATAGACTGCCTTTGGAAATAGCATTTTTCCATTAGTAGAGGTTTTTCAGTTGAAACTCTATGACTATTTGCTGAAGATGTTTAAGAGGGAGATTCCTGTTAATTTTTAGATATGAAGAGATGACCTTTGATGTCTTAACTTTGAAATTATGACAAAATAGACACCACCTAAATAAAGGCAGCAAAGCACTTTATGTTAGTTACCTTATTTGATCTTCACAAAAAAATCTATGAAATAGTTACTACAGTTATTATATCCATTTTACAGATGAAGAAAGCAGATTTCTTTAGATAAAGTGACTTATCCATGATGGTCATACTTCTAGGAAGGATCAATGTCAAGACAAAGTCCATTCACCATTTGATACTTCCTCCTACAGAGTTATAATGCCACTGAAAAGAATAAGAATATGTTATAATAAGTGCTTTCATCTTACCTCACCAATGGTGCATCCAGTTTTGTAATTTGCTTCTGACTCTGACACCAAGAAAAGGGAAAGAGAAGGGAACAAGCATTTATTAAGTGCCTACTACATGCATGATACTGTACTAAGTACTTTATAAAGATCTCACTTGATCTTTATAACAGCCCTGCAACACAGGTGCTATTATTATTCTCATTTTATAGTTGAGAAAACAGGCAGATAGGGGATAAATGACTTGCCCTGGTCATACAGGTAGTAAAATATCTCAGACCAAATTTAAACTCAAGTTCTCCTACTCTAGGCCCAGCTGTCTATTCACTATTTTGTGAATAAGTACAACCATTCTCTAGAATCCTAAATTCAAAACACAAAGGTGAACAGGGACAGAAACTAAAAATTCTTAAGTTCCATTTAATAATGCTGTTGTTCAATAACATGTATCTAAATTAATATGTAATTCATCCCAGAACTACCTCTCTCAGTAATGCAATTCTTATGACTACCTATCATGTTAAGTAATACTTCCTTTTCTTTGTCCTAAAACATCCTAGAACATTGCATAGAACGCTACGATTGGTGTCAGAAAAGCCTGAACTCAAATAAATCCTACCACAGCTGAGTGGCTCCTGGCCAAGTCATTTAACTTCTATGAGCCTTAGTCTCCTATTTGGTAAATAAGATTAGACTCAGTGCCTCTAAGATCCTTTCAGTTTTGCATCTATGAATGATCCTCTGACCCCCTGGTGCAGAGTGAAGAAAGCAGAACCAAGAGAAGACAATCACAGGAAGTAAAATTTTGAAAATATACCATTAGAATCAAATGAAAAAAAGAAAGCACTGAGAGTCAACTCAGCTCAACTCAAGTGTAACAGAAAATGTCGATTCCCTACTATCGAAGTTTATGCACGTCTTCCTTTCTGCTAGCAATCAATAAACTGCGAAAGTCAAAATGGCATTTGCTATTTGGCCAACTATTTCCAAGAAATGTATTTTGTGGGTATTTTGTTAAAGTGTTTCTTATAAAATAAGAGAAGAGTATAAATAAATGTAAATTAAAACTTCCTGTTTCATATTTCTTACTGCAGAGCTGTAATCATCGGAGATATGATAGTCAAGTTTGAGTTCATTTTCTCCATTCTCTTTGTTAATTTTACATATCGAAACATATTGATCATCAGCACCTAACTTTCCAGATGGGAATCCTGTTTGTTTTCTTTTATTTTCGCCTTTAAAAGAAGCTTCTCCATCCCTTTTGATCATTTTAGCTGTCTCTCAATGGACTTGTTCAATAACTTTTCCAAAGTTTGAGAACTTTATTGGAAAATTATAAAATCTACTTGAAGTTTCCTTTTGAGGAAAAAAGAATTGAAAGAATGCCCAAGTGTCAATAGGTTAAGAGATACCCAGAGTAGTTACCTTTCAAATTCTCTGTTATCTTCAGGGAACAACATATCCTTCAAGAAGGGGAAAGTGAAACAGTACTAACCAATTTAAAATTTATGCAATATCATGTGAAGTTTTCTGAAAATTTTACCAAAGGCAAGTTTACAAAGAAAAAATTACTCTTCTCTGTTTAAGATAACTATTGAAGTATTTTACCTATTATCTTTAATCATCTCAGAGATTCTTCAAAGAAGTAAAATAGTCATTAATAATAATAATTTCAAAATCACATGTATGTAGTATTTTATAGTTAAAGTCCTTTACTGGCAACAGCTCTGTGAAGTAGATAATGCAAGCATAACTATCTCCAATTTAGAAATTATGAAACTGAGTCTCAGAAAGGTAAAAAAAGGTATATCCACAGGTCTGTAATTAGTAACAGATATGGTCAGGTGACATGGGTCCAAGTTCTATCTCTGATGCGTACTACCTAGAAAAAGTCATTTAACATTCCTTGGTCAGTTTCCTCAGATATAAAATGAGAACTTTGAACTAGCTGGCCTCTGAGATCTTTCCTAACTCAAAACTATGATATAATAATGAGGTAACTGGAGGTAACTGGATAAAGAATGATATTAAACATGGGGCTTTGATTCAAAGAACATTAAACACCCTTTGAAAGTAAATATTTTATCCAAATCAATAGTGTAAAATATTTAAAGCATAGTATCAACACAGTAATTCATTATATAGATTCAGATATAAGGCAAACTGAATTCTATCCCCAAAAATAACAAAAATATTAGCTAAAGAAGGAGCATAATCTATGCTGGTGCTAGTCCAAACCCCATGCACTCTTTAGAAAGATATCTCATAGAGTCATTATGATCAGTTACCTCTATGTCCTTTTTTCAAGTAAGTGGAAATTGTCTTTCTCAATCTGCTATCCCCAACACCACCCCTCACTATTATAATCCTTCCATGTCTATGCTTCTTAACTCTTGTTATCTCCAATAAGTGACTATGCTATTGGCCACAGTACCCCCGAACAAACCATTTCTCAATCATTGCCATAGACTTCAAAACTAATTGCCATTGTTTGTTCCTTTATCAAAACTCAGCTGGCTGTCAGGGAAAAGCAGATTTGAATGTAATTCAGACTTACAAATTAATAATAAAACCAATTCTAGATAGATTCATATTTTTTAAAATATCTCATTTGAGAGATTTCCTCAACAAAAGAACTGTAACACTAATGGCACAATTTTAGGAAATCTGACAATAGGTATATGGAAGGGATAGTTTGAGGCTAGAGAGAACTTCCCCTCAAATTATATTTACTATACTAAGGGAAGCAACATTGTATAATGGATAAATACTGGGTTTTAGAGCCAGGAAGACCTGTGTTCAAGTCATATTTCTGACATGCGAATTTTGTAATTGGGCAAGTCAGCCAATCTCAATTGCCCAAGGCAATCTGTAAGACTAAGTTTTAGAAAATTTGCAGAGTGATATAAAGAGAGGGGAATTTTCCCAACAGGAGTTCCCAACAACAACAAAAAAGAACTTGTTCAGAAAAAAACCTGTTGATTACTTCCCCACATTATACCCTCACTTTACCATATTATTCATCCTACTACTCATGAGACCAGTCTGAAAGCTTTTTATTTCTTTGACTCCAACTTGGAGTCAATATAACAATAGCGTCTGGCAGTTGTTATATTTCAGATTGAAATTTTGATTAAGAATAAAGATTCTCAATATATAAAGGGGTGATAATTCTATAATGGGGAAAATGATTCTAATATCATTAAATAAGCTAAAGTCTTAATTTTCTTGTAAATTAAATCAAATAGATTTAAAAATTTCATAGTGGCAAAATGACATCTATTTCTTTCATTCCACTAAGAAGATAAT
This sequence comes from Phalanger gymnotis, assembly GCA_028646595.1. Classification (NCBI taxonomy): domain Eukaryota; kingdom Metazoa; phylum Chordata; class Mammalia; order Diprotodontia; family Phalangeridae; genus Phalanger; species Phalanger gymnotis. The sequence goes on from CM053626.1 coordinate 271,486,454, forward strand.
GAAGTCTTCCCTCTTCAATTTGGGAAAAAAAGCCATATGGTTGAGTAACAGACTTGGAATAATAAAAAACATAGTTCTACACTGCTCAGAACAAAATTAATTAATTTAATAGATTTTTAGATAGATAATTTAATAAATAATTTAACATGCTTGAAAATCAAATATACGTGGCTGAGGTATGGGTAGACAAAAGTTCGTGTGAAATATAATAGAGAATGAATAGAAATCTTTTCTTAATTCCCTTCCCACAATCAACAATCCAAACAAACTGACTTTGTAGTTCCTCCTATATAGCCCTCTATCTCCCACTCCACACCTTTGTATTGACAGTCCCTCATGCCTGGAATGCAGCTCCTACTCACCTCCACTCCTTGAAATATCTTGCTCCTTCAAAACTCAGCTCAAACGCCACCTTCTAAATTGCCTTCCATATCCTTATATGTTCATATGCTTATGTCCTCTGATAGAATGTAAGCTCCAGGTAAAAGATTGCTGTTTCATCTTTGTCTTTGAGTCCTCAGAGTGTAGTACAGTGCCTGACAAATTAGATGGACTTGAATAAATGATTGCTGATTGTTTAATGGCAGCCAAAAATATTAATGAAATTTTAGGCTACAGTGTCAAGAGGTCTTGTGAATTGTAGGAGGAAAGTAATGGCCCTGCATTATTCTCTGTCTTGGCCAAATAGCTGACAACTAGTCCCTACGTTGATTTACATTACATTTTACTAAGGAATGAATCCTGAAGAGAGTGGCCATGGTGTCTGTCACACAAGCATTGGTTGAAAAAATTAATGATATTTACTCTGAAAAAGTAAAGACTTAGAAGTGAAATGGTAGCTGTCTTCAAGTTTAAAGAGGGCCCTCACTGAGTCTAGGGCTAAGTGATTGATTTGTTTACCTTGGAGAACAAGAGAAGAAACAGGAATAACACAGAGAAGTTGAAGAAGGGCAGATTTTATCCATGGAAAATATTTCCAACTAACAAAGCTGCAGTAATTTGAGTGAGCAACCTCAGGACATGGTGCCCCTCCCGGGGGTGGAGGGGGGCATCTTCAAGAAGAGACAGCATAACCATTACCAATGTAGTTGTACAGAGTTTTCTTGTTCAGGATAAACTGGTTGTTCTCTGAGGGTTCCTTCCAATACTGAGGTAATCTGCTCTCTCAGGTGATACTGTTGAAGCTGAGAATGTAATTTTCAACACAACTTTGACCACTTTATCATTCATCTTCAATTAGAGGCAGCTAGGTGGCATAGTGGATAGAATGCTGGGCTTGGAGTTAGAAAGACCTGAGTTCAGATTAGACTTCAGATGCCTACTAGCTGTGTAATCCTGTGGAAGTCTCTTAAATTGCCTCAGTTTCTTCATCTGTAAAAAAATGGGGATCACAAGGCTATTGTGAACCTGAAATGAGAAAATATTTTAAAGCATTTAGCACCATGTCTGCTACATAGTAGACATTTAATAAATGTTCATTTCCTTTCTAATCCTAAGAAAAAGTTTCCATTAACCTGAAATTCTCCATGCTACAGTCTTAAGTTGTACCTACTATACTGTTTATATGGTATGAATATGAAATAATTTGTCTTTATCATTTCCCTCAGGTCAATTACATAATTTCCTCCCAATATAGGGATCAAGCTCCCTGAAGACATACAAAATATGTATCTAGGTTCTTCTAATTAGAAATGATAAGAATAGTATAATCGATCATACTGGTATAATTACAATACTTGAGAACAGCAGCTTGCGAAAGCAAGGTAAAAAGAATTATTTGCCCCTCTCTGGAACGATATTGCTAGGAGAGAGAGACAGAGACAGACAGAGAGGCAGAGACAGAGACAGACAGACAGACAGAGACAGAGACAAACAGACAGAGACAGAGACAGACAGATGCACAGAGAGAGAGCTGCTTGGAATTTAGATTTCCACGAACTAAGAAAACCATTGCAAAGTATCTGAGAAGCTTAGAAAGTCTATCCTTTTAAGGTAACAAGCCTTAGAAACAAGTATGTTGGTTTTGTACAGTAAAATAGAAATATTTTAAAAGTAAAAAAGGAAGAAGGCTGGTCTAATGATTACACAGGGGACCTGCACCCTCTTCTCAGCTCTGACTACTGACTTGCTTGTGTCAAATTAGACAAGTCCTTTAAATCTTTCTGATCTGCCATCCAACCGAAGACTAGGACAATAATTAATTGTTATGCCCCATAGGAAATTTGTAAGGATAAATTTTGGTTCACTACTTTGAAATAATGAGACAAAGGGTTCCAATAAAATGTCAAAGAATATCGTTTTCTATGGGGAAAAAATAAGCAAAAAAAGCCTAATGACATTTTGTTAGAACAGTTAAATTCAGGACTAAAAAGCAACCTTTTACCATTTCAAAAGTTCATGTAAAAAGCTGTTTGCTTTATTGATTGATTTTCTATGAAAAGGATGACATATCCTATGTCTATATTACAATAGATTTTTTTAAATTTTACTAAACCTCTGATTTCATTAGTTCAGGGACCTCTAGATGAGGAAACTTTCTCTACCAATGAAGACTGACACCCTCTCTGCAATTTAGTCTTAGAGTTGAGTGGGGACACTGAGAGGTGAAGTTGACTTCCCCAGGATAATGCAGTATTTTTCAAAGTTGGGACCTAAGCACAAGTCCCACTCTTCATCTAGTTCTCCAGAACTGTTAGACTAATTCACAGCTCCACAAATGGTGCAGTAGTATATTTATTTTCCTACATATCCTTCAGCATTTGTCATTTTCCTTTTCTGTCATTGTAACCAATCTGATGTGTATGAAATGGTGCTTCAAAGTTGTTTTAATTTGCATTTCTGTAATTATTAGTGATTCAGAGTATTTTATATGACTATTGACAGTTTTTATTTCCTCCTCTGAACAGTCTGTTCATATCCTTTGACCAAGTATCAATTGGGAAATGGTTCCTAATTTTTTTATAAATTTGACTCAGTTCTCTATATATTTGAGGAAGGAGAATTTGATCAGAAAAAATTCCGCAACTTCCCCCAATTTCTTGCTTTTCTTCTAGTTCTGGCTACATTAATCTTTTTTACACAAAATAAATTTAATTTCATGTAATCAAAATTGTCCATTTTACCTCCTGTGTGACTCTCTCTTGTTCAGTCATGAGTTCTTTCATCATCCATAGAACTGACAGAGAATTTCATCCGTAATCCCCTAATTTACTTATGATATCATCTTTATGTTTAAGTCATGCACCCATTTTGATCTTATCTTGGTATATAGTGTGAGATGTTGGTCTATGCTTAGTTTTTGCCAGACTGCTATCCAGCTTTACAAGCATTATTGTCAAATAGTGAGTTCTTGCCCCAGTTGCTGAAATCTTTAGGGATAGATGGCATTGCCAATAGCACTTTATATTTTACAAAGCATTTTACACGTAGGGGCCTTAACGCTGCATTGAGACTTTGGGGACATCCTATATCATTTACGTTGCTCTTGCAGTATCCTCTTCTAGTCCTTTGCACCAATCTGCTGGTTCATAAAAAGGATGCAAAAACCCTTATATATGAAGTAGTAAACAAAAGCTCTGAATGAATATTAACCCATTAACCTACATAGAGCATGTGCTTTAAAATTTGAAGACTGGGTCAGGAGAATTAAGTAAGAAGTTCAAGCCATGAACCAACTTAATGACATGTGCATGTGTGTCTGTGTTTGTGTTTTGACCATTTACTAGCCTTGTGCTTTCTGAACTATGAGGACTCTTACCTAACTCTCAATGAGCTAATAGTTTCACAGATAATGGTCATCTAGTTGGGCTTCTCTATTTTCAGAAAATGTTTCACAAAAATTCTCAAGGTAATGAGAGCAGGCACCTAACTCTATGCAGTTAATAGTAAAAGTGAAAAATCAGAAAGAATGTCTCTTGTTCCCTCACCCCCAAACACACAAATTCATGCACAGACTATCTGCTATTCCTTTACTGTCTCCACCAATCAGAAGGCTCAAAGATTGCACAGTATCACTCTTTCAGCAAGAGTAAAAAAGGTCTTGGCTCCCCAGCAATGACTGGAAACCTATGGAAGTGAGAGAAACTAGTAAGCCACCTATGATATACACGTAAGATGGGACTTTTTCCTATATAAAAAATGGGAAGCTGAGAAGTCATTTGGGTTCTCTTGTATCTGCAGACACGTCCTTGGATCATGGTGGTGCATGACAAAAATAGTTGTTCATGAGAATCAACACACAAACTAGGAGCAACATGTTTATCATGGGAGTTCCTGGAAGAAAACCTACATTTCCTATAGTCTTGACTTTTGATCCTTTATTCGATATGATATCTAACTCTCAAGATAAACCCTCAATAGATTTCAGTAGGATGCACGTTTTGATCATATGCTGTCTTCATCCATTTTAGTCACAGGCTTACCGTGCTATCATCAATCTAGAAATGTAGCAGGAGCATGCGGTGAGGGGGTTGGGAGGGAAGAGATGTTATACACTTCAAGTAAAAAAATCTCTGACCCTAGAAACTCTTGAACAGGGATAGCATAGTAGGTAACAATTCTTTTTTTATTAAGTCCAACAAGCATTTATTAAACAATAACAGTACACCAAGAACTGTAATAAAAATACAAAGTAATTTCAGGGTAGGGCTACTAAGAACTGAAAGTATTAGGAAAGTCTTGTAGGATACGGCATTTGAGCTAAATTATTAAGGGAGGTGGGGATTACCAGAGACACAGATGAGATGCAGAGTTTTGTAATGCAGAGCAAAAATAAACTGCAAAAAAAGGCATTGAGATAGGAAGGAAAGGAGAAAAGGAAGGGAACAAGCATTTAACAAATGCCTACTATAAGCTAGGCCCCCTGCTAAGCCCTTTTCAAATATTGTCTCATCTGATCCTCACAGCAATCCTGGGAGGCTATTATTATTATCATCATCATTTTTAAAAGGAGGAAACCAATGCAGAGTTTGTGACTTGTCTAGAGGCACATAGTAAGTGTCTGAGGGTGAGATTTGAACTCAAGTCTTCCTAAGTCCAAACCCAGCACTCTATACACTGAGCATCCCCCTAGATGCTTCAATGGGAGGTTAAAACATGATGTACACAGGAAATCAAGTAGACTGTTTGGCTATAATACAGAGTACAAGAGGCGAAGAGTAATACAAAATTTGTGGAAAAAATGGTGAAGACAGATTCTAAAGACATTTCTGGCAACAACAAGAATTTTACTGAAAGTTCAGGTTAAAATACAATATCTATGGAAGACCCGCCCCCCCACCCCAATATGCAAATGTGTCACCTAGAAAATGTGGTACATTAGGTCATAAGCATTATGCTGTAAAAGAGGTGTCCCACATCCCAATCTCAATTAAGGTAACTAACTGCACACTATATTAGGTGTAAAATAGTTGTGAGTGATCCCCAGACACTTCTATCAAATTGATCAAAGGTATAAGCTATATTAACAAATTGGGGAGAACTGAAGTGCTTAAAGTCAGTGGATGTGATCAGGTAATGAAATATTTCAGGATTAGTTGAAAAAAATAGATATAACTCTTGGTTTATGGATATCAGAGGAGGAAATTTCGGTAGGAGCAAGCCAGTAACTGTTTCAATACTTAAACTTTGACAGCAATATCCTTACAAATATAACCAGAGGGCATGGTGGAGGCAAGGGGTAAAGTCCAGAAGGAGTATCCCACCTAGACCCCACCACTGTCCATGTCATCAGAGAGACTAGAGCGGTAACAATCAATGCATCCATGTGTTGAGAGAAGACAAACTAGACACTTGAAGGAAAGACCTTTTCTGGAAGTATGGTCTCATTAAGGTAGAGGAAAGTGTAGATTCAGGACTCTATAAGATTCCTGACCTATGAGGTCACGAAGAGAGCTATGCCCCTCAAGGGAAATGTATGAGGATACAGAGAAGGAAAAATAAAGGACTTTCATTCAACTAAAAGCTTTGAGTTATCATTTTGCCACATATACTTTCTAAGCTTAGGTCTACTTTTCCCTGGACTGGACATGTGGAAGAGGGTGACCCAGACTTTGGGGAGAATCATTTTTGTACCAACTCTTCTCATGATATTACCCAAATAAAAGTTCATTTCTAAAAGCTAATTAAATTGAGTTGTGTGGTAAGCTATAGGGAGCATAAAATGTGGAGACACAGGAATGACAGTACTTAAAAACCAGCTATAATCCCTAGTACCACGAAGGAAAAAGGAGTCAGACGCTCCCTTGGAAACCAGGCCTGCTGGCCCAGTATGAATTGGGGAAGTCATAGCAGAGGCTCTGTCACAATGGTTTTAGTAGAAAGATGACATTTGAGGGAACAGAAAATGAAACAGGAATGTTTAGATACAAGAACCTACCCAAGCATGGGATATAGCCGAGACAGGAGTGAGCCAGAGTAGATACCATGATGGGGTTGCTTGAGCAATCAGAGAGACAGCATAAGACCATTGGGCACTGGACTCTTGCAGAAAGATTACTGAAGAAGGTGAAAACTTGACACAGTTATATTGCTAAAGATCAATAGGACACACGGTAGCTTTTGATTTTCCTTCTGTCCTTTCCTGTCTCCTCTTCATATTGGTTTCCTACAGCACTACAAGTGATTAGTGGAAGAAAAGCAGTTGGTGTCATTCAGCAATCTGTGTCTTCCTTGTACCTGTTGGATGGCCTCTCATTCATGTCAGCATTTTAGGCATGTTATGAAATAATGCTAAGAGTGTCAACATCAAAATTCTGGGCTTCCTGCCAGCTGCTTGCTTGTCTTTCTCTCTCTCAAACAGAGCTGAGGAGGCATCTGCTATTCCCGACCTTGTTATTTTACTTCCCTTACTTTGGTTGTTATATCTCGGGGCATGCTCTCATTCTAAACATGATTTCCCAGTCATGCACTTTGGTCTTTCCTTTATATCTAAAGCAGAAGGGACAGGACTCTGGAAACCGGGATTCAAGTCCTAGGTCTGCTTGGAACTAAAAGTCTGATCTTGAGCAAATAATTTCATCCCTCTGAGGCTCAGTTTCTCCATATCTATAATGAGCATTGGGCTAAATCAGTGGTGTCACAATCAAATAGAAACCTGGCCATTAAACCACGTATATGCATGCATCCCTTCAGGCCAATTTAGAAAACTATATATTCACCTTATCTGTGTTCTAGTGTATTTTTTTTATTTTGCTGAATATTTCCCAATGACATTTTAATCTAGTTCAGGCTATACTCCAGAGTAGTGACCGAGAGTTTTGATGCAGCCTGGGGATGACAGGATTGATACTTCTAGGCTAGGTCACTGCTAAAGTAGAGCTGAATCTAAACTGGGAATTCATCATAGGACAGCAACATTTAAAAGGAAGTAAATTTTAAAATAATGATTTTTAAACCACAATTTTTAAATTTGCTACTATCAGCACTCAAACTATTCAATAGTATAGTACTAAATTAAATTAAAATAAGTACTAAATAGTGCCTAGATAGTGATAATAATTAGTCAAGGTAGAAAGCCACCAGATGGCCAACTTCTTCTCCCAGGCATCTCCACCCCATGTGAGCTCCTCACCAGCCTGGCTCCTCTTTGCTTTACCCCTGCCAGGAGTCACTGCATCTGTAACCTAATAGGTCCTTGGTTGTTTCTGATAGGAGGCTAGTGGCCCACCACCTACTCAATTGAATTTATCTTAATTACTTTTTGTATTATTTTCAAATCATTAATTACAAAGTTTATGTGAGGACACATTTCATGCTACTTGATCCTAGCACCAAAATTGCTCATTATAACTCTGCTCTAAGGTTCCTCCCAGCTCTGACATTTTATTAGTCCAGGAGGTTTTTAAAGTTTGAGCAATTCATCCCAATGTCCTTAGAAAAGAACTTAAATAAATGCTAAGAAAAGTTTTAATTCTCTTTGGAGAAAAGTTACAATATTGCGTGCACATGTTTTAGATTTAGTAGTTTTGGAAAATTATATAAAATGAAACAGGATCGACTAGGATGACAAGATTAAAAATTTATTTATCTTGTGGCCTTTTTTTCCATTCCTCAAATGCTTCTTGCCTTTGCTCCTTTCAATTTCTTCATTATTAATTTTGTCATTTTACCTGTGTCCTTTCCTCTATATTAGGCTTTAAATCTGTAGATACGTAACTATAAACTGTAATTATCTAACCTGATTTTCTTTGTACAATAATTTATACTCTTACTGGAATTTTTCTAGCTTTTATGCATTTTCCACTAATTCCTTACAAATGATTAGCAAGTTTTGTTCTTCCTTTATTTATACATTAATCATAAATGAAATTTATTTTTCTTAAATTATGCCAAGCATGTAATTACCAGGAATATTTTGGCACATAATTAACGCATGAAATTCCTCTAGAAAACTAATGCATTTGAAAATGCCAAAAAGAGAAGTTGAATATAATGACTACACTGGAGACCTAGATTCTATTCTCAGCTCTAGCTACAAACACATCCTTTAAATGTATAACATGGCAGTGCCTAATCACAGTACTACTGTATGTCCTGCTACATATTTTTTGGTGGTGGAGGGGGGGAGTCACCTAAGAGATATTTAGTACACAATGCAAGGAATATATATTAGTAGTCCTATCTCTATTCTTAATATACCTTTTAAGGAATGAGCTCCATGTTTCAAATCCTTATGGTTAGCTTGATGCTTGCAAAGGAATGGAAGATGCCTAGGAAGGAGCTTGAAAGAGGCCAAATTCAGCTTCAATTCAATTGCTAGCTCTGTAAAAAAAAAATTGGTTGATCTTGGCCTTATATGTTCTTTTGATGTTTCAGGTACCATCTGGAGAATGGAAACTATTGTACTATGGTCTCATAGAAGACAAAAAAGGTGCATTTTTTGCACTTCATTGATTAAAATATAGACATTATTTAGATTTTAGTGAATAGCTTAGAAGAGAGTGAAGTAATCTTTCCCTACGAAGCCATAAATCTGAAGTATTGTGATGTGTAGATTAATTGGGAAAAGTAAAATAATAATAATAATGATAACAAAAATAGACATATACAAAAGGTCCTATAACTTTTCACATCTTTATTATTTTAATATGTAAAACCTTGTTTTACATAATTTCTCTTTGGGTTCACGATAATTTGATATCTATTCTTTAATTCTTCATCATGAAACCAACCTTTAATCCCACTGTATATTAAAAATACTATGATGAAGAATCCATTTTCCTCATTCCATAGGTTTTCAATTAAATTTAAACAAAGTTTGTCCCCAAGCCATTATAATATTTTATCTTTATCCTTTATTGCTTGGATAAATTTCTTAACTACTGCCACTTATAGCACAGTATTTCATCTCCATTTGAGAATATCTGAAATTATGGAACAAATCTGCTTCTCTGTATATTGGTATATTTATCATAGTTCACAACTCCTTCAGTAGGGATAAGACTTCCAAGGCTACTAGAATCTTAAAAATCTCCAAGGGATTTGGGCAGAATGGATGTT
>CM053626.1:271496451-271514445 GCA_028646595.1 Phalanger gymnotis
CTTTTTGAGCTTTTCCATGGCCTGAGACCAGTTCATGTTTTTCTTGGAGGCTTTTGTTGTAGACTCTTTGACTTTGTTGACTTCTTCTGGCTGTATGTTTTGGTCTTCTTTGTCACCAAAGAAAGATTCCAAAGTCTGAGACTGAATCTGGGTGTGTTTTTGCTGCCTGGCCATGTTCCCAGCCAACTTACTTGACCCTTGGGTTTTTCAGTGGTGTATGACTGCTTGTAGAGTAGAGATTTCTATGTTCCAAGCTTGAGGGGATGTGCTGCCACACCAGCACTCCTCCTTCCTCAAGAACCCCCAACCAGGACTGGACTTAGATCTTCAGCAGTCTCTTTACTCCTGCTCTGATCCCCCATTTAATTCCTCCCACCAGGTGGGCCTGGGGCCAGAAGCAACTGCAGCTGTAGTTCTGTAGCTGCAGCACCTCCACGGCCCCTGGGGCCATGGCCAAACCATGAAATTTTACTCTGTCCACTGCAACTTTTCCCACTAACCTTCTCTGTTGTCTTTGGTGTTTGTGGGTTGAGAAGTCTGGTAACTGCCACAGCTCATGGATTCAAGATCCTAGGGCCTGTTCCCCCGACTCCTGATCTGCTTGGTCCAGGCATGGCTCATGTTGGGCTCCACTCTGCTCCCATTTCCTTGCGCTAAAGACCTCACCCAGCGACCATTCAGGCTGTCCTGGGCTGGAGCCCTGCTTCCCTCTGCTATTTTGTAGTTTCTGCAGTTCTATAATTTATTTAGAGCCATTTTTATAGGTTTTTGGAGGGACCTGGTGGGGAGCTCACTCAAGTCCCTCCTTTCCAGCCACCATCTTGGCTCTGCCCCCTGTCATTGGCATATCTTAAAAAGTATATGCTGTTATTCATTATCACCTTTCGATACAATGTAAGGTAGTTGATAAAGTGTTGGAATGGAAGTCAGGAAGACTTGGGTTCAAATCCCACCAAGGTTATTTCTTAGTTGTAAAAGTCTAAGCAAGCAATACCCAAGGCATCAGTCAACAACTAGCACATAATTAATGCATCATAAAAAGACTATGATTTGATTCATTTTTGTCTTTGCCTATCTAGTGTATTGCATATAGAAGCTACTTTAAAAATGTGTTGGAAACTGTTTGATTGATTCTTCCTTATGAAAAAGACTGCACACTACAACTGCAAAAATATAGTAGACCCCATGTAGACCCTGCTCTCCTCAGAAGAAGTAGCTTACTTTTGATGCAAGTTATAGACATTTCGACACTGAAAATAATGAAGTTTGAGGGAACTGAAATGCCAAGTTTTTAAATTAACAGAATCTAAATGTGTTTCTGATCTCTAGCTCCTTGAACTTTTTACACTAAATATAAATAAATACATAAATGGGATCTCAACTGAGCCTTGATGTTAATCTGAAAAAAAGTGTTTTTTTTTTTTCTGGGCTAATGTGGCATTTCTTTGGAAAGGGGAGTCATCAGAACAAAATCTGACCTACCATTTTGATTCAAACTGATGCCAGTATGGCTCACTTTTGTAAGTGAAATGTATTAACACCAACTAATTACAGTAATCTAGTTTCTCTCCAAAGAGCCAAAGGCTTTCAATGATGAAAGGATTGAACTAAAGAAGTTAATGAAATGAGAAGGGGAGCTGGCTCCCTTCCAATCAATGTTTTTGATGACAATATCCTTTAGAGCGTACATATATTGTATAAACCCAGTAATATCTTCAAGAAGAACCAGGATTAAACATTGATGATTTTCTGATTTCTTGAGAGGAGACAAATTTATATCAATAAATGGATGAGTAATTTTGGTAGCTTCAAGCAATATTTTGTTGTTTGTGATGTGTATTAGATGTCATCCTGAATATAAATGGTGTTTAGAAGCTATTTAGATTGAATGTTGAGCTTAAAATGTTAATTTATGCAGCAATTATAGAGTCATTTGTGTGAAAATGCAGCAAATTTGAGGTAATATAAAAATGCTATGAGCTGGTAGACAGGGTAAAAACCTGATAGGCCCTTTATAAGCTGTCAAATTAAGTATAGTGTAGTTATGGACACTTTGTATTAGTAATGATGGAATAAAGTACTATTTATTGCCCTTGCTAAGCATGTCAAGATCCATCCTTTTTAAACCAGATATCATTCCATTTATAATTACAATTTTTCCTTTCTCACACATAATTGACAATGCAATGTCACACACATTAGTAAGTTCATAAATTTACAGCCAAACTAAATGAGCTATTTAGTACATACAGTAAATGCATATATGTGTTTTTAAATATATGGTGCCCCATACTATCAAGATGTGCTAGTGAAGGGAATAAAATGACTAACCTGATATATAAGGAAGTTCTAGCAAGTTATCCAGCTATGATAAACAAACTGGTCTGATTTAGGAGTCTTCTAAGACTACTAGTTTTCAGGAATTAAGGTGTAATTGTATCCCTCTACTCTTTTGGTCAGACTATATTTGGATGTATTGTATTTCATTCTGATTATCACATTTTAAAATGGATATCGATAAACTTCAGAAATTTCAGAGGATAATAACCAAAATGGTGAAATGACTATAAATCCATGATGTAGGTGGATCAGTTGAAAATACTTAGAATATTATGCCTGGAGAAGGTTCACATATTTGCAGGGGAAATTTAAGAAATAAATAATATGAGGCCATTTCTCAGAGCATAATGTCATTTATTGGTAAGGCATGCAATCTATTAATAAAGGACAGGTCAATAGCATGCCTCTATTTGCACCAAATACCCAGAGGGAAGACTGATCTGTGTCTTTTATAACTAGGTACATCATCCAGCTGATTGTCCTAACAGCACATCATTGGGAATTCTCCTTGAAATCCTGATGGGTAAATATTTTAATGAGGAGGTAAGACAAGACTTCTCAGCATCCTCCCATCTTTGAGACCAGGAAAGCAGTGGGCTGACCCTCAGATGTGGTCAATCAGGCCCCTCTCTGACTCCCAAGGAATACGATTTGCTAGGAATGTTAACCAGAAAAACATAAGTTATCTCAATCAGGTTTTGAATGGCTTCCTCTCCCCTTTGTAGACCAGGTCACAGCATTACTAAAGAAAGGAAGGCAAGGTTCATACTCCCAGGGGTGAATCCTAGCTCAAACTGGGTCCTGTTTACAGAGTAGACAAAAGCCTGGGTCCCATTTTGGGGAGGCCCCATCCCAAACTAGTTAACGAGTAGATATATTGGAGTCTGGTAGTGATCACATTATGTGGTCATACTCTTCAGAGATTGCCTGGCCTTTTCAGTACTGGGGTCTTAACAGGAGGAGGAAGAAGGACGGATCGCAAATTTGTTATTAATATAGTAGAGCACTGAAGATCTCTCAGGTAGAATAGCAATTAGACTTGTCCTGTTTAGACTCAGAGACCAGAATTATCAGCAATAAATAGAAGGTGAAAGGAGGCATATTTAGGCTTAATATTGAGAGGGGGGAGAAGAAGTACTTGATTCAATAGTAAAAATAAGAGTCATTGTCTTATAGGCGATCAAAAGATATGAATAGGCCATTTTCAGAGGAAGAAATCCAAAACATCAATAGCCATATTCAAAATGCTCAAAATTGTTAATAATTTGTTGAGTGGTTTTTCAGTTGTGTCCAACTCTTCATGACCTTACGTGGGGTTTTCTTGGAAGAGATACTAGAGTGGTTTGCATTTCATTCTCCAGCTCATTTCACAGATGAGGAAATTGAAGAACATGATTAAGTAACTTGCCCAGGGTCACACAGCTAGTAAGTATCTAAGACCAGATTTGAACTCAAGAAGATGCCTTCCTGACTCCAGGCCTGACACTCTATCCACTGTGCCACCTAGATGTTAATTACTAATAATCAGAGAAAGGAAAATTCAAACAACTCTTAAGTAACCACCTCATCCCCATCAGATTGGCAAAGATGAAACAAAGGAAAATGACAAATTCTACAGAGGTTATGGAAAAACAGGTAGATTAATGCATTATTGGTGGAGCTATGAACTGGTCTAGCCATTTGGGAAAACAATTTCAAATTATACACTAGAAGATACCAAACTTAGCACACCCTTTGACACAGCTTTTTCACTATTTGATCTGTACTCCAAAACAATCAAAGAAAGAGAGAATAGGATCTGATTGTACAAAATATTTGTAACGAACAGGTCTTTTGTAGTAGCAAAAAAAAATGTAAATTGAAGGAGTGTCCATCAACTAAGGAATGATTGAACAAGTTATGATATATGAATGTGGTAGAATATTATTGTGCTATAAGAAATGATGTAGGTGATAGTTTCAGAAAAACCTTGGAAGACTTATAAAAACTGGTGTGAGTCAAGTGAGCAGAACTCAGAGAACAATTTATATGACAATGTTGTAGAGACGACCAAAGTCTTAGGAACTCTTATCTACATGATAATCAACCATGCTTCCAGAGGACTCATTACAACTGGCTACTTGGTTCCTGTTAAATAGGTGTCAAATTTATAATGTAGATTTATACATAATTTTGGACATGGCAAATAAAGGGATTTATTTTCCTATACGTGTTTGTAACAGGAAATTTTGATTTTCTTACTTTCTCAATGGAGATTGGGAGGTGGAGATCTTTTAGTGACATGGACCCCTGTGACAGTCTATTGAAATCTATACACTCATCATCAGAATAAGATTTTAATGTACAAAATAAAATGCATAAAATTAAAAAGTAAATCAATTATATCAAAATACAGTTCTTGAAATACAATTCTAAAACAAAAATGTAAACAATTCTTAGACCCTAGGTTAAGAACTCTTGCTTTTAGATTTGCAAAGTTCTCTTCTCCCAATAATCTCATAATGTACTTATGAGAATTCAATTGTCATGTCTTATGACTTATGACAAGTCTTTTTATCCTTATTTCACTGATAAGAAACCTAAGGCTCCAAGAAATTAAGTGATTTGCCCAATATCACACAGCTTGTAAATATCTGAAGCAGAGTTTGAAACGTGGTTTCCTGTCTCCAAAGCCATTATTCTCAACTGTGTCATGTTGCCATTCTAATGTGTCTATCAGTCATAAGCTAAAGTAATTTGTTTAATGGACAGGTCTGATTTTATCATTTCCTTCCCCTGAAATTTCAGGAGCTCCCCATTATCTACCAAACTCCTCAGTATGGCTAATATTTCCACAATCTATTTTCAGACTACCTGGGCCTTATGCCATGATTCATGCAAGGGTTGGATGAGAAGGCCTCAGAAGTCATTTCCAACCCTGAAATTCTATGACTACATATTTGGTGTCATGTAATAGAATATTAAAAGAGATAATTTAGAATCAGGAAATCTAGGCTTAAGTGCTGGCTCTGTGTGAGCTTAGAAAGTCACCTGGTTTTTCTGAGATTTGTAAGATTTTGAGCTCTAAAGAACCTTAAGATTGTTAATCCTTTAAAGTTGCTTTCCTTAGAAAAGCTGATCAAAGAACCCATGCTGGCAGCCCTTCTGCATGCTCTTGTTGTTGGTTTCACACAGCCACAGTAGCTGCTAGTGACATTGTTATACCAGGTACTGAGTAAAGAACTAGAAATTGAATCCAAATCTTTAACCTCTCAATTTTTCAGATTAATACTCTAATCTATGCAAGTCATATCCTAGAATTTTTTTTATCCTAGCCTCTCATAATCTTTTCATTACTCATCATGGTTTTACACCTGTGTTCAGTTTAATGAAGTAAACGAAGCCATATTACAAACAAGTCTGGAATGGAAATGAGGAGACATGGTTCCAAACTCTAATATTGATTAGCTTTTTGACCTTGGGTAACTGACTCAACTTCTCAGAACTTGTTTAATCTTCCAGAAAATGAGGGGGTTGGATTTACTGGCCACAAAGGATCCATGGAATCCTGACATTTTGTGATTAAAAACAGCCACATTTTGCAAAAAAAAATCCCTCCCTCAAGTTCCTAGCCCTTTAACACTCATCAATCATTACCTTTTAATTTAAGTAAAGGCAATTTCATAAAGAAATGACATGCATGTTAAGATTCTTCATGGTTAAGAAGATTTGGCTTAGAATGATGACCATACCTTAAAAAGTCAAAAAAAAAGACTCTTTCCTAAGCTCAAAGAATCCCAAAAAGTGAAAGACATATATGACAATAGATGATTAATAAAACTTGATTTTTTAAACAATAGCTTTACTTGTTCCTAGCTCTACTTCAATAGAATGCATATGGTATGCAAAACACAGGAATCCACATAAAATTATTAGAATATTTAGTGAAAAGGGTAAGCACCTGAGTTCGTGATTTTTAATTTTTTTCTAACCACCTACACAAGATGAGCTAGAGCAATTAAGCACTAGTAGTAGTATTAGCAGTAGCAGTAGTAGTAGTAGTAGCAGCAGCAGCAACAACAACAATAGCAACAGCAGGTGCAGAAGAAAAGAAGATGAAATACCTTTTATAAGAATTTAAATATAATAGTTAATAATATTTGTAAGAATGACATATTATTTTTCTTTGGCTCTATTTCTTGCTGCTATTTTTATCATACAATTATATCCCCTATCATACAACTAGCATTTGATTGCCTACTATGTGCAAAGCATGGGATAGGTGCAGAGAATACAAAGATGGAGAAAAACATGGTAAATGCCTTCAAGGAGCTTATAAGCTAATGGGGAGACAATATATAAACAACTATATACAAACAATCTATATACAAGATAAATTGAACATTAGATTGTAAGCTCCTTGAGTTGTCTTTTGCCTCTTTTTATATCTCTAGTGCTTAGCATAGTACTAAGGCATTTAATAAGTAGGCATTTAATAAATGTTTAGTGAATTAAAGTGAACTCAATACAATGTCAGTGATTAAGGAAGACTGCAAGGGGCTTCTTGCAGAAGGTGCGACTTTAGCTGAGATTTAAAGAAAGTCGGGGAAGCTATGAAGTATATACATTAGGAATGAGAGTATTCTAGGCATGGGGACAGCCAATGAAAATGCTCAGTCAGGAGACAGAATGTTCTATGCAAGGATAGCAAAGACAATATAACCAGAAAATAGGTACCTATATACATGGAGGGTAGTAAGGTATAAGAAGAGTAAAAGGATATGAAGGCGCCAAGATACAAAGAGCTTCAAGAGCTAACCAGAGGATTTCTGTATTTGATCCTTGAGACACTATGGAACCACTTAAATTTATTAAATAGAAGTTGATATGGACAGACCTACATTTTAGGGAAAACAATTTTGTAGCTGAGTAGAGGACAGATTGGTCTGAGGAGATACTTAGGTCAGAGAAATCAACCAGAAGGATGTTGGAATAGCCCAGGTGATAGAAGACTAAGGCCTGCCCTATGGCGGCAGCAATGTCAGATAAGAGCAGGGTGGCATCATGAGAGGTGTTATGAGTGAAGAAATGGCAGGCTTTGGCAACATATTGTTTGGGGGCCTAGGGGTAGGCAGGGGACAGAATTATGAGTCTAGGATAACATTGTGAGCCTACGCGACTAGGAGGATAATGATACTCTCAACAGTAATAGGGAAATCTAAAAGAGGGGAAGGTTTTGGAGAAAAGATCATGGATTCACCTTTGGATGAGTTTAGTTTAAGATGCTATAGGACATCAGTTCAAGACATCCAATAAGCAGTTGGAGACACAAGACTGGAGATCTGGAGACAAGTAAGGGCTAGACAAGTACATTTTGAGAGACTGCTTAGAAATGATAACTGAGACCATGGGACTTGATAAGATCATCAAATGAAAATTGTATAGAAGGAGAAGAGAAGAGGGTCAAAGAAAAAGAACAAAGACAAATAACCTTTAGGGATATCCATGATTATCCATACAGGGAGTAGATGAAGAGACTAGGAGACGAAAGTGACTTAAGAGCGTCAACGGCTGCAAAAGAAGTAAGGGTAAGGGTTGAGAAAAGGCCTTTGGATTTAGCAATTAAGAGATCATTAGTAAATTTGGAAAGAGCAATTGTGGTTGAATGATTAGGTAGGAATCTGGACTGCAAACATTTAAGAAGAGAATGACAGAAGAGAAAATAGAGGCACCTATTGAAGCCTTCTCAAGAAGTTTATCTACAAAAGGGAGGATAAATATAGAATGATAGTAATGGCAATGGATGGAGCAAGTGAAATTTTTTTGAGGATGGGTAAGAGATGGTCATCTTCAGGGCCAGTTTGTAGATAAGAAATTTGAGTGAAAGGTATGTGTTTTAAGTTAAAAGTAAGTCTTTCCATCAAATACATCTGATGAAGGTTTATTACCCAAAATACATATGTAACTAATAGAAACTATATGATAACTAGAGCTAATATCCATGGGTAAGTAATCACTTTTTAAAAAATTTCTCAAAAGGTGAACCAGAAACTCTTAAAAACTATGGTGGGACATGGTTAGCTTTTGCTATGCCTCTCATGAAGTTAACATTTTTAATGGAATTGGAAAAAGAAACTACCATTAGGTCATTGGCTAAATGAAAATTTAATTATGTGAAAAGTATGGTTATAGAAATAGAGGAAGTAGAAAGTCCAGAATTATGCAGCACGAAGACATGGCATCAAACCACAAGTAAACCATCTGTCCTAGTATTTTGCTGCAAGGAATCACTCAGAAGGGTTCAATCAATTTCTTCGATAAAAACACATCAAAAGCTCCCAGGTAAAAAGCATTCTGCAAGGCGGTAAAAATAACTCAAAGGAAGATAGAAACGTAAAAATGCAACAAGGAAGGAGATTAAAGCAGCAATCAAGGAAACACCCTGGAGCCTCGGGAGCTCCCCAAATATCTTTCTATACTCCTTTGGCAAAAGATTCATAACTGGGTCTGAGTTCATTCTACCTGGGGGAAGGGTTAACTCAGTTTCTTCTAGTTTGTTTTAAATTGTCTTGGTTTACCAAAGTGCTAATTGGTTTGTAACTGTGGGGTGTTAAGTCAAACCAGTCCACTTCCACTAATATTCTCACCCAAAACACAAAATTTTGACAATCAGCCAAGGGACCCATGGGCTGAAATAGTATCCAACATAGCAAAATAAAATCAATGAGTAGAGTACATTTCTTTTCTGACTTGGCATAGCCCTCATTTAAATATGGGCTGTTGCCATCAGTCTAAGGGCGTAACTAGGAAAGGAATGGGCAACCATGGCTCGCTGCCACTGTATCCAACTTTCATCATATATGCTTAATAGGCAATATTCCTACAGCCTTAGTAAAGGTATCATTAGCATATTTGTAGCCTGAAACTCATTTCATTTGAGCCAATTCTAAACCTGAGGTGTCTCAGGGCTGATTCAACAACCATATAAAAAGATTGCCCCAATTTACTAATGATATAGAGAAATTTAAATCCAAACAACTTGATGTTTCACCTCACACTGAGCTAAAAGTCAAAGATAAAAAAATGGTAGTAATAGTCAATGTTTGAGGGACTGTGGACCGATATACACTCAGACATGCTCTTGCTGGAAGTGTGAACTGGTCTAACCATTTTGGAAAACAATTTGGAATCATGCCTAAAAAGTGACTAACGTTTATTTCTTCTGACCCAACAAACTCACTACTAGGCACACACACCAGGAAAGTCAAAAACAGAATGAAATATAGCAAATTATTCTTAGCTTAACTTTGTATGATAGCAAACTAGATCCTGCTGACTGAGGAATGGATATACAAGTTTGGGTACTTGAAAGTGATGGAATATTACTGGGCTGTAAGAAATGACAGATGTTTTGGTTTTTTGTTGTACAAAAAAAAATGACAGATGTGAAAAATTGAGGGAAGCATGGGAATACACATGAATTAATGTAGAGTAAAATAAGTCTAATCAGTACACTACGCAGAACAACTTTTCCAGTGTAGATGGGAAGAACAACCAAAAAAAATAGACAAAGAAACCAAATACCGTACAATTACAATAACTAACTATAAAGGCAGGAACTTGGTTCTGAAGAAGAAAATTCATCTGCCTTCTTTCTTTGCAGAGATGAGGGACTATGGGTATTAAATACTGCATATGCCAGCAGACGGCTGCTGGGTTTGTTGCTTTTGATCATCTGGCTTTACATTATTTCTTTTTTTTGTAAAACTAAGGCATTGCTCTGGAGGTCAAGAAAGGGAAAGAAAAAGTATTAAAAAATGAAGGTAATGTATAAACAAAAGATTTTTTAAGAAATAAGGACAAAAACATAAATGTGATGTTTTTGAGAATGCATCGTAAACATTGCATTAGCTTGCAATTAACTAGCTATATGACTTTTAGCAACCTAATCGCTCTATCTCATTTTCCATGTAAATCAAATGAGGAGATTGGACTAAATCAGGGTTGGGAAACCTGCAGCCTGGAGGTCACATGTGGCCCTCTAAGTCCTCACGTGTGGCCTTTTGACTGAATCCAAACTTCACAGAACAAATCCCCTGAATAAAAGAATTCATTCTGTAAAACTTGGACTCAGTCAAAAGGCTGCACCCAAGGTCTTTGAAGGCCCCATGTGGCCTTGACTCCACAGGTTCCCCACCCCTGGACTAAATTAACTCTATGAGTTCTTTCAGGATTAATGAAAAGCTCTGATATCAATTTTTTTTTCATTTGATAATATTGGTCTCATAAAGCTCTTATTCATCCTTCCATTCAAATGGGATAGCTTCTATTCTCTTTTTAAATTTTCCTGACACTTATTTTATATTACTAAAATATTTTCTACCACTATTTGAGCAGAACACAATTTCTGAAAAAAAAAATGAATTATGTAGCTGAGTTTGTGACAGTTCATAATTTGGCTCAAATATGCATACTTCATAAAGTTTACCACTGTAATCCAACTTCCCTAGGTATGTTAGGATTTTGATTCCCTAGAACTCATGAGATTTCTATGCCTCATCTAAAAGAAGGGCATTGTGGGGGCAGGCGGGGGGAGGGTGGAACTCCACTAAGGAATCGTGTAGCCATCTGCATTGGCAATACTTTCAGCATCATCCAGGGATAAGGATGGGAGTTGCAATGAAATTCAGTAGTCAGAATAATGACATATTTTTCTCAAAGGAGTATCTGACTAATCTTCCACTCCTTTCTCAGGATTAGTATTGAGCTTCTGTTGAATATGAATGATTCCGCTGGCCATTTTGCAGTGTATCAATTTGTTTTCATCATGGTAATGCCATCAGACACCAAGCCAATTATAAAAGGTGGAGATTTCAGGGGAGATTTCCAGAAAAGCTTTCTTAAAAGATCGTCAAGTCTAGTTTTAAAATCATTAACATGAGCCACAATAAAAACTATTTAAAGTTATGTTTACATACAGTTGTTTTAATTGACTTGATTGTCTAAGTATTCTAAAAAACGTGAAAGCAAAAAGCAAATTGTTTGCTAATAATCACAGTCAGCATCCATTTCCACTTCTTAACCAATAGAATTTAAATTTTAAGGGAGAACAGAGCTTAAAAAATTTAAAAATAATGTATTTATTTTAAAATTTAATATTAGAAATTGAAATTATAAAGCCAAGACAGTGAAACAATAAATCACTGTAACTCTCCAATGTTTACCTCAAAACAACCATAAAAGCACCCCAAAACAAATACTGAAACAGCAAAAACATGGAATTAAAAAATCTTTTAGCCCAAGAAACTTGGAAAGTCGGCAAGAAAGTTCCATATCACCTCAATAAAAGGGGAGTACAATTCAGGACGGGAAACATCCCAGCAAGCCAGCACCAAACACCACCTCAGCAAAACAGTGGGAGATCCTGAGCCCCAGTATGGTGGCAAACACCAGTGCCAGGACCCTCCATGTGCTTTAGTTCAACTAAGGTAACCAGCAAACTCCAGCTCAGAGAACTACCACTTGCTTCTGTGAAACAAGTATCCTCCAGTGGCCAGACCATCACCTGCTTAAGTGCAGCCCAGGGAAACACAGAAACACCCCACCAGTCTCAGCACATGCCAGACACCTCCACTAGGACCCCAGCTCAGCATCAGGTAAGCTGTCAGACCCATATGGCCTCCAGCAGTGCCAGCCACCTACCACTCCACCTTCTCAGGCAGCACCAGACTCTATGGTCCCCCATGGGCCTCGGGGCAACATCAGTGTAGCACCAGGTAAACAACCAGGACCTTCAGCCCCCAGCACAAGAACCTTGTGACAGTGCCCCTTGCCCCCTGGGAGCCAAGCTCAAATTTAAAAGAAAGGAAAAGGGCCCAAAAAGTGAGCAAAAAAAGAATCTAATGATAAAAAATTATTATGGTGACAGGAAAGACCAAGACACAAACTCAGAAAAGGACAACAATGTCAAAATACCTATGGAAAAAACCCCAAAGAAAAATGGAAAGTGGGCTCAAGGACAGAAAGAACTCATGGAAAAACTCAAAAATGAGCTTAAAAATCATAGGAGAGGTAGAAGACAAATTGTGAAAAGAAACAACAGGGATGCAAGGGAATTATGAAAAAAAAGAGCCAACAACTTGGAAAACTGCTTAAAAAGTAGAATTGACCAAATGGAAAAGGAGATACAAAAAACCATACTGAAGAAAACAATTCCTTGAACAGTACAATTGGCCAAGTGGAAAAGAAAATATAAAAGCTAATTGAGGAAAACAAAACCTTAAAAGCTAGAATTGGGCAAACAGAAACTAATGACTCTGTGAGACATCAAGAATCAAACAAAATCAAAAGAATGATAAAATGGAAGAAAATGTAAAATACCTGGTAGGAAAATAATAGATCCAGGAGAGATAATTCCAGAATCATTGGACTAACTGAAAGACACACTCAAAAGGAAGACCTGAACACCATCTTTCAAAAGGTTATCACAAAACTGCCCTGTCTTAGGATCGGAGCATAGAATTGGCATTTAAAGAAACCACATTTAAAGAATCACCTTAGGAAAGTGATCCCAGAATAAAAACTCCAAGGAACATTACAGCCAAATTTCAGAACTATCAGATCAAGGAAAAATGTACTGCAAGTGGCTAGAAACAATTCAAATATTGAGGAGTCATAATCAGGATTACAAAGTACTTATTGGACATCATGGAATGTGCTATTCCATAAAACAAAGGATCTAGGACTACCATCAAGACTCATTTACTGAGAAAAAATTAAGCATAGTACATTAAGGGGGAAAATGGTCATGCAAGGAAATAGGAGGATTTCAAGCTTTCATAAGGAGAAGACCAGAACTAAACCAAAAATCTGACCTCCAATTCAAGACCCAAGAAAAGCATAAACAAGTAAAAAGGGATATAACAACAAAGTTCATCTGGAAGAACAAAAGGTCAAGAATATCAAAGGAAATAATCAAAAAATACAAAGGAAGGTGGCCTAGCAATAACAGGTTTCAAAACTATATTACAAAACCATGAAAACTCTTCTCATACTGGCAAAGAAGTAGGGTGGTAGGTCAGTGAAACAGATTAATTAAACAAGACACAATAGTCAGTGGATATAGTAACCTAGTGTTTGATCAACCCAAATAACCCAGCTTTTTGACAAAAAATGCTGGGAAAAGTGGAAAATAATAGGACTTACAAACTAGATATAGACCAACATCTCACACTGAGTGCCAAGATAAAGTCAAAATGGGTGCATGATTTAGACATAAAGGATGACACCATAAGCAAATTAGAAGAGCAAGGAATAGTCTACCTGTCAGATCTATGGGGAGGGGAAGAATTCATTACTAAGCAAGATATAGAGAGCATTACAAAATATAAAATAGATAATTTTAATCATATTAAATTCAAAGCTTTTGTACCAACCAAAACAATGCGGCCAAGATTAGAAGGAAAGCAGAAAGCTGGGAAACAACCTTTATAGCCAGTGTCTCTGATAAAGACCTGAATTGAATTTATTAGAATAAAAGCTATTCCTCAATTGATAAATGACCTAAGGATAAGAACAGGCAGTTCTCAGAAAAGAAATCGAACGTTTCTATAAGCATACGAAGACCTGCTCTAAATCACTTTTGATCAGAGAAATACACATTGAAACAACTCTGAGATACCACCTCATACCTATCAGATTGGCAAATATGACAAAAAAAGGAAAATGATAAATGTTGGAGGTGATGTGGGAAAATTGGGACACTATTAATGTAGTTGTGAACCGATCCAACCATTCTGGAGAGCAATTTGAAACTGCCTGAAGAGCCATCAAATTGTTCCAGCAACTGCTCCAGCAATACCAATACTAGGTCTGTATCCCAAAGAGATTATAAAAATGGGGAAAGGACATACATGCGCAAAAATATTCATAGCAGCCCTTTTTCATGGTGGCAAAATATTGGAAATTGAGGGGATGCCCATCAATTGAGGAACTGCTGAACAAATTGTGGTACATAAATGTAATGTAATACCATTGTGCAATAAGAAATGATCAGAAGGCAGATTTCAGAAAAAGCTGGAAAGCCTTGTAGAACTGATGCAAAGTGAATGAGCAGAACCAGGAAAAAATTGTACACAATATCAGCAACAGTATGTGTTGATCATCTATGAATGATTCAACTCCTCTTGGCAACACAGTGATCCAAGACAAGTGCAAAGGACTCATGAAGGAAAATGTTATCCATATTCAGATACAGAATTGATGGGCTCTGAAGGCAGATCAAAGCATTTTTTTTCATTTACTTTCTTCTTTCTCATGTTTATTTTTCCTTTTGATTTGTTCTTTCACAACTGTGACCAATATGGAAATATATTTTATATGATAGTATGTGTATAAACTATATCAAACTGCCTACCATTTTCAGAAGAGAGGAGAGGAAAAAGGGAGTGAGAAAAATTTGGAACTCAAAATCTTGTAAAAATGAATTTCTTGATATGTTATTGATAAAAATCATAAACTGTTAAAAATTAAAAAATAAATTGAAATTACTTCCAAAGAGTGATTTCCATTTGAACAATTTAACCTTTGTATTTTTGATTCTAAATAAAAAAGCCTTGCCTAAAGACTATGGAAGACTACTGGAATATATGAACCACATTCAGACTGACATACCTGCTAAAATGGAGAAATGGCAGCTAAATTGAAGAACTGATTACAATTTTTCCTGATAGAGGCAAATAAATGAGCATATAGAGCTGGTTTCTGCTAATCCCCAAAGACAATTACTTTGGCAGATCCTTGGTCATTTCCCTTTGTACTGTTCAAGATGCAATTAAGCAAATGATGAAGACAATTGAATCTTAGGGTTTGACACATAATCGGTCATGGTTTCTTGAAATGAGTACCAGGAATTTTCAAAGTATCTATAAAACTATATTTCAATTCAATTGCTTATCCTCTTCAATTCTATGTATTTTATTTAGTGAATTTAAAAGTGTTTTTTTTTTTCTGAGTAGTTCATATATTTCACAAGATCACCAAAGGGACCCATGACAAAAAAAAAAAGATAGGAATCCTGTTGTAGGTCCTTGATAGATTCTTGTCAAGTTCTTCCAAGCTGATCCACAATCTCAGTGAAAATCTCAGTGAAAAGGCGAATGACTAAGCACAATTATAAAAATATGGTTGAGAATCTCGTGATCAGCAAATGATAGTTTTCTACTGACTTTTCTAGTTCCCAAAACCCCAGTAAATAGAAATGATATAGATTAATCAAATAAGTAAACAATAAAAGAATATTAAAAAATATTTTAAAAAATCAAAGGGGAACTGAATTGCTTAGAGTTCACACTTAGCATCTCCATTCCATCCCCTCCAACCCACTCTATTCTTGGGACAGTCACCATGAAAAACCATCTCTGAGAAAGTGTTATATCTCCTCAAACTTCATCCCACAAAGGACAATTAATTTGTAAATTCTAAAAGGCAGTGATAAAGACAACAATGTGGTATAAGAGACAGGATTACTTGATTTTAGGAGTGGTATATGATTGTAATTAGGGCAGAGGTAAGGTTTGAAATAAAAAATTATCCTTATAGCATGATCTTATATGAGTTAAAAATTATGCCATTCATGGAATATTTCTTTTTTCTTCTTTTTCTATTTTGAGTACTATTTTATTTTTCCTAGTTATGTGAAAAACAATTTTAACACTCAGTTTTTAATATTTTTAGTTCCAAAATCTCTTCCTTCCTCCCTCCATTGTCCCCTTCCTGCAACAGTAATTTGATATTGTTATGCATGTGTAATCATGCAAAATGTATTTCCATATTAGTCATGTTATGAAAGAAAACACAGACATGAAATGGTATTTCTAAGAGTGAGACAGAACAAAAAATGGCAGAGGGGGTAAGATTTGTAAATGGCATAACATCTATGTAGGACAGAGGAAGAGGTCCAAATTTGGTGATCAAGTAACTTATGAGGGACGCAGAAGAAATTGCCTCTCAGTTGGAAGAGGAATGGAGAGAAAATATCTCGCAATTAGAAAAAATGGAAACATCCATATCTCTCTTCACCTAAATTATTTCAAACTCTTGAAAAAAATCAATATGAAAACAGCAAAACATTTTGTTGTCGCTTGTATGGTTTAGACAGAACAACATCCAGGTATGAACAGTCAGAGAAAGCAAAAGAAACACTTTTTTTTTCTATTACCACTATTAAAAATCCAGATCTATAATATTATTACTTTAGGGAAATCACAGTGTGGAAACTCGTGCCATTACTACTGACATTACTGCCTATTAATGTCTTTTCCAAGGGAAACAAAGAGGCTAAATGACTTGCCTATGGTCACATAGTTCAAGTCAGAGACAGCACTTAATGTTTTCCATACTCTTGGGCCAACTCTCTACCATACTATTTCTGTATATCTTCCTGTCGTTATTTGTTGTTTAATTGTTTATCAGTTGTGTCTGACTCTTCGTGCTCCCATTTGGAATTTTCTTAGCAAAGATATAGGAGTAGTTTGCCATTTCCTTTTCTAGCTCTTTTTTACAGATGAGGAAACTGACAGTTAAATGATTTGTCCAGCATCATATAAGTATCTGAGGCTGGATCTGAACTCAGTAAGTTGATATCACTCTTGTCATTATACTCTTCCCATAAAAGACATTTAGAATTTATGTCCACTTGAAGAACCCACTTTCTCTTCTCCTCATCTACCCATTCTCTACAAATCAACCCTCCTATCAGAAAATAAAATGGTCAAATGTGCATATCTTTTGATCCTTATCAAAGGTTACACGCACAACTTTTTCAGATACTACTTTTTAATTCATTTATGCTCTTGATCCAACTTCACATCAATGGGTTAAAAAGGAAAAGAGGAGGTTGCCTCTTCACTTTGATTGCTCGTTATGTTACAAAAAGTTGACAATCCAAGTGGCATTTATTTTGTATTAATTCAATTGAACTTTGCTGCATTTATCTGGAAGGACCTGTAGGGGGAAATTGAGCTAATTACATTAAATTATATTTGGTGAGCTTGGTTTTTCCATTGCTTAAAATAATCCCTGATTGGAACCTAATCACCTTTGAAAATCACATTAAATTATTCAGGCAAGCAGGAAAATATGTTGTGTATGTATGTGCATCTGCATAAATGATATATGCATACATATATGTGTATGAGTGCATTGTTCATATGTACGCATATACTTATAAAACATGTGTATGTGTACATGTACTTAAGAGATATGTGTAGGTATGCATCCATACATATATTCATAATAATATTACTAGTTAATAAAGTCCAGAAAACAGGGAACTTCCTTACTATTCATTTAGTGGATAGGAAAATAGAGTGGGAAAGTAGACTAACTGGTAGATTTATTGATTTTTTTCTATTAATTTTTTTATTATTTAATATATCTAGTTTTCAGCGTTGATTTTCACAGGAGTTTGAATTACAAATTTTCTCCCCGTTTCTACCCTCCCGCCCACTCCAAGATGGCATATATTCTGGTTGCCCTGTTCCACAGTCAGCCCTCCCTTCTGTCACCCCACTCCCTTCCCATCCCCTTTTCCCTTTCTTTCTTGTAGGGCAAGATAAATTTCTATGCCTCATTGCCTGTGTATCTTATTTTCTAGTTGCATGCAAAAAACTTTTT
>CM053626.1:271514945-271541315 GCA_028646595.1 Phalanger gymnotis
GGGAGGTGGGGTTAGGATTAGGATAAAAGAAGTCTGCGAGCTTCCACATCTTGCATTCCCTGGCTGCCACTGCTTGAGTGGTGAGGCTGTCCCCTTTCTCATGAGAAAGAATAAAGACCTTTTCTGATCTCTGACTCAGACTCCAAACTCTTGATTTTGGTGGTTGTCATCCCACACAAATAGATCACCACCTCCTTGGTCTCACAATTTCCCATCTTTAAAAAGATGAGGGTGGACTAGATGATTTCTGAAGGCCCTTGTAAATCTACATATGTCATCTCATGATCCTTCCAACTGGACATCTATGATTTTCTCAATAACAGTCTGTTAAATACACTTGCTCAGTTTCTATATCATATGGATGTTGTGAGAATCAAATAAGATATTTCTAACATGTTTTGTGAACTTCAAAGCACTACAAAGCATTAGTTATTATTTTAAAAACAACAAGAAAAATAGTAACATTATCTGTCAATGGATTCTTGGTTGTCCGCAGAGGTTTCTCCTTATATTTAAATCCCCAGTGTCCAGTGAACAATCATCATTTAATCCCCTTGGCACTTTTACTCATTATATTTTACTTCTAGTATTGCAATTGATACCTACGTGACTAAGTATATAGCAAGTGCATCTTTTTCTATTTCTGTGAAGAACATACAACATAACTCTGCCTTACAGCTTTATGTTTTAAAAGATGTGTATATATAGAGGCAGTTTACTTAGCTAGAGTTCCTATATACATGAATTTACAACAAACAATTCTTATGTTTAATTTTAAAATATTTCCTTATGGGATTTCTCTTACTTGTTTCTCAAGCAGTAGGCCATAGGTAAAGACCATGAGCATGGGCCAATCTTGGAATGGGAGGAAGAGGCAGTACCCGGTGAAATGTGATGTAGAGAATGCCCTTTCTTTAAATTATCTTACCTGTACTGCTTGAAATTCTTTACTTCTTTTTGTTGCCTTGCCTGACATTCAACCAATTAACAATTTGGCTTCTCAGGAAATTTCAATTAAAGTGCAAGTACCTGGCAAGGTTAACGACTATCACCTAGGTAAGAATTAATTTATCAGTTTACTTTCCTCATAACACCTTCAGTAGCTGTAATGAACAGAGATGTGCTTGGAGGTAGTGGTGACTGTGGTTTGTTTTTTACCTGAATTGAGACCTTTGGTCTCAATTCCTCCCTACACAAGCATGGCCCTATGCTCAATCATTTCCAAAAAATCCAACTTCTTCATGTTTTCATGTTTTGCTGTCTTGGTTTTGTGCCATTACCTCTCTGCTAACCGTAACTCTACACCAAACCCAGCACACACAGCCCCTCAACTTCTCTTCTATGTCCACATGCTACCTTATTCCCCGATAGGTACTCTTCAGTCCAGTGACACTGCCTTCCTGGCTTTTTCGTAAACAACTCACTCCATCTTTCTGCTCTGTGCATTCTCTCTGGCTGTTCCCCACACCTGGAATACATTCTCCTCTGCTATAACTACTGATGTCCCTGGCTTCTTTAAGTCCCACCTAAATTCTCATCTTTCACTGAAAGCCTTCCCCAACCCCTCTTAATTCCTGTGCCTTCTCTCTGTTAATTAGTTGCTATTTATCCTGTATATAGCTTGATTTGTATATATTTGTTTTCATGTGGTCTCCCCATTAGATTATAAACTCCTTGAGAGCAAGGACTGTCTTTTGTGAAATTGAAAGTTGATATCTCACTTTATTCTGCATTATTTGTTAATTATTGATTGAGAATTATATCTGACCAATGGAATAAGTACTTAGAAATTAGCTTGATTTAAAAAGATAATTTGATTTCTTAACATTAGAGTCTATAAAATGGTTTGACTTCTTTATAATAGTTTATCTTCCTCATTTCTCTGGGCCACAGACTATCCTCACTGAATTAACACGGTCATAAGATGTTCTGCCTGGTCATCATGGGACCACTCTGGTGTATGTGGTCACTGATAGAAGACTTTTCAGACTTTCCAAAGGATATTGACAGTCTCTATTATATACAATGAAAATTTATTATCATTATTATCATTACCACTACAATCTCAATATAATTCAATTTAAGAAAAATCTAATCTAGTCCCAGCTCTGCCACTTAACTGATATATAAACTTAGACAAGTCAGATCAACTCTGGTCCTCATTTTCTTCTTCCTTCTAAGATGTTTGGATTTTGTGATTTTAAAGATACTTCAGTGCTACTACTTTGTGAACTGAATTGAATCACACAAACTTAGTAGAAATCTTCCAAAATGGAAAAACTGTAATTACTTAATTTTAAATTAAAGAAAATGCAATTATGTATAGCAAATTTACAATCCTAACTATGGCAGAAGAATAAAATTAATCTAATCAGTTCTCCAACGATTAATTTGGCTACATTTACATGGGCATATGTTTGCCATAACTTAACCAACTAAACTGAAATGTTGACTAGTAAAAATACTGTGTTCCATTGACTGTTGGCAAGGAAGTCCTGTGGATTTCTTGCTAAAGTCAGAATAGAACTATTATTTCATTGCCATTTGGAAATGATCACTCTTAAAGGCTAGGGATATGTGAAAATAATAGAAATAAATTTATCCACTTTTTAAAATTATGCAGTTTTAATCTAGCCAAATTTGGTAAAAGAAAATCTTCCTGCCAATTAGAGATATCCAAAAATGTAAAGGGGCTGACTGAAGTCATTGGTTCTCCTACACAGGAGATCCTAATACAAAAGCTTTCTGAATACTTCTCAGTTATGTTGTAAAAAGGAATTCTTGTTTAAATAAGTTGGATTAGGTGGCTTCTGAAGTCCCTTCCAACTCTAAGATTCTAGGACTTTATAATCACAAATTTAACTTTTGTAGGCTTGCTGCTACTATCACAGTTGTTTCTGTGTTTTGGGGGCTGCTCTCACTTTGAATTTCTAGCCACCCAGGTTCATAACTGTACTGTCACCCTGAATCATTTGGAGCTTGTTCACTCATACCTTTTTTTTCTTCACTGAATCCCATTCTGATAGCAGATAATGATGTTTTTTAAAAAGTCTTTTCCTACTTTGTTTTCAATGGATCATCATTTCTGGCCATTGACCAGGAACCAGGTAGATGCCTGGTGGTATGTTGCATGTTAGTATCAAGTCTGTGTCTGCATGATGAAACACATTTCCTTTTGGATTGTACTGTATAATGCCTATAGAGAGGGTAAAAAAGTGTTGATAATAAAAGTTGATGTATGCTTTCATCTTGGAGTAGCTTTAAATTATTAAAAAAGCAATTTCTGTAATATAAGGAAAACATTTCTTTGGAGTGAAGGGGACTGCAGAGGAGGACAGGAAGTTATTTATCAAATGGTGGGTTTTTTAAGTGTAGTCATCTTTTAGGGTAATATCTTTTCCACTGATTTGTGTAAAATTTTACTATAGTCACACACATTTATGATACTGGACTTATGAATGTGAACAGTGATCTAATGCGACATACACAACATAAAGTTTCACTCATTTGGACTAATGGTTAGGAAGACTTCTGTGACTTAAGTAGCAGTAGCAGCAGCAGCAGCAGTATTAGTAGTAGTAATAATAGCAGTAGTAGTAGTAGATGATGACTTGGGAATCCTTCCCTACAGTCATTTTCTAGAGAGGAAATGTCCTCTATCAATGCAGAGTGGTACTTATTCTGTAACTTACAGTTTTAAAGACAGTTCGATGAGATAATTAAGACACAGTGAATTGCCCAGGGTCACACAGTCAGCATGTGTTAGAAGTGGGACTCATCCTTGGAAAATCTGATGATTTCTAAAAATATAATCAGCCTTGGTACACACACTTCATAAATATCCCCTGCCCCTATGATTGGATGCCATAATCTCTTCAGTATTGATTTAAGGAGGGAAGATTTAAGGAGAGACATCTCATTTCCCACCCAACTGTACTAATTTTGGATTTCTTTGACTTTTCTACTATGTTCCTGAACTGAATAAAAAAAATCTTTTTTGTATATTTTTATTATGCCCTTTTATATTTAGGCCATACATCCACTTGGAATATATCATGGTCTCTAGTGATTTTAATTTGAATTTATATTGATCAGATTGATTTCTACGCTTCACTATTTTTATAAAAAAAATCAAGTCCTTACCCCCAGAGTAAGAGAGAGAGGGGGACGAGGGAGGGAGAGAGGGAGGGAGACGGACAGACAGACAGACAGAGTTAATTGCTGATGAGGATTTTTCATATAATCTAATTGAGATACTTTGTTATTTCTGAACTGATAACATTATTTTATTGATTACTGCTTTAGAGTATATTTTGAAATTTCCTGCTGCTCCTTCCTTTCTACTTTTTCCCTTTTATTTTCCCTTAAAATTCTTGATATTTTGTTCCTTCTAATGGGTTTTGTCATTATTTTGTCTACATTTATAAAATAACTGCTTGGTAGTTTGTTATGGCCCCCAATATGTAAATTAAATTACATATCAAATTTAAGAATCAAATTTGTTGTATTTCCATGTCTTAAACAAAAGAAATTAGCATCTCCAATTATTTAATTCTTCCTTTTTT
Organism: Phalanger gymnotis; assembly: GCA_028646595.1. Classification (NCBI taxonomy): domain Eukaryota; kingdom Metazoa; phylum Chordata; class Mammalia; order Diprotodontia; family Phalangeridae; genus Phalanger; species Phalanger gymnotis. The sequence continues at coordinate 271,519,511 of CM053626.1, forward strand.
CTGTAAAAATGTTTGGTAATTGTAATCACATAAGTACAGAGTATGTGTTGGTTAAGACAAAAAAGACCCCTAGGTACTTTATAGATCTAGTAATTATTTTGAATGAAATTTCTTTTTCTGTCTCTTCCTACCAACAATTGTTAATAATATACAGAAAGGATAATGAACTTTGTGCTTTTCATGTCCTGCTATTTTAGTGGGATTATTGATTACTTCAATTATTTCTTATTTAATATCTAGGGTTCTCTAAATAATATTATCAAGAAATAGCAATGATTTTGTTACATCTTTTTCTATGATTAATGCCTAATTTTTTTTGTTTATTGCCATAGCTAGCCTTTTTAGAACAATAATAAATAAGAGGGCAGAGAGTGGACATTCTTGCTTAACCCTTTATTATATTGCAAAACTCTTGATTTTGTACATTGCATATAATGCTAATTTTTTCCATATATACAACCAACTATTTTTTAGGAAAGATCAAGTTATTCCAATCTTTCTAAGTCCATGTAAAAATTTTTGCCCAAAGGTTTTTTTCCGAATCTATCAATGTAATTGTACATGTTTTAAATTAAGTTATATTTATATTTCTTGATATTTCTTGAATACATCCAAATTAATCATAGTGAATAATAACTGGACTTTATTCTGGTAAGCCACATTGCTTATATTTTATTCAATATTTTACATTATTTTCATTAAAGATATTGAACTATATTTTGTGTTCCAGGTATTATTTTTCACTGGTTTTGGTATCATGATTGTTTTTATTTCACAAAAGGTACTCGATAAGATGCTTTATATAACTATTTTTACTATTTTGCCAATAATTTATGCAGGATGGATTCATTGTTCTTTGAATGTTTAGTATAAATCACTGGCTTCCTTCAAATCCCAACTAAAATTCTCTCTTTTACTAAAAGCCTTCCCCAATCCCTCCTAGTTCTTGTGCCTTCCTTCTGTTAATTACTTCCTATTTATCCTGCATATAGCTGGCTTTGTAGATATTTGTTTATATAATATTGGGCAGTCATAATTTCTTGAAATATGGTATACAATTTTGGGAGGTTATGTTTTGTCATAATTTTCAATGATTCTTAAGTATCTTTCCTCATTCTATTTTCCCAGTCATTTGTTTTTGATAGCAGATATCTCACTTGTTTTATTATTTTTATCTGAATTTCTTCTATCACTTCTTGCTTCATTGGATCAGTGAGTGTTTTTGCTCCATTTACTTTTGAAGATGTCAACTGAGGTAGGATTGTTCCCTTTATAATCTAGGCTGTTTATTCTTTTCCCAAATGTTCTAATTTCATATTTATCCAGTTTCAATTCCCATTCTATTTTTTTCCACCCATTTTTGTACCCATTAAGGCTAATCATTCTCATAATATTTATTGAAAATCTAGGGCTAAGTCTGTCAATAAAAAATACTAAGCACCCATTGGTGATTGTGATTATCATCATCATCATCATCGGAGTGCTGCAGGAACAAAAAAAGGGGACAAGTCTCGTTCTCAAGGAGCTCATGGTCTAATGGAGAAGACATGCAAATAACAAAATACAAAAAATTTAAAACTATGTACAAGATAAAAACTGGAGATCAACAGTGAAGCGGAGGCACTTTCTAAAATGAAGGAGACTTGATGTAAGGCTTTTTTTTGTAGAAGATGGAATTTTTAGCTGATACTGGAAAGGAGCCAGAGAGGCCAGGAAACTGAGATGAGCAGGGAGAGCAGTCCGAGGATGGGAAACAGCCAATGAAATTATCTGGAGTCTGGATATTAAGGGTCTTGGAGGAACAACAAAGAGACCATTAAGTATATGGAGAGAAATAAAGGATAAGAAGACTGGAAAAGTAGGAAGCAGTCAGATTGCAAAGCACTTTGAATACCAAATAGAAGATTTTTACATTTTATTCTGGAGGTGCTAGGAAAACAGTGGAGTTTATTCAATAAGAAGAAATAAGATGACCAGTTCTGTGCTTTTAGGAAGATCGCTTTGATAGCTGAGTGGAAGATGGATTGTAATCAGGAAAGATTCTAGGCAGGGAGGCCAAACAGCAGGCTATTGCAGAAGTCCAGAGGTGAGGTGTGGAGGGCCTGCACCAGGGTAGTACCAGTGTCAGAGGAATGAGGCACGGATCACGCTGTATTTAAGAAATGTTACACAGGTAAAATTGGCCAACCTTTACTAAAGATTGAATATGGGGAGGTGAGAGAGGGAATGTGTTCTTGATTTTGTTTCTGCAACAGTCCAAAAATTGCTGCTCTCTAATCCCTGGAAGGAAGGCTGAGGCCTACACTGGGAAGAATTGTACTAATGACAAATTTCACCCAATGCAAATTCTGACTTGTGGGACTTGCACAACCTTAGCCTTGACTTTCTTGTCTAGTTTCTTGTGAAGCTACCAATTTCAGGCCTTGGCCCATTGAGGGGCCCAATGCTAGATTGTGTTCATTTCAGGGCAAGTTCCAAAGATTCCCCAAAATCCTAGTACTGTTTGTCTCTCCTTTTCCTTGTCCAGTCACCTGCCTGTAAGTCTAGAGTTCAGCCTTGGTCTCATGCTTCAACCCCTGAAGCAGTTTCATGGGAGACGGTGCAGGCTTCCACAAGTATATCCCCAGTATCAATACCACTGATATTGGACCAAGTTTCATTTGACATCTTCCATAGAGAGGTCCCAACCCTGCAGCAGCCATGACTAATAATTATGGTAAAAAAATTATCTTCGAATCCTTTTACTCAATACTCTACATTTCAAAAATGTCATATGACTTGTGATGTAAATCACTCAAAGTCTGTGGACCCTCAAACTCTGAAATAGACATTCCTAAGAGAATAGGGAAGAACTCAGTACTGTCAAGGATAACGGCCTATTCCTTTAATGAATGCTACCACGAATGACCTTTAAAATATTATAGAACAGCACAATATACAAGACCATCCCAGAGTTACACAAAGAAGAGAGGGAAGAGGGTGGTAGCAACTGATGCAAACACACCAGAAGAGTCACTCAGGTAACTAGGATCCCAGAGATCTACCAATCTGCTACAAAGAGATTTCACCTGCCTGTATTTTTCTACTCCAAGAAAACCCAAATAGGGTCATAAAGACTCAAACACAACTGAAAAATGACTGACTGAATATTGTCCTACTATCTATCAACACAGTTATCCCTGCCATATAAGGGCCAGTTTAAGAAACACCGGCCCAGAAACTTGGGTTCTCTCTGTTTTACTATCTGCTTATCGAAACCTCAGAGAGAGAGAGAGGGACAATTCCATGTCCTAAACAGGATCATTGCCTTCCTATTCTACAGACTGTTTGCCTTAACTTACTGATTGCTACAATATTTCCCTTTATCATCAGTTCAGATGGATATTTATTACTTGAGAATCCTAGATGAAAGCTATAGACTAAGGACAAATTGTTAGCAGTACAACACATATGGTCATTTCAAAACTGATCACACAGAGTAATTCTAGTTTCATGTATAGTCATTTACTATCCAGCCTAAACTAAAGCCTATAACTATGTGAGTGTTCATTTTCAAAGACACAGCATACTGACCAAAAAAACGCTTTTTTAAAAAACTCAAACTAGTTATGCCTTTGGATACTTTAAAGCTTCAGTTATGTGTGTGTGTGCGTGTGCATGTATATGTGTACGTGTGTGCATCAAGAAGAAATATTGAAATTCCACTCACTAACACAGCTTTTAAAAGCCTACCATGTTCATTGCACTGTGCTAAGTGTAGCAGAGACAAAGGCAAATGAAAAATGAGAGTGTGGTAGGGTCATGGGAAGGCTTCTTTTCTCTCTTTCATCTTTAATCTCCCCATGTTTATAGGCTCCTCATCTCCCTAAAAACATACTCCAGTATCCCCTTCTTAAACAAATACAAGCAAACAAAAATCCTTATTCTAAGCCTACCCCACCCACAAGGTATTATCCAATATCACTTACTCCTTTCCTCTGTGAAACTCCTAGACAAATCATCTGTTCTCTATTTCCCCTTATCTCCTCTGAACCTGGCACCACCCTGGTCCAGAAACTCATTATGTCATGCCCTGACTGGTGATGGTTGGTCTCCCTGCCTCAAGTGTCTTACCACTCTAGTCTATTCTTCACTAAATTGTCAAAAATGTCCTTTCTAAAACATAGGTGTGATTATGTCACTTCCCAATTCAGTCAAACCCAGTGGCTCCCTGTTGCCTCCAAGATCAAATATAAAATCCTCTCTTTTTTGAAGCCCTCTATATAACCTGGTCCCTTTCTACTTCTCCAAGCATCTTATTACTTACATCCCCTCGGACACATGTAAATACTCTGCAATCCATTGACACTCACCTCCTTGCTCTTCCTCACACTAGACACTCCATCTCCTCACTCTCTCAGGCTGGCCACCCACCCCCACACACACACACACACACACACACACTCTCTCTCTCTCTCTCTCTCTCTCTCTCTCTCTCTCTCTCTCTCTCTCTCTCTCTCCCCTCCCTCCCTCCTTCCCCCTACTCCGTGCTCTACCTCCTAACTTCTCTGGCTTCCTTCGAGTTTCAGTTTAAATTCCATCTTCTACAAGAATCCTTTCTAATCCCCCTTAATCAGACGGTCTTCTCTCTTGATTATCTCCAATTTATCTTGTATATATCTTGTTTATGCACAGTTGTTTCCCCCATTAGACTGTAAGCTCCTTGAAATCAGAGACTATCTTTTGTCCTTTTAGGTCCAGGGCTTAACCTAGTGCCTAGCACATAATGGGCTTCTTAATAAATGTTTGTTGACTAGGTAACTGATTTTTATTACTGCTCACTCACCCTTCATCCCTCTGAAGTCTAACTTTCATCTCAACTACTCTGTGGAAATTATTCATTCCAAGGTAACCAGGGATTCAACTCCTACTTACCATATACAATGTCTTCTCTCCTCCCTGTCCAGTCCTTATCCCCCTTGACCTTTCAGTACTATTCAAACCATTCCTCCCTTGATAATCTCTCCTCCTTTGACTACTTGGACAGAGTTACAACTCACTTGACTGGCTGATGGATGTTTAGGGCATCCAAATTCAAAATTCACTCATAGTATTTCGGTTCCTTCAAAAGGGGACACAGCTGAGGTTAATAGCTTCTGAGAATAATTTATTGAATAGGACATTTTCTCCACAAGGCAGCTATACCCTGGGTTAGCTCTTTTAGAGGCCTGACCTTCTCTGTTCTCTCTACCAGCAGCAGTATCCTGTCTTAGAGTCTCTCTCCCATTGTCTCACGATCTTTCTCTGGCATTCTTCCAATCCCATCTTACTCAACTTAATTTCTATTAAAAGGCTTATTCGAAGTCACTTTTCATGAAGGCCTCAGTATGTTCTGTGGTGCTTGCTGTAGGTACCAGAACTGCTTGTTGTGACTCTGCTAAGAATGCCCTCAGTTCTTTGCTGAGACTACTGGGTTTTTCCCTTCCCCTCTTCTGGGTCTAACTGTTGCTCCCTTTTTCTGGGCCAGTTCCTAAGTGCCAAAGAACCCCCGAACTCTATCCTTGTCCTTATTGTTTTTTTTCTCAGTATTTCCTCGTTGAGCCCATCTAGTCCTATGGCTTAAAGATCAGCTTTATGTACATGACATCTGAGACTATATAGCAGCATCGGTCTCTCCTTTGACTTCCTGCTTTATACTTTAGTATAAAGTACTCATTCTTTTCCCTTGACCTGCCCCTCTTCTCAGTTTAGCTATTTCTTTTGCTGGTTCTATAATGTCTTGGTTCAAAATTCAAAGTCATCTTCAACCCTTTCTAAATTCATCCCTTACAACCAAATTAATTATCAAGACTCAAAAATTCTATTTGCATAATACCTCTTATATTCAACCCCTCCTCTCCACTCACACTGCTGCCAATCTAGTTGGAGGTTTCCACAGCTCTCACTAGACCTATTGTAATAACTTCACAATTGCTTTCCCTCCCTCTAGGTTCCCCTCTCTTATAGATCTTTCATATAACTGTCAAATTAATATTCCTAAAACAAAGATCTAATCACATCATTTCCTTGCTCAAAAGCCTTCAGTGGCTCCCTATTGCTTATAGGATTACACATAATTTCCTTGACTTGGCATTTAATAAGAACCCATACAGTGTATCTCTAACCTACCTACCAAGCCTTATTTAGCAATATTCAAATCATTCTATACTCTCCCACCTATTTGCATTAATGCAACCTGTCCTTCATACCTAGATTGGCCTAGATCTACTTCTCTTACTCTCAGCATCCTCATCTTCCTCTAAGGTTTAGCTTAGCTATAAACTTTTCCAAAAAATGCTCTTGATCCTTCTATCTGAAAACAATAAGATTCTTCTCAAATTTTCTTAGAGCACATTGTCTGGACTTCTCCTATGCCCCAATGATTTTCTATCTACTATAAATCATACTGTTTTATGTGTGTGCCACCTTCATTTGAATGTTCAATCATACAAGCTAAACCAAAATAGTGTCACCGGGTACCTGTGAGGTTTAGAGGATTTTTTTTAACAATTTTAGAACTATTCCCCTAAAAATGAAATTACTTCCTACAGGAGAGCAATCTGGTAAAATCTGTAGAATACAGGATATGAAGACAAGAATATCTAAGTCTGAATCCTGCCTCTTACACCCTACTTTCTAGCTGTATGATCCCAGCCTAGTCACATAACTTCTATTTGCCTCAATTTCCTCATCTATAAAGTATCAATAATAATAATAATACTTACATCCCAGGGGTACTATGCGCATATAATTAGATGATATTTGTCAAAGGCTTTTGCAAACCTTAGAGTAATACACAAATGCTAGTTATTATCATTATTAATATTGTTATTCCTGACTGATTGTCCACAAGCAACTTGGGCAAGAACTATCTTATTCTTCATCTTTATAATAAGTCTAGCTCCGTGCATTTTATTTAGGAGTGATTGCTCAATGTTTAAATTGAATTTAAGTTGAATGTAAAATAGAATTAATATACTCCATTGGTAAGTAGATATGCTAGTTACTAATTGAGGAAAAAGAATGGGTAGGAAGGCTGAGCCATACAAACAAGTAATTTGACAAGCATTTGACATTTAGAATACTGAAACGCTGAGTCCCCAAGCAATGACTAAAAATAGAAATAAGGATGAAGAAGTAAACCCGTTAAAATGTAGAATATGATCAGGTATGACTGAAACCTTACAGAAGCACTTTTCTTAATTTAGTAATTCCTAATTATATATACATACATAGGAGAAATAACTAAGGTCCATGAGGTCTCATTAAATCTCACGGTCAACCATTACCTCAGCAAGCATTCACAGTGGAAACAAGCCGAGCAGTCTCAGGATGACACAGAAGAGAAAAAATCAAATTATAGACCTTTTAGTGTATAAAAATCGCAAACAAGATGGCTTACATTCATTTTGGCCAATCCTTTTTGGGGGGAGAAATGGGTGGGCAGAGTTGTTTCTGCCCTTAAATAATGGCCCTTTACATTATCAAAAGCAGGCAGTCTAATGTTCAGTAGTGAAAATTAGTAATTGACCCTGTTGTATCATCGAAAAGGCACGTGGGACATCCTAGAGCTAAGATGGCTGAATAAATAGTGAGCTGCTGAAACTCTCCCACACTCACCTCCATACAACCACAAAATAGAGCCCCAAAACAAATCCTGGAACAGCAAAGCCAACAAAAAGATGGGGTGAAACAATCTTTTAGCCCAAGAAACCTGGAAAATCAGCAAGAAAGGTCCATCTCACCCCAGTGAAAGGGAAGTGCAGCCTAAGATGGAAAGCATCCCAGTTGCTTGCCACCCAGCAGCAAACCTCACTTCAGCAAACAAGAGAGAGATCATCAATCTCAGTGTGGTGGAGCAGGCAAATGCCAAAACCAGGATACCTCACCTGCTTTAGCATAGCCAGGGAACTAGCAGACTTCAGCTATAAGAATCACCAGCTTCAGCATAGCTCCATGCAAAAAAGTAGACTCCAACCCTACTGGTACCTAAGCAAACAGGCAGCTGCCAGCCAGCACCACCACCCTGCTACACTTCAGAATAGGCCCAGGCAAACAGGCATACTCCAGAGGCCTGATTGCCACATGCTGCAGTGTAGCCACAGGAAAAAGCAGAAACACCCTACCAGGACTCAGCACGTGGCAGACACCACCACTGGGAACCTCAATCTGCACCAGGTGAGCTACCAGATCCCTACAGTATCCAACCCTCACCACATGACCTCAGCATAGCACTGGACACAACAGTACCCCATGGGTCTCAGAGCAACATCACTTCAGAACCAAGTAAACAGTCAGGGCCTGTAGCCACTAGCACAAAAAGCCAGAGACAGTACACCTGTCTCCCTGGGATAAGAGCTCAAATTTAAAAGGAAAGGAAAAGGCAAAACCAACCAACAAACCAACCAAACAAACCATGAGCAGAAAGCAGAAAAAAAAAGAATCTGACCATAGAAAGTTATTATGGTGACAGGGAAGACCAAGACACAAATTCAGAAGAGGATAACAATGTCAAAACACCTATGGGAAAATCCCAGAGAAAAACAGGAAATGGTCTCAAGCGCAGAAAGATCTTATGGTAGAGTTCAAAAAGGAGTTTAAAAATCCTTGGAGAGAAGAAAAATTGGGAGAATAAATTGGAACTATGTCCAAAGGGCAACCAAACTATGCAAATCCTTTGATCCAGCAATACCACTACTAGGACTGTATTTCAAAGATATCATAAAAAAGAGAAAAAGACCTACATGTGCAAAAATACCTATAATAGGCCTTTTCATGTGTAGCAACAATCAGCTAGCAGCTTCTGTGGGTGTGTAAGATCCACCAACAACCAGCACCCAGAAAGCTGCCAACAGGCTCTTCTATCTGCTTTACTAAGGAAAGTAACTTTAAGGGGTTAACAGTCTCAGTTTAATCAAACATACAAATATCATTCACAGTTCAGGGGGAAAAGATCAGCCCCCTGAACTTTAAGGCAAATATAAACATCAACGGACAGACCTTGTCTGATTCAAATCACAATACATAGTTACCAGTGCCAACTTCTGGGTTGCAAAGCTGAGGGGACAGTTTGCAGCTTGCCCAGAGTCTCAATACTCCTTCCATGAGTGTGCCCCAAAAGTCAAATGCCAAACTCTCCTCAATTATATCCTGTTCAGAGCCCTGAGGGCTCTGACCTCACCCAGGCTGGGTGTGGGAAAGTTCTCCATCCCCAGTATCACATCATATACAAATCAATGACTCCAGATTGTCTCAGTGTTGAGAAATACTCCAAGACAAAAAGATCCCACTTTATCTGCCCCATTCAAACAAAGGCCAGAATCATTAAAGGCACTTAAGAGGAGAACAGCAAAAAGTCCCACCTTAATTACTATTGGAAATTGAAGGGACACCCATCAATTGGAATGGCTGGGCAACCTGTATTATATGAATGCAGTGGAATACTATTTGCAATAAGAAATGATGAACAGGAAGATTTCAGAAAAAAACCTGGAAAGTCTTGTATGAACTGACGCAAAACAAAATGAGCAGAACCAGGAAAACATTGTACACAGTATCAGCAGCATCATGTGATGATTGAACATGAATGACTCAGCTCTTCTCAGCAACACAGCCACACAAAACAAGTACAAAGGATTTATGAAGGAAAGTGCTATCCATAGCCAGATAAGGAACTGATGGACTCAATGCAGATCAAAGCATATTTTTTCACTTAAAATTTTATTCTCTCATGGTTTTATTTCCTTTTGCTCTGTTTATTCTTTCCCAACTGTGACAAATGTGGAAATATGTTTTACATGATAGCACATGTATAAATGATATCAAACTGCTTACCATTTTCAGAAGAGGAGAGGGGAGAGAGGGAGATAAATTTGGAACTCAAAATCTGGTAAAAATGAATACTAAAAATTTTTTGGATATGTAATTGGGGAAAAAATGAAATATTGTTGATATAAAAAGGTTTGTGGTCCCCCAAAAAAGGACAAATTTCTTTCCTGTAACTCAACACATTAACCATAAACCTTTGATTTCTTTGAAATATTTGTAAAAACAGTAAATTTCTCAGCTAAAACTTTGAATGATGACACCTTAAAAAACCACAGTTTTTACTGTTAATTCCACAGAGAACCATTCCACTCAAAAAATGGTTGCTTCTAGATGGTTAACTACTGAATTTTAATGAAATAATAATCTCTTTTAGGGGAATATTTCCATAATTGTTCAAACAAATCCTTACCCTTATAGTTACTCAATGATTATCATTTTTGTCTAGATAGCCCAAAATGGGCATTCAAATCAAGATGACTTAATGACCTAGGAGCTGATTTCTTTATGTCAACCATGGAGCTACACTGGAGAATTATAGGCTAACCAATTAAGATAGCTAAGGCAGGAAATAAGGGCAGATGGATACAGGGATGATATCTCCGTCCACAACTTCTGGTGTTCTTAGCTCTAAGGACACATTATATTCTGCCTTGCATTATACTTATGCATTTCTTATTTTTCCTACTAAATTACAAGTTCCTTGAAACAAGACTATACCCTAGTCATCTGTTTATCTTCTATAGTGTTACATTGTAAATGCCTAATAAATATTGCCTGATAAGTGAAAGGGACTCAAATCTTCTTCCTGTCCATTGAGACTTGGCTCCAACAGAGATGAGTCCTAAATGGGTAACTACTCTTTCTGCAAAAGCTCATTTCCTTAACCAACTTGAAATTTCCCTTTACAAGTTGTCCAGTCAAGAAGCATTTATTAAGCTTCTACTAGGTGCCAAACAACACTGTTAAAGGATAGACTCCTTTCTCAAACCTCCTCATCTACTGAGGAAGTAATCGTTGTGAAAGCTTTTTGAATTAACAGCACTGATGAGGGAAAGGGTTATCATTTTGAAGTCTGGAATGTATGCCTCAGCTTGCATCATTAGGATTTTTTTTTTAATTGACAAATAATCTACAGGTTTTTGGCAAAGAGATTCTAAGTAGGGAGAGTATTAGTTAGCCACACGATGATGTGGTATATGAATCAAACGCTTCAAAGCCAGCGAACAAGCTGCCATTCTGTCAAGAATTGTGTTAATTGGCTGAGATGGACTCGGTGTGGATAAATCCTTAGTCAGGGTTTGGGTAACTGGGTATGTGAAAGATACTATTCTGCTTAAGAGGACTCAGGATAGAGCATACTAAACCCAGAGAACTATAGCTAGTTAGAAATTAGGCGTTAAGTATAACAAAATCCTGCTTAGCGCAACATGAAACAGTAGCAATATTTGAATACATAACTGTCTATTTCCATTGAGCTGGAATTAATTTATTTTACATAATTATAACTTTGAAGAGTAGAAAGTATCCATCTAGAATTAGATGATTTTCTTTTTTGTTTGTTCCTACATACATAGATAGGTGGTCAAGTGGATAGAGCACTGAACCTGGAATCCGGAAATACCGAATTCAAATCTGGACTCAGATACTGACTATGTGACCCTTAGCCTCCCTTTACTCCAATTTCCTCATTTGTAATATTGGGATAACAACAGCACCAACCCCCCAGGTTTGTGGTAAGTCTCAAACGAGATAATAACTATAAAGGCCTCAGCAGAGTACCTGACACATACTAAATGCTATATAAATGTTAACTATTGTTATTATTGCACCTAATAACATAGTGATATATAAATGTTATTGCTATTACATCTAATAAGTTATAATTATTATTAGATCTAATGAATATTCATTGTTTCTGATACTATATATAATTTTTCCCCTTGAATATCTTGAATATCCTACGAAAAAGCTTATTTTATTTTTTCAGTATGTGGCAATAACCTGCAAAAGGGAAAGAAGGAAGTAATTGTTGGAACCAGGAACTAGATATGCAGATAATGGAAAAAGTGGGTAGAAGGGAGAAAACTAGGAAATGGCTGGATCTTTGAACTCAGAGAGCCCAGTCAGGCTAGGGAATAATAAAGATGTAATGTTTTGAGTTTTGACTTATTGAAATTGCATATTTCATCTTCTGTGATTCTCTGTACTTGGCTTAAACCCTTTATTAACCTGGCACCTTCCTATGTTTCTAAACTTCTTATACTTTCCCCACTCCACACAATCTGCAATCCAGATATGGATAGATATAGATATTTACATATATACATACATATATATATATATACACACACATATATGTAATGTGACCATGAGCAAATTATTTAACTTTCTTAGGCTTTATCACCTCATCTATAAAATAGAGGTAGCAATATAATCAGGTTTCCTAAAATATTTTGAAAACACAAATTTGTTCCAATGGAATTGATATATTAGGAACAATTTGAGTATAACAAGAATTTTCTTTTCCCTTATATGCAATTTCATCAGTGAGAAATAGAAAACTATACCCATCTAACCCATGTAGAAAACATGTGCAAGAGACTTTAAATAGCTACTGGTTACCTCAGTTCACCTGTGTGTTTTCCTGAAAAGTTGCTTTTAACCCTTCATAATAACTCATAAGGTGTAAACCTTCCCACACCCACTGCCACAAACATCATATCTTTCCCGAGGTCAAGTGCCATATTTATTGTATATCTTGTGGCAAAGTAGAAACTGTGAGTGGAAAAGAGCTTGTCTGTACCCACAAAATCTTCTCTGCTCCTTCCTTTCCCCAGTTTTTCCCCTTTGCCAACTCCTCCATAGCCATCAATTTTAGGAACCAGGGCACAGATGAGCAACAGCCTGAAGCAGCTGACTAAGTCACTATATATTGTAATATTTATGTCTTTCTCAACCATTTTATATATCATAAGCCATGAGGTTTTATTGTGCAATATTGCATAGCTCAGTGATTTTTAGGAAAGTCTATGTCCCATTATAACAGAACTGACTTGGTACAGTAGAGGCAGTATAACAAAGTGGAAAACAGAGTGTCAGAGGGCTTGGCTTGAAATCCCAGCTCTTGTGCTTACTGCCTATGTGATTTGGGGGTAGGTCATTTAACCTCTTTTGGCATTGGCTTGCCAGATGTGAAATGACTTTGGACTTAACCTGCCCTTTAAGGCTTTAAGGTGTCCTCCAGTTCCAAATCATTGTCCTTTTGTCCCTTTTTTTTTTACAGGGTAGAGATCAAATTAGATATAAGTAGCACTGTGTAAATTTTAAGAAAATCAGTCGGAACATACTGACTAGCCTTATATGTTAGAAATGTGAAACTTGTGAAATATCATTTTCTGTTTTTTAAACTTGTCAGGTACAAATTATTATTATTCATGAATTACCTTACAATAATTATATAATGCCTAGAAAAGTAAATAGCCAACCTCTCTAGTGTCTTTGCCAAGAAAACCCCAAATAGAGTCATGAAGAGTTGGACACGACCAAAACAACAAATTATATAATACTCTCCCATCTTTTCTGAATTTTAGTTTGATATACTCTTCTAGGAATAGATTTAAAGGAAACCAATAGAATAGGTTTACAGAAAAAGGAAGGATTTCCACAGGAAAAGAGGACAGGGATACAGTGCCATTTACAAGAACTTTTACAATGGGAAGCTACTCTTGTATAGAGGCCTGGGCAGCACCTTTACCTGAATCAATAGACCTCCACATGAATAATTCCCTAGAGTATTCCCCTCAATACACAGCCTCTCATTAGATTGGAAATGTCTCCCCCAAGATAATTAAATAACAGTAGTTCCACTGGGGCATAAAACCAAAACAAATACAAACAATTCTGTCCCCTTAACTCTCAGATATTGGATTTGGAGTCTGAGTTAGTTTGGCTTGGGGGGGAGGGGTCATCCCTTGCCTTGCATTTTCCATGTATCACAGCATAAGTCTCCTGAAAACACCCATTCAATGTAGTATGATACGGTGAAAGGGAAAAAAAAAAAACTAACTGGTTTAGAGACAACAGAATCCCAAGTTCAAATCATGCCTAATATTGTAGTGGTATAATGGTAGGCAAGTCATTTAACATTTTTGACCACTATTTTCTAATCTGTAGGATGAAGAATTATTGGAAGAATCAAATGAAGTAAAGTTAAGAAAAGTGCTCTGCAATCCTTAAAGCATGTATAAATATCCTATTTTGTCTATTTTATTTGTTTGTTATAGCTCTAACATGTAGCAGAGTGCCTTTTACATAGTAGATGCTTGATAAATGTTTATGGAATTGAGTTGAATTGTGATATAACTAAAAAAAAGCAACAAAACCAAATGCTTCTTTATCTTGCTTTATTCATGTAGAACATGCCTCTTTATGGCAAGCAACTAATGTCCTTTCCCTTATTTTTGACCAAATGAAAACACAGGATACAGATTACCCATTACAGATATATCAATTTCACATTACACATTTATACACTGTTCCCTTAGTGCATTCTTGGTACTGATTTGTTAGGTAGCTAACATTTGAGAAAGGGAGATAGTTCAAAGCAGTTCTTCCATTGACAATTGCTTTTTTAAATTTCTATTGTGATCACTTGGCTTTTAAAAATTACTAATTTCTGTGCAAACTACCTTTCCCCTCTTTTTTGCTTAAAACGTAATGGCAGACATTTCTGTCATGAAAGAAGTTTGTGCTCTAGAGAAGCAAGTAAGAGAGCAGTGGGGTCTGAATTTAATATGGCCTACCTTGAAACTAGCCAGCATTTCATCTCTTCTCTCCTATTGACATGAGCTAAACATTCACAAAAGGCTAAATTTCTCTTTGTGATGACAAAGTGAACCTGAGCTGTAGGAAACAAGCAAGCCTCGAACAGAAGTTGTGCTTTCCACACCATAAGTGCTTTAAGATTGAAAGTGTGGTTTTATCTCAGTGTGAGGCCAATGTTAATAACTAGCCCTGTTCAAGGGAGGTTTCAGGAATTCTATAATTGAAAGTTGCCCAGTCATGCATGGAGTAACCTAACATTGGAGTAGCTCAATTCATCTTCGTCAGTATCTCACTTAAATAAGAAACTTTGAGCAGGGCTCTAAGTTCCCCTTATTTCCTATAGTATCAAAAGTGATGTCTCCACACTGTCTGCTCTTGCAAATGAAGGTATATGCAAATGGAATTCTGACATTTTGTGATTACAAACCCAGGCAGGCAGAAAAAGTCATTTGTGCTTAAAAGTAAAGAAAAATGTTTCGTTAGATTTCCAACAGAACAACAATTTTACCTACAGTGAAGTTATCAAGTGTTGTGGCATGAAGTAATTATTTTTCTACAAGTTAAATGTTTTGAGGCTCTTTTTTATAGTGTTTTTACTAAAATAATATTTTTTCAGACATTTCAATATGTATTTAATTTTCTAAGATCTTAGACCATGTCTTTGAAAGTAATGTCTACAAAAGATAGTAAAAATAAGATCTATCATGCCAGGGGTTTTAGGTGTCTTCACTTAGTAGTAAGGTTTTCATTGTTTGAATACTCTATGAAACCAACTTCTACAATAGACAATAAATCCACTTAGTAGAAAATAGAATTCCTATCATTTTATGCTGTATGTAGGTAATACACAATAATGATAATTGATAATAGGCAATATCTACATGGCATTTAGGATTTTCAGAATACTTCACATCATATCACTTGATTTTGTAGCAATACTATTAATATTCAGTTTATAAATTAGGAAACTAAGGCATAGAATTTAAGTGACTTACAACAGGACTCCAAACTAGATCCTCCTCATCTCAGGTCCAATATGGATACATTATACCACACCAACTGTCTGCAGAAGTCCCCAATCCATTAGTGCAAGCACGTATATGTTACCTTTATTTTATTTTTTAAGAGATAACCTATAGAGTCCCCTTAGCTATTAGACCTCAGTTATACGTCTGGTCATTTATGATGTATTAAATAAAATGGAAATCTGTACCCTCAGTATGCAAATTGGTAAATATCTGACAGACAAATGCTAATGACTAACTGGACTTTCATGGATCAAATAACTACTGTACTGTCTTTAGATCTTTTGATTTTTCCTACTCTAACCATTAAAATAATTCTAGATAAAATTCAAGTACATATGGAATTTCTAAGTTGGATTAATTCGAGGTAGGTTTGCTCAGCTCAATTCGCAGAAATAGCAAGGCAGTCATCAAGTCCTGTCATATTAATGTTCTTGAGCAAGAATCCAGTATCAGCTACTCAAACCTATTTCACATGCTGGTTTCCTGGCATTGTTGCTCTCTTGTCCATCTGTCATGGTGTCATTCTGCCTGTTCACATTATGACATGCCAGTGGGAAACAGAGATAGATGCCAACCAAGAGCTCAATTAGAAGGCTAGCCTGCAGGACATGCAGCAGAAGTTTCTTTTTTAATGTTAAAAGATGATTCTTGTGGCTAGCAAAGTAAAACTGGATCACATGCTTTATTGTAAGAGGTGACATCTGTTCACTGTTATGAAGATAATGCCATAGACAAACATTTGTTTTCCAGTCCCTTTGAGAGAGTATAACTCAGTACATAAACAAATTGGCTGACAAGATTCATCCAATAGGCTCTACCCATTTTGTTCAAACCCACAATTGGTGGTAGCAGATCAGCAGGCTGATTCAGACTAGCAAAGTATTAAGATGAGGACAAAATCCCAGATTCAGGTTGTGAGTTCAGAGTGTTATTGGTCATCCCCTATATTGACCAAAGCCACGAGCAGTGGACCCCATTCCATTCTTTAACCCAAATGGGTAATGGCAGCAGAAACAGAGACAGGAAAAGTCAAAAAATAACTAAAAAGAAGCCTAAGCAGAGGCTCTTTTAAAAGAAGGAACAATTAGATTCTCTCCCCACTCAGTTCTCTGGTCTCTGCTCTCCCCTCTGCACTCTCTCTCCTCTCTTTGCAGCTCTTTGAGTTCTGTACCTCACTAATCTACAGATTCTCAGCTCTTTTGTCTCAGAGTTCTTACTTCTCCTTGGGCTGAATTCTGACCTTAATGGCTTACTTCTGGGTATATCCACTCTTCTTGGGGCCTGAGGGCCTCAGGCCCAATCAGCAGAAGGGTGTAGGTCTGGGACTTAGCACTTAGTAAGTAAAGGGTGTAGGCCTGCCTCTAATCAAGCTCCCCTTAGCTCCACCTGAGGCCTATTGAATGGGCAGGCAAAATTTTTAATCACTGAATGTCATAACAATATGTGTGTGTATATATGTATGAGTAGATAGATATTGATAGATAGATGATATCTTATATGTCTGTATGTTGTCTGCCCTGTTAGAATGTCAGCTCCTGGTGGGAAGGGACTACTTTTACTGTCTATCTATCTATCTACCTATCTGTGTGTGTGTTTTTGTGTGTGTTTTTGTGTATGTGTGTGTGTATGGGTGTGTAGTTTTTCCCCAGTGCTTAGCACAACATTGGCACATATTAAGTACTTAAATGCTTGCTGATTTCACTTGATTTGCTGATTGACCTTAACAGTAACTTCTGACAACTCTTTTTCTAAGACCCCCTTTTTTTCTTCTCTTTTCTTCTATCTTCCCTAGTCCCAGATAACTTGTAGTCAAGCTCACAAAGGAATATTCCCACATTCCCTATTCAATGGCTGGGAGAAAGGTCTATTAGTTTCCAAAAGGTCAACAAATACATTATCAGACTTAACATCCTTGGACCTAAGCCAGTCCTTGCTCAGGCCTCTCTTGTTCATCCCTGCAATTCTACAAATTTAACTGGTTGGACACTTTAGCACTTTTTTTCCTTTGAATGATACTGTCACTAAAGTGACAATTTCAAGCTACAATATGTTGTATTGATTTTAACTCTGCCAAGATTTTTATTGCTTAAACCCAGTTTGTCATTTGAAGAGACAGCATAACATAGAAGAAAGACCACTGGCTAGCAAGTCCGAAGATCTAGTTCAGAGGTGGGGAACCTGCAGCCTCAAGGCCACATATGGCCCTCTAGGTCCTCAAGTATGGCCCTTTGACTAAATCCAAACTTCAAAAAAATCAGTCAAAGGGCCTCATTTGAGGATCTAAAGGGCCACATGTAGCCTCGAGGCCACAGGTTCCCACTACTGATCCTAGTTTCTGATCTATCATGATATTTTTTTTCTCCCTACTTCTCCTCTAAAACCAACAATTCACATCTCAAACCCCTAGAATTTGATCTTCTCTTTGGTCTGGCTTTTTTAGTCTTTCTTTGAGGCCCACAGGTCTACTGGCTCAATTTTTTAATTTCAATACAAATAGTTGACTCTCTAAACAACAAGAGACTTGATTATCTGTCTTCAACATGGTTGAATAAGTTCTCCAGAATCATAAGATAGTCTTCTCAACAAGGTTCTGATGGGCATGTCTCCAGTCTCCACAAGAAAATACAATCAAATTTCTTTGCAAAGGCACAAATTGGTTGCTTTGGTATGTTGATCAACCCTCTACAACTGTCAAGTTGACATTTTTCAAAAAGAAAGCTATTTTCATTTTATCTGTCCCATGAATAGAAGTAAACCCCTCAGAGTTCTATCAATACTGACACAGGCATTTAGTACAACTTGGCTTTAAAATGTGAAAAAGGCAAAAACTTGTTTCTTTAAATATTTAAATTAATAAATTCTCTCTCATCCAAAAACAGCAAGCACAAGCAACCAGTTTTTTTCCCACCTGAGATTGGTATTTGTGAAGACAAAACATTCAGCATCCGAACGATAAATTTTTATAAGGGTTAGATATGGGGGATAGGGTGGCACAACCTGAAGCAGTCATGAGAAAACACTTGGGTTAAAGACTAAAATCACACAGTAGGGCATTCCATATAGGAAAATGATCTGTTGATTTAGCACCCGGCCACCAACTCTTGCCTTCAGCTACCCAGTGACTCTGAGTAAGTTAACTCTAACTTTGAATTTCTTTAAAAGAAGAAGAAAGAAAAAGAATTTGGGATATAGGTTTCCAAGATGGTGAGCTGAAATCAGGTTCAGCAGGCAGAGTATCCATAATAGACATGTACATATGGTAGAAACCGATAGCAACTGAGTTATTGCAAGACCTAAAGATTATCATACTAGAAACCAGAGACATCTAGATTTTCAAGTCTTCTTGGCAAATATCTAAGAGCTATGACTGCATCTAAATAATGTAACTTCCTTGAGATCAAGATGATTTTGTTTTTGTCTTTGCGCCCATAGTGTTCAGCACAGAGCAGGCACTTATTGAATTGAGTACAAATCATCTAAGTCCTAGAAAGTGGAAAAAAGAGTGAAACTAGATCACTGATTGAATTTTTCATTTTTTTAATCTATTTATGTTGGATTCAGAGGCACCTTCATGGCTCAGTGGATAGAGCACTGGGCCTGGAGTCAGGAAGATCTGCATTCAGATGTGGCCTTGGACATTTACTAGCTGTGAGACCCTAGGCAAGTCACTTAACTTTTGTTTGTTTTAATCAGCTGGAGAAGGAAATGGCAAACCACTGCAATATCTTTGCTAAGAAAACCCTATGAACAGAATAGTCCATAGGATCATAGAGTTGGGAATGACTGAACTACAATATGTGGTTATGAAGATAAACTATAGACTGAGAAAATTATAAACTAAGAATATAATCTTTGTATTAAGCATCTCTTTTTAGAGTCTGCTATCCAAGACATATAGAAGATTAACATGAATATGCCAAACCAAGAATTGTCGATCCCTCTCTCTCTCTCTCTCTCTCTCTCTCTCTCTCTCTCTCTCACTCTCTCTCTCATTCTCTCATTCTCTCCTGAGTAATGCTCAAACCAGATAAAAATTTAGTTGGGAAATGTTTAACAAAATACATAAAATATAATAAAAAGGTAAATAATCTAATTTGTGGTTTTTCAAAGTCAATATGCATCCTGCATGAATCCATTTTTATTTGAGTTTAACACTACTGACATGAAGAAACAGTTCTCAAAAGAATTATGGATTTTAATAGTATTTTTCTTATTAGTTTTTATAAACGTTTTCATTTACAAATACTTCATTTCCAAATATAGGCCTCTTTCATAAGGACTACAACAATGTAAATTAAAAGAAAAGTAAAACAAAATTTCACACTGCATAATTATAACAACCTAACTTGGCCAAAGAAAAGAAACAATGTACCTCACTATTCTTTTCTTTGAGAGGTAGGGGACTACAGATGTTTAATGATTCATATGCTATCAAATGTGGTCAAAAAAATTGTTAATTTCACTTGTTTTTTGTTCTGTTTTGTTCATAGCAAAAGCCTGGTGAGAGGGGACATAGTAATGACTATGATGTGAAAACAAATGGCATATCTAAAACTTTTTTAATTCAATTCAATAAAAACTTATTTTTTGCCTACTAAATACCAAACTGTGGTATTTGCTAAGTGCCCAGAATACAAATTCTTATTTATAAAATACGTTTGTAAAACTAATTCATAAAATATACTATAAAAAATAGGCATTGCCCTCAAAGAGCTTACAATCTAATGAAGAAGACAACAAATAAAAGGAAGCTGAAAATCCTGGGAGACAGGATTTCCCCAGGGGGGGCCTCAGAGCCAGGGCATGTCCATGTTGTTTCATGGAGCTGAAACCAAGTAGGGCTCCTGATGGAAATACTAACGCCCCTAAATCTAAATTGAAGCACATATTTAAAATCACTTAACCTTCTCTCACAGAATGAACACCAACATTTCAGCAGGCCTCTTAGAGTTGTGTGGAAGGAGATTCTAAAATATGTTAATAATTTCTCCGATAATGAACTTATCTTGACATAAGAGATAATATAATACAGTAGAAATAATTCTGGAGACAGAGTAAAAGTACCTGAGTTTAAAGTCTGACTCCACCATTTACTAGCTATGTGACCTTAGACAAGTTATTGACCTTCTCTGAATCCCAATTTATTGTTCCACAAAATGAAGGGATTTGACTAGATGAACTCTGAGATCCCCTCCAGACCTAAATTTATAATCCTAAATCTCAGTGCAGAATCAATCTTTGGAAATTGACTTAGTATTTTAATAAATAAAATGAATTAGAATCACAAGAAGAAACTTTCAGAATGTGAGCATGCATTACTAATGTGAGTGAGGCACATAATTTTGTGGAGTTTTGGTCTATCTCTTCTAGTTTTTTCATTCTTCATTTTACCCCAATTTAAAATCTCATCATAAGAAATGTTATGGCATAATTTCTCAGAGAATAGAATCCGGGTACAGTTTGATTCCTCACAGACTATATCCTAAACTGACAAACACTTTAAAATATGTCTAATTCACTTTCCAAACTGTTTAGAATTTATGTTTAACTTCCATTATATGAAATCACATCAGATTATGAAAAGACAAATGGGACTTCTTTTATCTTTTTGAGCAGTATATCTTCAGTCCCTGCATTGTGAGAATTTTTAATCCTCAGAACAACTCACCCACAGGAATGGAATGGCTTTTGTAATTGGCAAGGGTTGCCTTTAATGAGCTGTTTTATTTGCAAACTTAAGCAGCCTTACTATCTATTGCCATGGGTGGATTCTTTTTAAAACAGTAGGCTTTATAAAGCATTAGTCAATTAATGTTTCTTTTCCATTTGCCATTTGTAATGACATTCATCCATTGTGATACTTTATGTGTATAAAGAAGAAAGGGAAAAAATGCCATACATATAAATTCTCCCCTTGGGTCATGTTGAACAAATTTACTGGTGACAGAGGAAATTTTCTAGGAGTCAGGGGCTCAAACAAGATCCTCCTGTGGCTCAATGAAGATGAAGGCTATTTTAGCAACAATCTGACATAGATTGTACAGGGTTTTTTCTTTTAGCCAACTTTCTCAACAAATATTATTTTTACCATTGAAGTTTTTTGCACC
>CM053626.1:271541815-271622909 GCA_028646595.1 Phalanger gymnotis
AAAAAAAAAGTTTTTTGCATGCAACTAGAAAATAAGATACACAAGCAATGGGGCATAGAAATTTATCTTGCCCTACAAAAAAGGAAGGGAAAGGGGGATGGCAGGGGAGTGGGGTGACAGGAGGGAGGGCAGATTGGGAAACAGGGCAACCAGAATATACGCCATCTTGGAGTGGGGGGGTAGAAATGGGGAGAAAATTTGTAATTCAAACTCTTATGAAAATCATTGCTGAAAACTAAATATATTAAATAGTAATAAAAAATAAAACAACAAAAAAACTCCCCAATTTACTTTTGCTTTGGGAATTTACAGAATGTATATGCCACCAGCTTTGCTTCAACTGAATAACTTTTTTAAAAAAGCATTTTTGCAATTTACACTTTTATAGTTCTTTTAATCTCCATAGAAGAGCTTTCTTTATATTTTGTGCAGTATTGTAAGCTATCCATTGAAGAAGATGATAGTAGACATCACCAGTCAGATCTACATGCAGAGAAAGAGTTGATAAACAAACATGGGATATAGAGAATCACAGAAGATAGATTGGACAGTTTGGATTACATGAATTTTAAGTATTTGCACAAACAAAACAAATGCAGGTATAGTTAAAAGAAAAAACAGATAGATGGGAGAAATTTTTTATTTTATTTTTAGCTTGTAGACTAAAACAAGAATTTCTATAACATGGTACAATAAAAAAGATGCACATGAAACTACAAATCTACTCTGCACAACTTACTATTCCTTTCAAGTATACAACAAAATTATCATGTAATT
The DNA here is from genome assembly GCA_028646595.1 of Phalanger gymnotis. Lineage (NCBI taxonomy): Eukaryota > Metazoa > Chordata > Mammalia > Diprotodontia > Phalangeridae > Phalanger > Phalanger gymnotis. The sequence goes on from CM053626.1 coordinate 271,542,593, forward strand.
TTTTCTTACTTCCTCCTTACCCTAGAGATGGCTACCATTAGACATGAGTATGTATATATGTAAAATTATTCTATACATACTTCTATTTATCAGTTCTTTCTCTGGATGTAGATAGCAGCTTGCTTCATATGTCCTTTACACTTAATTTGGGTATTTGTAATTATTTAAAAATGAATTAAATAAAATCATCAAATTTCTCTGATAAAAGTCTAATTTCCAAGACATAAGGCAATGAATCAAAATCATAAATATTCATATTAAAATGTTTCATATATTTAATAATTGGAGAAATGAAGATTAAAACAACTCTGAGGTTCCCTCTCACACATATCAAATTAGTAACTGACAACAAAAGAGAATGTCAAATGCTAGAGGGACTGTGGAAAAGACAAGCATATTTATATACTGTTGAGTGAGGAGCAATTTAATCTAATCATTCCAAAAAGCAATTTGAAAGTTTGCCCTCAAATTCCTAAATCACCCATAGCCTTTGACCCAGCAACAATACCACTATATACAGCACATAGTATTACTATATAACATATCTCAAACAGCTTAAAGAGGAAAGGGACCCTTATGTAAATATATATATATATATATATATACACATAGTAGTTCTCTTTGTGGTGACAAAGATTAGGAAACTAAGGAAATAGTAATTTTGGGGATGGCTGAGAAAATTATTGGATATGAATGTAACAAAATATTATTATACCATAAGAAATGATGAAAGGAACAGTTTCTGAGAACCTGGGAAGACTCATATGAACTGAAGCAGAGTGAAATCATGAGAACCAAGAGAATAATTCATATAAAAACTATGGTACCATAAGGAAAAACAATTTTGAAAGGCTTAAGAACTCTGAAGGCAATCTATGGATTCTTTTAACTTTTTTTTTCTTGGTTCAGAAGTTCTGGACAGTATGTTTGTAATATTTCTGGCATTCTGGTACTCAGGATATTTTCACTTATCATTGTCTTCTGGGAACCCTACAATTCTCAAGTTGTCTCTACACACCTTGTTTTCAAGATCAATATGTTTTGTTTGTATGGAGATTGTTTTTTCTTTTATGTTATTGCTTTTTGCTTTTCTTTCATACTGACTTGACTTCTGTATATTTGCATTTCCCTCTTGTTTATACTTTTTGTTTCTTTAGTGACACTTGCCCCCATAGATTCAAGTTTTTGTATTCTGCCATCATTTCTGCTATTCAGGTCATTAATTCTGCTTTCACAATTCTCATCATTTCTATTTTAAATCATTCAGGAACATCCTGCTGTGGTTCTGTATTCTCTGTGGAATCCACAGGATCCTCTTACTCATCAGCTGTTGATTTCCTTTGTCTTGAAATTCTTATTTATTCATAGATTTCTAAACTCTTTTACCTGCTCTGAGGAAATCTTCCCTATTTTTATTTATATCTTCCTTGCTGGTTTATCTACTTTTGACAAAGTACTTTGGCAATATTGGTCCTTTAAATTTTTTTCTTATGTTCTTCTTTCATTACATTTCTGACACCTTCCCCTTTGCATGTGGTTTCTTTTGGATCTGAAGTATCTATTGTCATGGGCTAATACATAGAGCATTAGCTCTCAAATGCTCAAATAAAATTGCTTCTACATAAGAAAGTAACCTAAGGATAATACTTACATCATCATAAATCTAATGGGGGAGGTAAATAATAATGTTAAAGGAATCACATAAAATAAAAAACCAAAACCTCTACAATTCAATTAAAAATGGGTGTTTTCTAGGGCTGGTGACAGCACATATAGTTCCTTCAACTGTTCTGGCTTCTGTATCCAGAATCAAAGAAAATATATAAGTACACTTAGAGCCCATACATTATTCTGAGTGTGTGTGCCTTCCATTGACTTGTAGGTTTAGGGTATGACTGAAGCTAAAATAGCTAAAAACAGGGGCAGATAGATGGTGCAGTGAGTGGAGCACCAACCCTGGAGTCAGGAGGACCTGAGTTCAAATTTGGCCTCAGACACCTGACACAGTTACTAGCTGTGTGACCTTGGGCAAGTCACTTAACCCCAATTGCTCTGCCTTCCCCTTTCAAAAAATAACAAAAAAAATTAATATCTAATAACATAGATTATACCAAAGAGAGTTTTTGAATATATGTGACCATTAGATTTAGCAGGATTCACAAAGTATCTAATGGTATACACACTCTTTAATTTATTAAACATTGCTTGGAAATTGTCTCTTCGCATCGGAAAAGATATTCGTTTTATGATCTGTGCAGTATCTTCTAGGACGCATTTAAGCTTATTAAATTTTGTTTATTCCTATTCAACTGATTTAAACGTAAGTTAGTAAAATATATAAAAGTTTTGCCTTAGAAGATTTCCTAATTATGTATGAAATGCCAAATCATTATTTAGCAAATATATTTAACTTTTATCATTGCATGTGAAATTAAAAACAAATAAAAAACACTGATAACTCTCTTCATCTTCCAAGTAGTTATGAAACATTAATTCATATGCCCAGTTTTGGATATATTGCATTTTATGAATTGGATCTAATCCACAATGAGATTTTTTTTCTTCTAGAACTAATAATTATGGCCAATTTTTCAAACTAGACACATTGCAATTCATCTAAATTACCACAACTGAAAATAAATTTACATATGGTAGCTAATTGTAAGTGATTCATAATTTATCCAAATTTCAAATTGTTCTTAATTTGATGTTTCATCACCATAATTGCACATTGTTTAATTGATAATTGTAACAAAGGAAAATTTCAGTGAAACCTAAATGTACAAGTTGTAAACACTTAATTAGACTAGTAAACAAGGTATTTGTATAAATTCTACCAGAACACCCGAAGTAATTAAAAAATTAGCAAAATCTACTCCAGTAATCACCACTGAATAGTTAGCTTGCAATTACAATTCTCAAAAAAAAAAAAAATTCAAAGGGATTTCATCTACCCTGATTGTTATTTGCATACAAATTTAGTAAATTTAACTAAAGCCCCAAGGGTGTTAATTACAGACCTCTGCATGTTCCACCTGTACTAATCAGTCTTTGGTCTTTGATGATAAGTTGACATTGTGTCACAGAATTAGTACCCCTTTTTTTCCACTACAATCCTAAGCCACTATGTTAGATCCCAGGGTATATAATTTCTTTCCATTATTTCGAAAATTAGGACTGCTTCTAATTCTATCATGTGAACATACAAAACTGAGCATGAATCGATTAAAAAACACTTCAAATGAGTTCTTAAATTGACAGAGGTAGCCTAATAGCCATGGTGAGTTATAAAAGCTTTATATTTGCAAATGATGTTTCCTATAGCAATACACAATTGAATAAAATGTTTCTGTAGGCATTAAACTTAAAGAGTATTATCCCACTGATCAATTTTAATATTATAATTTTCATATTTTAATTATGATAAATAAGTAATGAAAATCAACCCGGCTAAAGAATAAAATAAATATACTAACTTTCTTGTTTTGAAAAGCAAAACACATTTCTGTTTTGTAGTAGTGTTGATTGTAGGATGTTGAATTTGAAATCATAGAGCTTGGGCTCAAAACCTAATTTTCCCACTTATTACAGCCTGTGAGAATGAGGGCAAGTCATTTCAACGCTCGGAGCCCCATTTTTCCCATCTGTAAAGTGAGAAGTTTCAATCTGATATCCTCTGAAGTCACTTGTAACTCATAATCCATGACCCTATTTCATACGACTATGACCACAATAATTAGTGCGTTTCAGTCATGAGACTAAAAAAGAGAAACTTCCATTATGAAATCTAAAGTCAATTCCATTTCAGGACACAAGGTGGCAGAGTTTATCCTATAGAATTTAATATCTTGGGAGGACTGGTAAAGAGAGGAACATTGAATTCTCACAATTACCCCCTGTGTTGTCCTTAAAAAGCATTGCAATAATAATCGATTATGTCATTAGGTCTATAGAGCTAGAAATATAAAAGATGTTACGGGCTATCTAACCCAACTCTCTCCTTTCACAGATGAGTAAACCAAGACCCAAGAAAGGTAACTTGTCCTTTCACTATAATCATTATCATAATAATTATCTACTTCCTCCTATTTTTTTGCAGGACCCTCAAGATATGACAAAGAGTCATTCAACAACAACATAAGTAATCTAGAAAGCACTCTATAAACCACAGAGGGAAAGGGCTAAGAATAGAAACTAGACCAATTATTTCACTGTGAATTTCAAGGGAGCTCTCAGAGAAGGAAACTCCCTTTAGCAATGTAAGTCTGCACCTTCTTTGCAACTTATGGTCATAGACAATTGCCTAAGGAGCTGAAAGATGAAGTAATTTGCCTAAAGTTTGACAGGGTCCCATTTTCCAGATTAGAAAAATAAGATTCAGAGAAGATGTGATTTACTCAGGATCACACAGCTAGTAAGTGTTTGAAACAGAATTCAAATCTGAGTATGCCTGACTCCATATCCAGTGTGGATTCAGTGACAGAGGCAAAAGAAAAGGTTACATTCTGATGCTGCTTAGGGACTCAGGACTCTAGAAGGTCTGAGATATACAATTAAACTTGAAAAATCAGGGAAATCGAGCAAGGAAAAAAAATTCATTTTCATCCCCCTCTCTGCCATTCAAGGAGCATTATAATGACATGGGGTGTCTGTGGTATTATATCCACATCATGTGTATATTTGCATATATACATACATATGTGTATGTATATGTATTTATATGTATGTGTATATATGTACATACATATATACATACATACATATATAGAATATTTACACAATTCTAAGGTAATTAGATGGCTAACTTTATATTCCCCATTTAAGGAACTACATTTTGGTATATTGAAACATTTTACATCACCTCAAGAACAGAATAATTCAAGTCAGCCAAAAGGTTCACAAAATGCAGTACTCCATCTTATATCAAACTTTGGTGGCCACAACAACTCTAAGAGCCACTGTTAAATCATCAGAAATGTTCTACCAATATTTATATACTTAAAATTCTTTTCAGAATACTAGACTTATGTTGTCATCATAAACTCAAACCTAGAGCTGAAAGAATCTTACAAGGCATTTAGCTGAACGGTGTCATTTTACGGATGAGAAAATTGAGCACAAGGGACTTTTTCCGAGAGTACTCTTGACTAAAAGAAAAGCTAGCAATCTTTCCACTGCATCCTACTGCGTCATTTGATGCTGATGTATCAAATTACCTACTACAAATTAGTTTCCTTAGGCTATGACTACAAAGGTTAAAGGGTCTCATAGATTTGACTCAATTTACTAATTAGTAAGTGAAGCGTGATGAATTTTTCTGTTAATAAAAAGTCAGTACTAATCATATCCTTATAATTAAGGATGTTTTTATAGACAAAGTCACTTCAGGTGGTTTTATATTGTTTTTATAAGAACGCTGATGTCTCCTGAATTTTTCCTGAACAGTCATTTATGAATAAAGCAAATTATTTATCATCATTCCCTTCCCATGTGCCCTTTCAGGATTCTAGAATTAGAGTTCATATTTAGTCCATACCACTGCCTAGTCAGTCAGTCAGCAAACATTTATTAAATGCTTACTATGTGCCGGGCACTGTACTAAGCCCTGGAGACAAAAGAAAGGCTAAAAACAAGTTCCCTGCCCTTGAGGAACTATTCTGATTGAGTAGACAACATACAAATAACTACGTACATAAAAGTCACATGAAGAATAGATGTAAATTAATCTGAAAGAAAAAGGCATTAACATCTTGGAGGATTGGCATTTGAACGTCTTCTGAAAGGAAGCCAAGGAAACAAAAAAAAAGCCAAGGAAACAAAAAAAAAGGTGAAAAGGCAGAACATTGCAGGCATGGAAAAAAGTCCATTCAGAGCTCTGGAATGGTGGATGGAATTTGGGGGTAGAGGAATTCTAGGTAGGCCAGGGCAGTTGAATCATAGAGGGGGTAAAGAGAAGTAAGGTGAAGAAGATTGGAAAAGTAGGAAAGGATCAAATCGCAAAGAGATTTAAATGCTTCACAACGTCACCTACTAAACATAAACGAGAGATAATTATGTAGCCTCTTCTTAAAGAGTGCTATGCTTCCTTATTTAGTAGGAGTAGGTATGTAAAAAAAATCATCAGTTTTAGTGGGCCAAAAATACTGAATGCAGGCCAGCTGTATTCACTTATTCATTCCTCTGCAGGCTCCACCCCTGACCCTGATGACTTCTCTACCATTTTCCAATAGCCTTATCCTCATGAAAGTTCACTCTACCCCTGCAATTCTTCCTCTGATGAGTCAGTCCCTCAAAAACCTTCATTATTAAGGGAAAGCAATCCATGTCCACACTTTCATTCCCCTCTGGTCTCTACCTCTAAGTCTTTGGACTGCTTTTTCCACCAGGTCCCAGCATGGGTACCTTCTTTTTCCCCAGCCCTAGCTTATGTTTTGGCTTCATTTTAAGTTGTCTTAGCCTATTAAGATAGAAATTCCTTGATGGCAGTGACTGTCACTTTTTGTTTCCAGTTTTGTCCCCAATATTCAGCACAGGGCTTTACACGTCCTAGGGGCTCTATAAACACTTGTTGACTTCAGTTTTTATTTATTTGCATCTCCAATGTCTTGGCTTTATGTAAAATCATAGAACTAAGCTTACACATCTTTCAAAATAGCTATAAATATCTAAATTCAATTATATGCCTATTTGTAATTCAATGAATCCACTATTTAATTAGAGTGGTCTCTTCCCTTCCCTGGTACAGATCTCATCCCATCCTTTTCAACCTCTCATATATGACTATTAGCTGCATCTTTCTGTAAATCCCCCAGAGAGGATCCATTCAAAATGCTAGAAGCTTTCTCTCTTCTTTTGTTGTTTTGTTTTCTAATTAAATTTCACAGATGTGGATATAACAGTTGGGCTATTCACCTGTACCTGACCTGCCTCCTTTTCCAGGCACACAAATTCTTGATTTTGTCTCATTAGATTTCTTTTGTGCAAGTCAGTGTTGGCAACATGCTACAGCTTATTAATTCATGCTATTTGTCTTACCATTACATCAAAATCCAGGCACAGAAGAACTTTATCAATAAGTTTTCTATATGGGGAAAACAAATGTACAAAGAAGATGTTTCCCAGATTATAATATGCCATTGGATAGACAATTTTTAGGCCAATCTATTAATCTTTCATCTTGAATAAACACATGGACAATAAATCGATTGTGGAAACCTCCCAAAGTGGCAATTCATTTGGTCTCAGGAGAGAAATTTCCCCCTTAAAATTAAGTTCTTTCAGAATAATCAACTAAAGGCATTTATAGGTAATTGAAAGAATCAGATGTAGTAATAAATATTAAAAGTGAATTAAATGTATGAGTTTGTAGGGCCCTTTTCCATTTCAAAGAAGATATTTGTACTGCTGGGAAGGCAGAAATCCTTCTGTCATTCATCTCTTCAAGCCTCAAGGAGTTAAGACTGCCAGGATTCACTAGACCAACCTATGACTGACAAGATAGCTTTCCTGTCCTAAATGAAAGGGTGAAAAGAAGCCTCTTGAGAGAAGAATGTGAGGAGAGTAAAAGGTATAAGTTAGATATGGCTTGAGTGAACTGAGAGCTTGAGTGCCCATAGTTGCACAGCTACTGCAGACACAGCAACAAGTGAAGTAGCAAGTGAGCAAAGCAGACACAGTCCGATAAGAACTATAACCAAGTAATGCAGGAGCCCTGGAAGTTAACAGGGGAATTCAGTATATGCCCCATGAAATGTAGCCTTTTCCAACCTTTTTTACACTTCATCTAACCTGTCCAACAATTGGAACACATGAGTCATAAAGTCATAAATATTTTACCCAAAAAGGCACTTGGTCTCTATACAATGTTCAAAATTCCAACTGAAAAGGGGTGACCTAATGAAAAGGATTTCAAAACCAATCAGTTTAAGGGACATGTGAGGGTAATTTCAACTATACAAGATCGTTGATTTACATGCTGAATTTAGAATGTAATGTCTATTTAATAGGTAATTTTGCATTATATACATCAATATTGGTTGCTCATCATGGAGAATGTCTGGTATAGAATCCAAAGGGGAGAAGGATTCCATATACATAATGAGGCTCTCTGGATCCTTATGTTTACGTGTAAATTGTATCAATTGCACCTGTATCAGGGCAAGTGGTACAGTATATATCTGTGGTCCTCTATGAATAGTCTGATCCAAGATGAAGGCTGACTTAATCAACCAGAACTCTGCCCCATGGAGTCACATCACCCTTCCTGGGCCCAGATCAATATCAGGAGTTATGATTCATTCAGTATCTGGCTCAGGCCCACCTCTTTGCTGTACTTCTTCCTTCACTTCCTAGAGTATATCATTTAATAACTTCTCCTCCCCAATATATTGTTAGTAAGCAATTTGATTGGATTAGATAAAAAGGTAATGTGACAAAAAGCAACCAACCGATGTATTACATAGTCCTCCACATTAATCCAGGAGACAAAAAATTCAAATGAAGCAATGTCAAAACATCAACCTATAAAGAAAGGGCTCAAAATCCCCACCATAAGACACCTCATACAACAAGCCCTACAATACTACAGGACTCCTCAATGAGATCCAAGATTGCTCATCTGGAGAAAGAGAAGATAACAATAAAATACATAAATCTTATTATGAAGACTATAATAGATATTTAGATAGCTAATTGAATTAGTAAATCAGTACATATATTTGCAAGGTAGTGTGGCACCAAGAGGAACAGTGCCGTTCAAAAACATTTAGTGTGCTTGGCTGGCCATTTCATTGCTCACTACCACTCGACAGAGATTGCAGGCCTTAGGGAACAGCTGAGCCATTTCTGATTGAATTCTGATTGTTAGAATACTACTATTGGCATCAGGCATAACAGAGAGTTGGTTAGCTTTGGAGAGATTCTAAGCAATTCAACCACATGATGAAAGTGTTAGAAAGTAGTCCTTAGGCAGAAAAGCTAAGGGAATTGGGATTATTTAGTCTAGAGAAGAATATGAAGGAATATTATACTGGGGATGGTGACCAGCTGTTCTCCATTTTCTCTGACTGACATATGTAATGAAATGTGGGAGGGTATGTGCTAAAGGCAGTGCACAAAGAGACCTAGAATATCTTTAAATATGCATTTCCTGACTTTGGGGAAATTGAGCTCTCAACTTTAAATTATACTGGTGAATTGTGATGACTATTTCCTGTGGACATGACAGAAAAATCATAATGGAAATAGCATTAGTAGATTAGCCAGATATTTTGGGATACATATCTGTGCTTAACTAGCTGTATTCATATTAAAGATTCCAAGCAAATGTAAAATCTAATAACCAAAGCATAGCTATATTACAAAATAACTCAATAATAATAAAGCTTTTCTTTCCAACATAATTATGCAAGTTTATTAAAAAATATTCTGGGTGGAGGTTTTATGTTATGATAGCATAAGAATGTCCCCCAGAATATAACTTGAAGCCAAATTTTATGGGTAAAAGATGGTGCACAAAAGAATTAATGAATATTTATATGAAATTTGATATTTCCTTAATTAAGAAAATAAAGTACTGGGAGGGTTTGTGATTTTAAATTAATTTACCTTTTGGATTTTTCTTGTTCTTCGTGAAACCTATATTTGATCTGTATTCGTCAGGACCACTGGAAATGGCCCAGGATGCCATGGGAGACCCTGGCCCTTTTAAGCTAATGTCTTTTCAGGTTCTCACTTTGATGAGGTAATATCCATTCAGCAAATAAGCCTCTTTAAGAAGTGAGTCAAGGGATGACCCCTTTAATAAAAAAATCAAACTGGGAGGGGAAGACCCTCAAGGCTGCCGGCCAAAAGAGAAACAGTTACTATTTACATTCACTCTGAGCCAGGAGGGCCCCAAAAATAGCCATTAAGTGGTGCGTGGGCAGGGACCAATTATTATCTAATCTATGAGCTCCAGAGTGAAATGGGTTTAAGGTTTAATATTTGAGAAAGAAAGCTAGCCAATAAACCCCAAGTTAACTAGGCAGCTTTCAGCCATCAAAATTTTCCTTCTTTTGGAGAGGAAAGGGAAAGGGGAGAGGGAGAGGACAAGCTGAGTTATCCAACTGGCTGGGTTCCCATTCAAGCAGCTCAGACTACTTACAGGTTGTGTTTGTCTTTCATTCTCAAAGAGGACCATAACATCAGGAAAATAACATGACTTGCAGTTGACTTTGATTTGAGTGAGGGAGGGCTGTGCAAGGTCACCATCCCACTTTCTCCTCCAGAGCCATCTGGGTCCAGAGGCCAGATATTCATCAGAACAACTGGAGATGGTCAGGATACAACAGGATACCCAGGTCCTTTTAGGCTAAGGTCTTTTCAGGTGCTCACTATGAGTGAGGTAATGCCTAGTCAATGAATAGGCCTCTTTAAGAAGTGAGTCAAGGGATGGTTCCTTTAGTAAAAAAAATCAGACTGAGATGGGAAGACCCTCAGGGTTGCTGGCAAAAGAGAAACAGTTACTATTTACATTCACTCTGAGCCAGGAGGGCCCAAAAAATATCTGGTCAAATATTTTAATTTTCCTATCAGAGCTCTCAAACTTAAAAAGAACCCTTGTTATTAAACCTTTAATAAAGCAAATGTTTCCATATAGTCTGAATAACCACCCCCTAATAAGCACAGCAGCAGTAAGGGATTTGGGAATGGTTTGCCTATAGATGAGAAGACTCAGGGAGGAAATGATTGATACCTGTATTCGAATATCTAAAAGGCTAACAGATGCAAAAGTGATTAGAACTGTTCTCCTTGGCTGAGGAGGGAATGAATAGGAACGACAGGCGGAAATCACTTAAGTTATTGAGAGGTTAAGTAAAGAAAGAAAACCTTTCTAACTTTTGGAGCTATCCAAAAGTAGAATCAGGATGCCTCTGAAGGTCTTCTGCCTGGCAAATCTTCAGGCAAATATTCCTTTCCAGATATATTGTAAAGGGAATTCTCATTCAGGTATAGATTGGATTAGATTACCTCCTAATTATGAAATTCTCTCACCGCGTAGGCCAGGGAAAAGAACACTGGGCTAGGAGTCAGCAGGATTGGCTTCTAATTCTGTCTCTGTCGTTAACTAAGAATGGAAACTTAGAAATGCTACTTAACTTTTCTATGATTCAAGGGTAAGATAATGAAATAGAGGACTTAATGAAATAGAGGACTTTCAAGCATTCCTGATGAAAAGCCGAGTGCTGAATAGAAAATTTCTCTTTCAAACACGAGACTGAAGAGAAGCATAAAAAAGTAAACATGAAAGAGTAATCATAAGAGACTCAATAAAGTTAAACTGTTTACATTCATATATGGGAAGATGACACATGTAACTCTTAAGAACTTTATCACTATTAGGGAACTTAGAAAGAGTTTACATAGTCAGAGGGTGTGAATGTGAGTTGATTATGTTAGCATGATCAACAATGAGGAGGTGAGAAAGAGAGATGCATTGGGAGGGGGGAAAGGGAGAGGTAGAATGGGAAAAATTTTCTCACGTAAAAGATGCATGCAAGGAAGAGTTTTTAAAATGGAAAGGAAAATGTGTGGTGGTGCCAGGCAATGCTTGAACCTCGGTCTCATTGGAACTGGTTTTGAAGATGGTTTTGAGGGTCTCTTCCATTATTAAAATCTTGAATTCTATAGATTTTGTAAATTTGAATTTTTTTTTTATTCATTAGATATTCTTAACATGGGACATACCTAAATTGAGAGCTTACACTAATCTTTTAATCAATTTTAAATGAGTCCATTGTATAGGTGGAGGAGGGGATTTCAACTGTATTTCATATTATGAAATATTTCCTTGATGCACCTAATAGTTTGCTGATTTTTTCTCTTCTTTTTTCTTTTTAAAGAAGTATTTGTTTTATGGTATGACTGTCTGGGAAGGGAGATGAAGGCATACTGAAGGAAATTAAGGCAATATAAAAGCAAAAGAGCAATCAACTCTATTATTTTTAAATTAAAGGATACATATTTAGTCATTGGGGCCTAAACTATCTTTTCTTCTATTGAGGATTTCTGTTTTTGATCATTTTACTGGTCTCCAATTTATTCCACTGTTTCCGTTTTATGGGTGAGCTAATCCCATTCACATTCACAGGTATGACTACTGAATATTTCCCTCCATCTTATTTTCTTCAATTTATCATCTCTCTCTTTCTGCTGTTCTTCAAAAATTTACTTGCTTTTGACTGCTGCCTCCTTTAATCCACCCTCCTTTTTTTAATCACACACCCTCCTATATCTCTTATTTCCTTCCTCTCTTATTTCCCTATTGAGTAAAATGGATTTCTATACCACATGGGTGTGTGTGTGTGGGTATGTGTGTATGCATATTCTTCTGTCTTGTTATTTCTATCTACATAGTTAGAGTCATTGTTCATAAGTTTTCTTGGCTCTGCTTAATTTATTTTGCATTTCTACCTCCTAGTTTCCATCTTCCTTCAAGTATATGTTATCTAAAGTCCCACTTTCTCCAACCAGCCTTTCCTAATACCTATTAATGTTGATGCCTTCCCACTGTTGATTATCTCCAATTTAGCCTGTACATAATCTTTTTTGTGCATAGTAGTTTGCATGTTGTGTTCCTCCCATTAGACTGAACTCCTTGAGAGCATGAACTATTTTTGTTGTAGTTGTTTACTTTTCTTTTATCTCCAGTGTTTAACACAATGCCTCAAACATAGTAGGCTTTTAATAAATGCTAACTGAATGACTTTGTCACCCTCCTTTAATGCTTTATTTAATCTCTTGCATTCTGCCACCTGATTACATTCTAATGAAACTCCCAGCTCAAAGTTCTCTAGTGACTTCCTATTTGCTAAGTTTGATGTTGTTTCTTTATTTTTTTAGTCTTCTTTTTCCTTGTCTTTTCTGAAATAGTTAATATTGACCACTTGGACAAGTCACCTGTTGATATTCAACAGTATTGACCAAGTGTGGTATATAGGGATGGGAATTTTCTCAGTTCTCATAGCTTCCCATAAGAATGCTAGTTCTTGTTTGTTTGGATTTTGTTTGTTTATTACAACCAATGTGATCATTCCTTCTTGAACTCGGTTCACTCTTCTCCTCCTGCCCAATAAATGTGAGTGTCCCCCCCCCAAAGCTCTGTCCTATGTCTTCTTTCTTTAGATTCTCTTTTTTTTGGTGATTTCTGCTCCCTTAGGTCAGTTATCACTTCTAGGCAGATAACTCTCAAATCTAAAGGTCTCAACTATCTTCTCTTTTCTGAATCCGAGTCTTGACTCACCAACTGTCTGCTAGGCACTTCCAGTTAGATGCCCTCAGTGGCTTCTTAAACTCATCACCAAATTAAATGTTATCCCATAACTTTGCCCTTTCTCCGTGCTTTCCTGCTTTTGTCAATAACTTAAGTATCGTCTCCCAGGAATCCAGCATCTATATCTGAAACCTTGTTATCAACTTCAATTCTTTCTTTGTGCTACCCATGCCCCACATAAAAACATCTATATAAGTTGCCAAGTCCTATCAGTTGTATCTCCACAATTTCTCTTACATCCATTCTCTTGTTTGACTCTCCTGGCTACCACCTTCGTTCAAGTCCTGTGTTCTAATTCTGTGGAATTATTGGGGATTATATTCTCAATCTGTACAAGTAGTTTTGATGGGCGGTGTTGGGCAACTGATTTTACACACACACACACACACACACATACATGCATACACATACCCCATTGGAGGTCCTTTTAAAAAGGGTTGATGATAATAATGGTTCTTGTTCAGGTTTCAGTCACATTGGATGACCTGTGAATCGTCATCCAACTCTGACACTCTCTGGTTCTGTGACTATTTGTACTGAACTAATAATAATTATTTATAATATAATTAATTATAAACGATCATAATTAAAATAATTAAAAATAACATTTATACAGCATTTACTATATGCTAGGCATTGTGTTAAGTGCTTTTCAATTATTCTCTCATTGTGGTCTCAAAACAACCCTAGAAGGTAGGTGCTATTATTATTATCTCTATTTTACAGAAGGGGAAATTGAGGCAAACAGGGGTTAAATCACTTACCCAGGGTCACATAGCTAATAAGTGACTGAAACTGAATAAATTCAGATCTTCCTGATTCCAAGACAGTACTCTATCCTATCCACTCTTACCACCTAGCTGCCACATTAGGCTAGAAATTTCCTAATTGTTATTTGTCATTAAATTTTCTCATTCTCTCTCTCTCTCTCTCTCTCTCTCTCTCTCTCTCTCAGACACATACACGCACACACACACACACACACACACATCAGTGTTTCTATTCTATGAAGTATAATTTGCCAAACATTCCATCATTCATTGTCAATAAAGATCCCCATGTGGAAAGAGACCTGGTCTTTAAATGATTTTGAGGGCTCTATCTCCATGAGCAATTTCTATTGGAAGATATGGGAATAGCATTTATTAAATGTCACTTTCCCTAAGTGGTCTTGAAGGAGATGCTAAGTCCCTAAGAAGCGCTTACCCTTTTGAAAAGTTGATAAATTTAGTCAGTCAACAAGCATTTAAGTGCCTGCTTTGTTCCAGGTACTGTGCTAAGTTCTGGGAATAAAAAGAAAGGCAAAAACGGTCTCTGTAATCAAGGAACTCATACAGAGGTAGAGGTTAGAGTTCATGTTAAAGGCAAATGACTAGACTAAATCTATGTGATTATCTGAGAACTTCTTATAAGTGCACCTGATTCAAAATACCTCCCCTACCCTGATGCTTCTTGTTTGTTTATTTGTTCAGTCATGTCTGACTCTTAACGATCCCATTTGAGGTTTTCTTGGCAAAGATACTGGCATGTTCTGCCCTTTCCTTCTCCTGTTCATTTTGCAGATGAAGAAACTGAGGTAAACAGAATTAAGTGACTTGAGTCACGCAGCTAGGAAGTGTCCAAGGTCAGATTTGAACTTAGGAAGATGAGTCTTCCTGACCTCCCCAGGCTCAGCACTCTATTCTCTATACCACCTAGTCTTAAATTCCACCCCTAGAAATATACCTCTTGGCTCACTGAGAAGGAGAGTGGTAGGGAAATATTAGAAAATAAGGGTGACAAAAAATCAAGAAAATTAGAATAAATACAAGAAATATATACCTTTAGGTTAAACAATGCCTTCTCACTTCAGTATTAATTGAAGATGCACATGATCTTGACCAAATCCATTCACTAACATAAAATGAGTACTAAATTTGGAATGAGAAGACCTGGGTTTAATTCCTAGCTTTACTACCTGTATGACCTTGGGCAAATCATTTGAAGTCTCTAGGTCTCTGTTTCCTCATCTCTAAACTAAGCATATTGGAATAGATGACCTTGAAAGTACTTTCCAGTTCTATATCTTATGTTCATATAGCCTAAATATGAATTAGTTCATTAAGTCAATTTTCTCTCATAGGAAACTTGACAATGCTGAGAATCAGGGCGGGAAGAGGCATCTAAGGGGTTAGGTGAAGGAACCAAAAAGAGGAAGAGACACCGAAGACAAATGCCACCATCCTCACAATATTACCAAGCGAAAAGCCTGAGTGCAGGTATGCTTTCTGGTGTTCCAGCACTGTCTAATTATAAATAGTCTCTTTTCCTTAGAGTACCTTATTTATTCTGGCGCAGAGAGCCCAGTAATTTAGGTATTCTGTGCTGTCTGCATTTTTCTTCCTGGCAACTTCACAAAGTGTTTCATTGTGCGTAAAGTTAGCGGTGCCCACTGTCTCTATCTGCTCAGGAAAAAGAAAGAATACAAAGGGCTTAGCTCTTAATACCTTCTTTCTTTTGTCATCAGAATCCTAGAGTGATGCAAAGGGTAGTGTGGGTAATTTTTCATGACCAGAGAAAGAATGCATCACTTTATTGTAGCCAGTTGGAAAATGGCTTACCAGAAGACAAATGAAACTTAAAAAGAAAACTGAGGAACCAGAAAGTCAATTCAAAAGAACATATCTCATCGATGAAATGAAACGAAAGTGAAAAAGGATCATATTTTTGAGCTTAAAGTTCACGTGAAATGGTGCTATGGGGTCATATTACACCCTCTTTACTCACATCCACAAATTGAGAAGTTAGAGAGATGAAGATACTTTGATGTGATGTGAGAGAGGATGAAGAAACTATTAAGACTCTGGTATGGGTTGGGGTGGGGGAAGGATAGCCAGTAACGAAAAGAGACTCCCAAGCTATTTGCTAATTTCCTTATGTAATCTTTCTATTCAGAATCCCAATAAGATCCTTTGTGCAGGTGGTTATAAAACACTGCATATATTGTCAGATTGTTTTTGATGAGTTCATTAGCTTTGTTGAACCCTTTTCCCCCTCTTTTGGATGGTATAGTTCTCTGGGATAGAACTTCGAGGGACTAATTGGGAAATGTAGGTGATATCAATAGAATTTTATTTTTCAAAAATTGACGGGAAAACTGACCAGTTTTTTAAAGGTTAATTTTTTTGCACTCATTTTTTTTACTTTCTTTGATTATTATTTTATTTTCCTCAGTTACCTATAAAAACAATTTTTGCATTCATTTTTAAAAATTTTGAGTTCTTGTACAGTTATTCTTTAAAGCAAATTGTAAGTACATATTAGTGAGAAATAGCAGGACATGGTAAAGAGAGGGAGCTGCCCTGGAGTCAGGTTCAAGTCCTGACTCTTAACACACATTAACTTTGAGGTCATGGACAAGTGGCTCAAGCTCTGTTACCTAAGGCAACTCTCTTATACTATGAATTTGTGATGATCTACAGACCTACCTTGGTACAGGGAGTTCCACACCTCCCCAAAACACACACACATTCCATTTATTCATTATTCCCCGCCAACACCTAGAAATTTAGATTACAGAGTTTCTCTAAGTACACAGATCAAATGAAACTATATAGGCTAATCCAAAATTAGCAAGAGTTAACCATGCTTGACTTAATACCTGTCATTTAAAAAAAGAATCAAATCAGATTTCAAATACATTAAGGGCGATTACTTTTAAAAGTAACGGCGAAGTAAATCCTGTTTCAAAACGAAGAATCATTTTGCATCACAAGTTATCAACCGCTCATTTATCTATTTTATAAATTATGTATAATATGTTTTTCAACTGAGTCACATCTGTAGTCATTTTAGCTGTCAGCCACTCCCTGGGGTTCATTTTTCATATGCTGGCTAAATATTCCCTGCATGTGCTTTTGTAAGATAGGTGCATTTATTTCTTATTAAATAACTCAGTAATAATTTAAGCAATTTAATGTGCTCTCAATTTCAGATTCTACCAGCATATTAAGAGCTCACTGGGACATAGGGTACAAAAATTCTTTGTTCACAGGTTTCTGCACTCCATCACCCTCACATTTTGTATTAAAAATAATATAAACAATCTTTATGTGTGCAATTATAGCTTGGGAACATGATTTGAAAATTTTGGACCAGTTATTCCAAATTTAAATGTAATAACAAAAAAAGCCAAAATACCACATTCACAACAAATCTCAAGTGATGGAAAGAGTCATAGGAAGCATTTGTTTCAGTTACGTGATCTATGTTTAGTCTGATGTTTTGAATCCCAATGCTTGCAACTCTCATCAATATGTGGCTGATCAATGCTGTTTCCTCTCTTGTGTTATAAAAGAGTTTATATTCATTCTCCAATTTTCTCTAAAATAGTCTTCCCAAAAGTCAAGCACTAGACTTTTTCTTCTTGAGAATCGAGAAAATGAAGACATGATGAAAAGGCTACAATGACCATGTTCAGAGCTGCTCTTCATGGCTCTGGTGAACTACATAGGAATGTTAGCATCTGCTTCCAGTTCTATGGTGGCCTGGTGCTGGGAGGATTGAATATAAGCTGATATGCCTTGAATGGGCCCTTAGTTCTCCTATTCTCCCCAGCACCAGGAATAAAGAGATAAAGCTAGAAATTTTATCTTCTTTTAACTGGTACAGCTAACCCTCTCTATAGCCAATGTCTTTAGGAAAGACAGAGTATACAAAGGGACCATTCAGAATTTGCCACATCACACAAAAAAATACCAAGCTCTCCAAGTTCCCAAAGTTCCTATTGCAATCCATCAGAGAAGCAACTGTATACACATCCTCCATTACAAATAAATGAATAGAATATCATTTAGTAAATGATGCCATTACAAAGTGAAAAAGTCCCTGCCCTCAAGGGGCTTATAGTAATAGTAGTAGAAAATCTTAGAGGGGAGTAATGGCCAGGAAGGGAGTTTTGGTCTAGGGTTAAAGTTAGAGTAGAGTACAACAAATATTGCTTGGGGATGGGGTTGCTGTTAATTAGTTGATCCATGAGGCAGTGAGGTGACATAACTTTTCTATCCTTCCAAGAACAGGAGTTGTAGTATGGTAGTATTGATTTGATGAGTGAGCCCAGAAAAAGAGACAGAAAGTGTGGAGAGAGTAGTAGGGAGTAGGAGGATGCCTAAGTACCACAGGAAGGGATATGGTCTAAGACTGGTAAGAGAACTTTTGTTGTTGTTAGGTCATTCCAGTCCTGTCCAGCAATTCACATTCTCATTTTGGAGTTTTCTTGACAAAGATACTGGAATAGTTTGCCATTTCCTTCTGCAGCTCATTTTTATAGATGAAGAAACCAAGGCAAACAGGGCTAAGTGACTTGCCCAGCATCACACAACTAAATGTCTGAGGCCAGGTTTGAACTCAGGAAGATGAGTCTTCCTGATTCCTAGTCCAGTGCACTATCCACTGTGCCTCCTTGCTACCCTGGTAAGAGGATTGCTACTCATGAAACCTCGCTCAGGAATTTCGAAGCTGAGTGGAGTAACCCGCTTCATGAAGTTTTTCTGACTATTCTATTCACATTGGTCTGCTTCGCATCTGAGTTCCTGCAGAAATTTTCATCCGAATCACATGATTTAGCCCTGAAGTATAGGTTACCTTATATTGTTCATTCACAGCTGCTTCATGAAAAATGAAAAGAAGAATGCTGGGTATGGATTGACATGGACCCTAAGTTTACCTTCGCTTTTTGTTTGTTTGTTAAATAGTTTTATTGTTGCCTTTTCATTTTATATTTGGAGACATTTCCTATTAATCTTTCCCCACCCACTGAAATCTTCCTTGTAACCAAACCAAAACACAAAACATTTAGATATAACCAGCTGACATAACCCCAGTATACCAATGGTGAGTATCATACTCCACGTCCTCCATAGGGCCCACCTTGTTCCTGAGAGGACAAAGGTGCCTTTCCTTATCAGCTCTCCACAACTGAGATTGCTGTTTATAATTCATCATAGCCAAGCTTCTTTTTCTTATTATCATTTATAGTACTGGCATAACTAAAGGTATTTTCTGCTTGGTTCTGCTTTCTTCACTATGCGTGACTTCATATAGGACTTCCCATGGTTAGCTGAACTGATCGTGTTTGAATGTCTTACTGGGCAGTAATACTCCATTACATTCGTATACTGCAATCTGTTTAACCATCCCTCTACTTGGTGAGCTGTTATTCTTCTCTATTTTTTGTTTTGTTTTGTTTGTTTCTCTTTCTATTTGGTTCTTTTTTTTGGTTTTTGTCTGTTTTTGCTACCACACAGAAAGCAGCTATGACTATTTCGTTACATACAGGACCTTTCTATTGACCTTTTGGGGAGTTATGCACCAGTAAAAGTATCAAGAGTTAAGTGGCTTTGCTCATGCAAATTAATTTCCAGAATGTTAGGACTAGGTCACAGTTCCACCACCCTGCCACAGGCCCTTCAACATTGACCAACTCCTTTATTAAAAAAATAAATTTCAGTCATTTGATAGATGAAGGGGAAACTTCTGAGTTTCTCAATATGAATATATCTTCTCATCAGTGATTTGGAGAAAACTTTGAGATGTTTTGAAATTTTTTAACTGATCATTTGCTATTCTGAAAAATGTTTATGTTTTAGACCAATTATCTATTGAGGAGTAGCTCTTGGACTTATGTATTTGTGCTAATTTCCTGTGTCTTGGAGATGAGATTTTATTAGAAATATTTAATGCAAAGATTTTGTCCACTTACTATTATATTCTCATTCTAGCTTCATTGAGTTTGTTTATATATAAGCTTTTTAATTGTTATAAAATAAAGGTAATCTATTTTATCTGTCATAAATTCCCATAGCCTCTATTTTTTAAGTATTAGCCTGCAACTTTAGTATGAGGAATAAATCTTTTGGCTCTCTTTTTCAATGTGGCCTTTAAATTTTGGTAACATATCCATTTAGAATTTATTGTGGTCTATAGTATAAAATTCTAATTCAAAACTAGTTTCTGCCAAATTGCCTTCTTTTTTTCTTGAGTATTGTTCAATAGACTCCCCCAACTCACTCCACCCCCAAATGTGTATTCTTCACCTTCAAAATAATCTCTCATTTCCATCCCCTTCTTTCTATTCATGCAGAAACTACCTTCGTTCAGATCCTTATTACCTCAGCCTAGACTATTTCAATAGCCTTCTAATTTGTTGCCTAGTCTCCCTGTCTCAAGTCTCTCTCATTATAGTCCATCCTCCACAAGGCTACAAAAGTAATTTCTAAAAATTAAAGCCCACCCATGTCACCCATTGCTCAATAATCTATACTTACTCTCTTTTTAAGCTCAAATGTAAACTTCTCTGTTAGTCACTTAATGGCTTTTATAACCTGGTTCCAACTTACATTGTCAGCTTTATTATGTGTTACTCCTTTAACTTATACTGGAGTCTAAGCACACTGGTATAATAGCAAGCATAGTGGAACTTTTTGCTGTTTTTTTCTTTTGGAGTGCTTCTCAGCACTAAAGCAATCAAGTGCCTTTGATTGAGTCTTTGATTGAATCAAGAGTTCTTGATGACCCTCTTAAGTCAGAAGAAAGGAAGTGTATATGTATATGTATACATATATATGTATATATACATATATGTGTGTATACATATATATGTGTATATATATATATATGTGAAAGTTAGCATTTTGCTTTGGGGCTCACTCATTGGAAGTGTTCCTGTGATTCCACCAGATGAGACGCTGGATCGCTGTTAAGGAGTCTCCCAGCTTTGAAAACCCAGATGTTGGTGCTTCTCTCTATGGTAACTATGTATGTATTGCTATGGACAGACAGAAGCCCTGTCTGCTGATTTGTGCTATTGGCTCTGTTTATATAATTTCTACTTGTAATTTCTGGGTTTTCTCTGAAGTTTAGAGTGCTGACTTTTTTTCCCCTGAACTAAATGAATGATATATGTATGTTTAATTAAAGTGAGATTGCAAACCCCTTAAAGTTGCTTTCTTTAGAAAAGCAGATCAAAAAACCTGTGGTAGCAGCCCTCTTGTGTGCTGGTGTTATTTGCCTTACACCTCCATAGTAGCTGCAAGCAGTATTCTTGTTACAATTGAGAATCTTACAGGGCATTCCCAACTCTTGACTCAATACCTTTGCAATAGTTGTCACCCATACCTGGACCATACTCAACTCAACCACTACCTTTTAAATGAATTAATTTTGGCAAACAGGTGAAATGCCAAATAGGTACATTACCCATACATACTTCAAAAACAAATATTGACTCAATAGAAAAAATGGAAAAATCCTAAGATGTGAAATTCAAAGGAAAGGGAAGTCACATCTTAAGGGGTAAAGAAAAAGCAGATAATATGCTAAAGTACAAGATGCTTCCTTCCCAATGCTGGGCACACTTTTTCCATGAAACAGGGAGTGATGGAATTCAGCCATTAAAATTGAACTCTCCATCTCCAGTCTGAATGGTCATAACTTTCATCATAGTTTCTATTCCCATTTCTGACATGTACCATATGTAATATGTAGCATCTCTGGAATAATAGCAGACATTAAGACGAATACAAGAGGCACTCGTGAATGTCTCTATGTCACCAGAATAATAACACAATGAGAGAACTAGATGAAAACATGGAACTTCAGCTGCACGTCCCTATCAGCCTCAATCAATCTGTCTTGTACTTGCTCCAGGGATTCTACCCACATTCTCTCATCAACAAATATGGGCCAGTTGAATTCTAAATCTACTAGTCCTCTTCTGACTCTTTGGCTCCCTTAAAAATAATTGCAGGTGTGCTGGCGTTATCGCTGACTGTTGCCACTGTTCCACTGTTTTCTGAAGCTCTGAAATACTGAGGAGCATCTGAAGAGATTGTCTCATACACAGCACAGTGCCACCCAAACTCTTGTCTATGGTTCTTTCATGTTTTGGGATTATTTTTTTTTTGCTGTGTTTTCCATATTATTGATACAAAAGAAATTATGATGGGGGGAAAGGAAATCAACTGAAGATAGACAAAAGTAAAGACTTCTGGAGCTGGTGAGGAGAAATAGAAAGCTATCTAAAAGGAGCTGATGTGAATAACTTTGATTATCTAAGGGTACACAGGGAGATCTGATGATGCCTATGGGATGTGTGAAGAAGATATTGGACATAGGATAAATTAGCACAAAAACAAAACTATAATGAAGAAGATTGGCTTAGGCGTGATGTGTTGAAATCCTAGAGTTGACATTGATAGCTGTGTGACCATGAGCAAAATAATTTTCCTTCTTTAATTTTTTGCTAAATGGGGATAAAAATACTTGAATTATCTATTTTATGGAGTTTGATCGCTCAATCAACAATTATTAGTTAAATATTTATTGTATGCCAGGAAGTAGGGATATAGTGGCAAAAATAAAACAAGACCTTTGTAAGAAAAAAGTTTTGCATACCTTTAAAAAACTTTATGAAAGTGAGATAGATATTATACTTATTATCATTATAATAGTAATAATGATGATTCAGGTGGAACAGATAATAAGAAACCCGGCGGGTGGGGAGGAGTTATAAGGAGACAATAGACAAAAACTATGACACACATGGGTGGTGGAAAGAAACTATTGAATACATGGGATAGGTCTGGGGAACAACACAGACACCTCTGGGATTCACAGGAAGAAAATGTAACACCTTAGAACTTTCAGAAGACAATGTCACACTTGAGAAGCATAAAAAGAAAAGAATAAAAACACATCTGAGACCCAAAAGAAAGAACAATAAACCTGAGAGGCACAGGAAAGCAAAATAATGCTTGCGAGACATGAAGCAGAAAAAAAGAGGATGCAATGTGGATTCACAGGGACATAAACTCAAACATCTGTGGCACATGCAGAGAAGAGGCAAAGCCCTATGGACAAGATACAATAATGAAGACACACAAAAAGGCAAAATTCTACTAAAAAGTAAATGATACTAGGGAAAAGGTTGTGTTGGTAGTTCAGTGCAGGAAAAGCAAACAATGCACCTGAATTGCTTAGGGGGCAGAATATGATAATTGTGTGGCAAGGAGAGAAGCAACACCCCTAAACTGTGATTGGAGTAATGTCAACACAGCTAGGGATCCAAAAAGGAAGAAAAATCTAGTAAAGATGAGCAGGGGAAAGATAAAGTGAAACTGTAGAACATGAAAATAAAGGATTCCAACCCTTCAGTGTGTAGGGAGAAGGTAACTACAGCATGCAGAAGACAGAAAGACAGATAGCCAACTTTGCAGAAGATTATGGGAACTTAGAGATCATGGAGTCTAACCATCTCATTTTACAGATCAGGAAATTAAGATCAAGAGGAAAGGTTAAGAGGAGTTTGAAACTATATAATCATTTTAAGGTATGCAAGTCATTTTATATATATAGCATCTCATTTGAGCCTCACAACAATTCCACGAGATAGATGTTATTATTAATCCCAGTGCACAAATAAGGAAATCAAGGTTCAGAAAGCTTAATTAGCTTGCCCAGGTTCAAACAGCTATAGGGCTCCTGAGGCAGAATTGGAACACCAATATTCCTGATTCTAAGACCAGCACTATATCCATTATAACATGCCTCCTCTTGGTTAAGTAGGATAAATAATTAGAATAAATAAAATAATTAGAATAAATAAAAATAAATAAGATCACACAGGCACCCAACTCCATTTCTGGCATTCTTTCCACTGTACGACAATACTTCAGTATCACTCTCTGTGATGTACAAATTGGTGCATACACCCTAGATAACAAGAAAGAGCGTGGGCAGACATAGAAATGCCACTGGAGTACACAAAAGTGACATGTAGAGAATTAAGAAGGGGCTAACATGTGAAAAAAGCTTACAAAAATCAGAAATTCTGGAGCCAACAATGAAGGGACAAAGGTGGGGAGGGGAGGACATCGATGCTATAAAAAGAGTAAAACAACCTACTTGTGTTCCCAAAATAAAACATCATCAACATTCAGAGAGAATAATTCTAAGACTGCTAGATAGTCATGTAACTAGAGAAATAAAGCAAAAATATATTTTTGCCTATTTTCCAATTTGCAACACACCTTTCTAAGTCCTGTAGAAGAAGCATCTCAGAACTTGACTTTATTCTGAATGAGCTTACAATCTAATAAAGACATAAGATATTCACATTGGAAAACCAAGCTAGCTAGCAATTCAAGACAAAAGAATATATGCTAAAAGTGGATCATCCACATGATAGAACTACTAAAGATGTTCAGAAAAAGATAGTGATCCTTGAGATTGGGAGTGGTCAGAAAAGGCTTTAAGTGAGACTTGAGCAGGGTGCCAAGCAGGTGTAGGATTTGGGTAGGTGGAGCTCTGTAAAAGATAATCTATCTAACAATAAAGTTGAGTAGAAAAAAGGATATCCACTATGGTCCAACAAAATTGAGGGAGAAAAAAAGAGATTGCCAAGAGAAAACAGACTACATAACAAAGAAACATACAGATACATCTGGGAAGCAAAAGGAGAAAAACATGATGTTGTTCAAATGGGGAAAAAAAGAATTGTGAACATTCAGTAACAGAACAGCAAACCTTTGATACAGACAGAGAAAAACTAGTGATTGTTTCTGTGGGGTGTAGAAGGAAATGATCACACACACAACTGAACAAAAACGTGAGAGTATATGAAAGACACAGAGAGAAAAAAGTCACATATCAGACAGGTTAGAGGAAAAGATATAAATTCCTTATGATAGTCAAGGTTGCCATAGAGAGTGAAGTTGGCTATTTGTTAGCCACAAAGAGCTAAGACAAAGCAACAAAGGCACTTAGAAGGAGCTTAGAAAAGAAAGGATGCCATACTTGGAAATTAAGAATGATGCCTGACATTGATGATGATGTTAACAACTCAGTGACCTCGTTTTAAGGTCATATGGACATATGACCTGGGCAAGTCCTTTATCTTCTCAGTGCCACAGACTACTTTCTAATATTATTAGTTGCAGGGTATTTGATAATTTCCACTGGTAAAGGGAGTTTCCTTACTAGGAATGCTCTACTCCAGTCAAAGTGCTAGTGAAACATAATAATAAGGAGATTTCCCCATAATGACTCTATGACATAAGGGAGAAAAGAAAAGATAAGGCTCACACAGTGGAAATGCAATGCCTGTGAGTCACAAATAAAATGACCCATCTGTAGCACGAGGAGAGAGGAAAGGGGGAAATACAAGCATTTATATAGCTCTTACTATGTGCCAGGCACCATGCTAAAGACATTACAAAGATTATCTCATTTGATCTTCACAACAACTCTGCAAGGTAGGTGCTATTATCACCATTATCCAGTTGAGGAAACCAAGGCAAAGAGAGGTTAAGTGACTTGCCCAGGGTCACATAGCTAATAAGTGTATGAAGCTAGATTTGAATTCAGGTCTTCCTCGCTCTGGGCCAGAAAGGATTCTAAAGAGGACATAAAGAAAGAAGCAGTAGTATACATGGAACTTAGTGCTTTATAAATCAGGTTGGATTTGATTGAATTTCATTAATATCTGCTATTGATACATAAGTGTATTCAAAATTGTATGGGATTCAAAAGAAGTGTGGGATGAAGGTCTGCCCCAATATAGCCACGAGCAGTTTATAATCCAATGGGAAAGTCAAGACATTTATGAGAATCAAAGATCAATAAAAGCCAATATGGATTAGGCACTAAATGAATACCACAGAAAGCAGATGTTAACTTTGGGAATGGAGAGAAAGTAAGAGTTGAGATATTTGGCAGTGGAAAATATGCATTACATGTATGGGAAGAAAACCAGATATATGTAGAGCCCAACCTGGGGAAAAAAAGCATAATATTCCTTGGAAATGCTAGAGGGAAAAAATAGTAAATTTCATTTGTAGTGAGAAAAGATAATACTGCTGGGCAACATCAGAGGTTACAATGATATACCAGGGACCCATAAAGAGAAAAAATAACAGGGGGAATATAAGGTCGAAAGATGATACATCTGTACCACAGAATGCACCTGTGGTACACTTGGGGGTGGGGGTGGGAACAAAGCTGACTAGGACACCTCAGCAGAAATGATGACTCAACTGGGAGAATTTATAAAGTACCTGGATTGCACTTGGAGAAAATATGAGACATCTTGACCACATAGGGAACAGATGATACATCTGGGGGAAAACTAGATGTATTTGGAGCCAAATGGGGAAAAAAATGAAGCATCTAGTTGGTGGGAGAGAGAGGGAGAGAGAGAGAGAGAGAGAGAGAGAGAGAGAGAGAGAGAGAGAGAGAGAGAGAGAGAGAGAGAGAGAGAGATCTAATATAATGGGGGAGCATTAGGAAAAAGGATGGCATGCCTGAGCTTTAGGAGAAGAATCCTGGGTTTTACTAGAGAAACATCTGAGGGATTCTATGCTCAATGGAAGGAAAAATAATACTACCTTGGGAATTTTATAGGAAATGAAGCACCAGAACATATTTTGAGAGAGAAAAGAAATTACCTTATGTGCATAAAAAGATGTAAAGCTGATCATACTTTAGTGCATATGGCTTGGGTGGGGGAACAAGGGGCAGGGAAGGCAGGGCAGAGGGTAGAAGGAAATCATACACATACACACACACACACACACACACACACACACACACACACACACACCCCGAAAAGGTAACCTACCACCAGTGATGTGATTTGGGCACAGAGGCAAAGCCTCCAAGGCACATTCAAGTAAAATTGATATTTCTAGGAAGCATCATGAGAATTGCCTAATGAGAAGGCAAAGATATCCTCAGAGAGAAGCATCAGGGACACATTTGCAAAATTAGTACCATAGCTGGAATCCACTGTGAGAAAATAAAAATCACCTCTGGAATCTAGGGACAAAAGACAATATCTGTGTGAGTCTTAATGGATGGAAAGTATAACTCATTTGGTTAGCAAAGAGAGTGGGGCAGGAAGTGAAAAAAATAGTAGACTATAAGTGAATAGGAATGTAAGATCATGTCCTGACTTGATAATAATGGGTTCTTATTGGAGAAAGAGATGCTGTGCTTTGGACTCAATGAGAGGAAACAAGAAACTCTATATGTCAATTGCAAAGATAGGGTTTTAAAGGAACATAGCTGTGGAAAGACAAAATATATGTATGTCATTTTAGAAAAAGGGAAAAGAAATAGTTCAAGAACAAAGAGAACATACTTTGAAGCATAAGGGGGAGGGGAGGCAAAACTCTGGTTAGAGGAAGAGGTAAAATATCTCAAACCAAAAGAAAGAAAGACAAAGAAATGACCAGCATTTAAGGTATTCACAAAAAAAAGACAATCACATACCTATGACTCTGGAAACAAAAGAAAGTCCTACCTGGTAAAAAAAAAAGGAAGAAATGTAATTCATTTGGCATGCATAGAAAGAATCAGCAAAATCAATGAGATATGAAAGAAGAAAATAAAATGTCTTTAAGGACTCACAGAAAGAAAATATAAGCACCTATCTCAAACCTGAGGTAGGATGAGATACTTCTTCAAAATCAGATTTTTAAAAAAGACATTATGTTTAAAGTATGAAAACTTATAATAAGAGCTAGAGTAATAAATGGACCTTTAAAAATCCAGTATATTTCTCTTAATTTGCAAAAAAAAAATGATCTCACATGGCAAAATGATTCAAGCAAGACCACAGATTAATCAGTAGCAAAGCCAGGTTTCAAACCCAGGTAACTCATCTTCAAAGCTAAGTTCTCTTTCCTTAATATGATGCCACAGATATAGTGGTTAAAGTGAGCCAATTCAATGAACTTGAGTTGCAAAGGATGAAGGGAATGTGCATGATGTAGTGCAAAGAATAATGGCTGTTGAATCACAACAACTGGGTTTGTTCAGTCATTTTGGAGTGAGCCCATCATTCCTATTATGAGCGTTTACCGTTTATGTAAACCGTCTTTTTTTCTGATCGTAAGAAATGTCTAATCCTGACTCTATTTTCATTTACGTATTTATAACTGTGTGACATTGACCTAATTACTTCATATCTTCAGTCCCCAGTTTCTTTGTAAAGTAAGAAAAATACCACATTACCCACCTTTCTCACTTTGAGACACACTTTATACATTGAAAATCACCATGTGAATCTGAATTACTGGGGTTTTGGGAGGAAGCAGCTATGTGTGAATAAAAGCAAAATGCCTAAAATATGCCAAGGTAGTCCAGGAGAGCACATGGATTAAGGTGCTAGAAGTGTAATAGGTCAGGGACTCAGAGAGTTTAGAACTGAAAGGGGGTCTTAAAGATAAGTCAAAGGAGGAAGTGAGAGATCTGAGGAAATAGGAAGCAGAGGAAGCCAGCAGCGCAGAAGGCAAGTAGAAAAGAACCATTCACTCAGGCAGCAAAAAGATAAAATGTCATCTTGTCAGGGCTTGAGGAAAGAAATTCAATGTGCCATTAGGAGAGTCAAACCTGTATGGTTTAAAGACGAAATGGTAAAAGGGGTTCAGTGGGGGCAGATATTAAAGAATTAGAGGAAATGTCCTGGAATCTCAAAGAAGGAAAGACAAGAGTGGCTAACTGGGGTATAACCAAGAAAATAGAAATGATTCATGAGAGGAAACAATTCAAGAGAGAGAGAGAGAGAGAGAGAGAGAGAGAGAGAAAAGTGGAATATTATATTAATTCAACACAGCAGACTACTATGGATCAAAATGAGAGTTCACTTAGGCACTATACACACATGCACACAGACATACATAAGCAAACATAAACATACACAAACACAAAATATCACCAAAAGTCTTTAAAAGAAACATTTCATACATGGTGACACACATCTGTAACCATTTCTATGCAGAGGCTGAGGCTAATGGGCAGCTTGAGCTCTGAGCTACAGTAAACTAAGTTTATAAGGTATCTGCACTAAGTCTGGCTCCAATATGTTAAGCCCCCGGGAGTAAAAGGCCATCAGGTTGCCTAAAGAAGGGCAAACTGGCCCAGTTCAGAAGGGAGCAGATCAGAGCTCCTTTGCAGATCAGTAGTGGGATCAGACTCATCAGTACCTGTAGCACTTCCAACTTGGGCAAGATTGAGATGCCTGGGATGGAAAACAAAAACAAACAAAAAACGGTGAAAGTACAAAATGAAACATAAAGACAACTAACAAAATACGGACAAGTATGTGAGCATCCTCTCACTTAAATGTAACAGTGTGATATGGAGGGTAAGTATGACTTGCCTAAAAAGCATGGAAGCTAGCAAAGAAATTATTCCCTCTTTCAATATGAAAAGAGAATTCAAAACACTTGAGTTGCAAAGGAAGAAAAGAAATGTCCTTGGTGGCAAACGAAAAGTTTGGAAAGCTCTTGAAATACAACAGATCCCACAATTTGGAAATAGAAGAGAGAAATATGCGCGACAGCAGAGTTTTAAAGGGTTGACAAAGTCTTATTGCAAAATAAGGAAATATGAACCCAATGTAGAAGGGGGAGAAAAGATGATGAATCTTGGGCACGAGAATGAAAACAGCAAATTATCTGTGGGGCAAAGTAAAGAAGAGGTCATGTTCTTTGAGGGCTAAAGACCAAGGAAAAAAAAAGTGGTAGAAATGTTCTTTGAGCAAAAGAAGAACGGCTATTTAACTGAACTTTAGGAGGCTGAATAGAAATCTCCTGTTGAGTATGAGAAAGGGAAGAGACTAGCCTTGCAGAGTAATATTGAAGTCAATGATGCTGCAGAATAGGGAGGAAAGGTGAAAATCTGTGCAATAAAGGAAGGCTATCTAGGAAGAAGAAACTGACCACCCAGGGTAAAAGAAAAACCAATGGGTCTGAGGAGTAAATAGCACAGAAGGGGACATAACAACAATTCAAAAAAAAAAAGAAAAATATAGAAAACAAGTAGAAGACAAGACACTTGCAATACAAGAAAAGAAAAAAGACACTTGGCTTTTAAGTCTATTTAAAAGAAATAAATGGCAGAGCTAGGGGAGACAAAATAGATAGGTACTGAGGAAGTATACGAGAATTAATGTGATTCTGAAGTGAGAAATAGGGAGAGCTTGAAACAAGAGAGAAAATATAGTATAGCAATATAACAATTCCTTTCTACAATGCAGAAGAGGGAAAATACTACACTAAGAGCAAGAAAGAGAGAAAGGCAGGCACACAAATATTAAAAGGAGAAAGAGAATGGTGGGCGCTTTACTCCTCATCCTCCAGTCTGTTACTTGTTGATCCTTATGCTTTTGGGAGCAAGCCTCAAACTTGGGATACATTTTTTGATGCTTTGACGTATGAAGTTTACATATTTAGAATCTCCAAGGCTCTGTTAGCTACCTCTGCAGTCCCTTGTTATGGTCTCAAAATCCACCCAGACCAGGCAATATTATATGTAAAAAAAAATCTGTAGTCTTTTTAGGCTTTTATAATATTAGTTTTGCTTCCCAGTAAGCTATCCTCCATCTATTGCATCAATGCTGTGAAACTCACTACATCCCTAAATGGCTGTTTCATGTAAAGGCCTGTTTTCAAAAAACCAATTTAGGCATGGGTATGAAATAGGAAGAAAAAGCTATTTGGGTTCAAGGAGGGCAGGAAAAAAGTGAAGAAAAATATTTATCAGATTGAAGTATGTTGGAAACTTATATTTAGAATACAGGAGGAGAAAGGTCATTATATTCAAGGCATCATGTAGGAAAAGATGAGAAACAGTTCATTGATAAATACTCCGTATGAGACTTTAAGCCAGGCTCTGAATGGGGATACAAAATATAAGAAATGTAGTACCCCTGTCCTCAAATAATTTAAGATCTAGTTGGACAGACAAAAAATATATATAAGGAAAGTTAAATTAAAATGTGCAGATAAAAGTTTAATTTCACAACACAAGGCAATAGTAAATGAGGTTGTTTGCTAAATGAATTCTGTGCACATTAAGCCCGTAGATGACCACTTGCTAGGCATATTGTAATTGAGATTTGTTTGGGGAATGAAGTAGACTTAGCTGTCTCTGAGAGTCCCTTCCAACTCTCACTTCCGTGGTTCTGATTGCTTAGGAAATAGAGTTACTTGAAATGATTTTCTGAAATTTTCTATAGTTATATAAAATAATACTTTTGGCTACTTACCAGATTATCAAGTTTCTTAATTCCTCAAGTTTTACTTACTCAGTTGAAGAAATGGTTAGATAGAATATATGCTATAAGAGTCCAAAGAAAAAAGATCACTATGATGGAGTGGTCTAGATAAGCTTCAAGGAGGAAAGGTTGAAGGCTGCTCTTTAAGCATGGGTAAAATTTAGACAGGTCAAGAAGAGGAATGCATTCTAAGTTAAGAGAAATTGAATAAGTGGCCCTGATGTAAAAGCTTCAATTTCAAGCAAAAGGAATGAAAAACCAACCCTGTGATAACCAAAAAAAAAATTGAAGGTGACTTGCCTGGAGTGAGATAACAATGTAAGGCAATGTTCTTGCATGAGACTGCTGAACTTATCACAAGAAAAGGGTCAAGACAACTTGCCTGTGGGGAAGAAGCTGGAAGAAATTATTCCCTTTCAAAAGGAAGAAAATGCACCAAAGGATCTACCCAGAGACTGAGGCAACATCCTACTTCTTTACCATCCTAATAGGACTGTAATCTTCAGTTACTTTCCAACAATGAATCTTGGTCACAATGAGAAGGCATATGAAATGAATAAGCAACTAGAGTATAAATATTACACATTATATGTAAACCCTTTTTATTGGAAGATGAGAAAAAGTCAGTGTGCCTGGAAAGCAAAGACATCACCAGGGGCACATAAAGGAGAGAAGGAATTGCCCTACTTTGAATACATAAAAAGAAATATTACATAAGGCCACATATATAGGGAAAGATATCATTCATGTGAAAATAGAGGATAAAATGTGGACCCTATGATGTGAAAATATGGAATATTTAGTGAAAAAGGAAGAAAAAGTCTGACATGATATATTAAGCATATTGGAGGAAAGATGATATCATCATAGTCAGAGGATGTTTTACCATTAATAGGAAAGCACTTTATGAATGAGTTTTTTAATAAGCCTAATATATTTCTTTTTTCCAAACTATTTCATCAAAAGAACTGAAAATGACTGTTCAGATTTTTAAACATTTAGAGATTCTTCTTTCTTTATTGAATATATTCAGTAATTCAGCCATGATGTTTTGTTATATATATATATAAT
The DNA here is from genome assembly GCA_028646595.1 of Phalanger gymnotis. NCBI lineage: Eukaryota > Metazoa > Chordata > Mammalia > Diprotodontia > Phalangeridae > Phalanger > Phalanger gymnotis. The sequence goes on from CM053626.1 coordinate 271,575,073, forward strand.
ATATATATATATATTATATATATATATTTCCAAAAATAGCAAGGGCTGCCATACCCAAAGAAATGATAAGAAAGTGCCCAGCCTACTGGTAATGAGCCTCTCCACAGTTAGCTAGTTAGTAAAATAGAGACCATACTGAAAGCCTTTCTAGGCTATAGAAGAGTCTTACAGAACTTTCATTCTTTTTACACAGTCTTTATGAACCCAGGATCACTCCCCTGTCATGATAAGACACCAGAGGATATGGTTATAAACAAGGAATTACACAGGGCTTGTAGTGTAAAAAACATCATCAAAGAAAATGTAAAATTGGCATAGATGGGGCTGACCCAGTGGAAATAGAAAAAGGCAACCAATAGACAAACTTATATGTTTTCTTACCATGTTTCTAGCATTAGGAGGATTAAAGGGAGGCTCTTAGCATCTTGGGTGGGCCACTTCTGGCGATAGTAAGGGAAATGTAGAAAAGAGCTACACAGGTTGGAGCAGGAATGGATGAATTCTGGTTTGGATCCATTAGACTATGAACTCCTTGAGAGCAGGTACTATCCTTTGCTTTCCTTTGTGCTTATCAAGGTTCCTGTCCTATGGTAGGCGCTTAATAAATGTTTATTGACTGATTGTATCAGTATGTTAGAGAAACGTAATAAGCAAAGGAAGTTTCCTTCACGAAGTGAATGGCATCAATTTATTAAATTTATTAAAAAAGATACCTGGACTATACATTTTTCCATATGTATTGTGCATTTGCATTGGATTTCATACAAAATTCATATTTGCCTTTTTACTATGGTATAGCTTGATCCATGTGACAAAGACTACTAGAAACAGATCTCAGGGTAGCAGAATAAGGTTCTGATCCTGGCTCTGCTACCTGTGTGGCTATGGGAAAGTCATTTCAAATTTAGGAGCCCCATTCTCTTCATCTGTCACATGAGAAGGGTTGGAATGGTTCATCAATGATACTCCTTCCACTAAATCTTATGAGGCTATTAAGTATGAAATTGCTAGAGGAGGGAGAGGAGGATGAGAAGAAAGCAAATCTTTGAATTTAGACCTCAAATTTCTATTACAATTCAAATATTGTGTTAAATTTCCCATAAGAGCTTCAGGAATCTGAGTCTCAAACACTGTGAAACATCATTTCATTAATATTCACCGTTTCAAGTGAGCATATGCTCAAAAAATCCAATGGGGAATTTTTTATAAACTCCATTTTTCTAGAAAGATAGAGAGAAGCATTTTGGTAACTTTATTCTTAGGCTACTCTAGCCTTTTCTCAAATCCTTGGAATTAATGCTTTCTGCAACTTGCCAGATTCTTATATTTACTAATTCCCTAAAATACCATGTTTTGATTTTTTAAAAAAATACTTGTGCTGGACATAATCATATTGTTGAGAATACAAAGATGAAAAATAGTAAACTCCCTGCCCTTGGAAACTTAAAACTGCCTGAGTAGAGTATGTGAAAGTATGTGAAATGAAATTAGATCGAGAAGATACATTTGAATCAAACTGTAATTGACTATCTTGAATATTAGGATAAAGTTTTCCTACTATCTTTCAGGTACTGAAAGCTACTAAAGGTTTTTTGGAATGAGATTAAAGTGATCAGATGTGTGAATTCGATTTAGTAAAGATACCCCTCAGTTTGTTTTCCTTGCTTTGTGGATTGGCAAATTGTGGTAGATTAAAGGAACTTTATAATTTTGGGGCAGCTACATGAAAAGTGGATGGAAGAAAGGATGGATATACTAAAGATGGGAAAATCACATAAACAACTGATACAGTATTCCAATACAGAAGTATTGAAGCCTTGACCTAGTGTGGAGACAACAAGAACCTGGGAGATGTGACAGCTACAAGAAATATCACAGTAGTAAAATTGAGAGAAGTTGGAAATTGATTGTGTATAGGGATTAAGGTGACAAATGAAAAGATATACTTATAACACTTTTATCTCATTTTATTGCCATGGTTTCTCTGTATGGTAGGTACTCTAAGTATCATTGCCTCTGTTATGCAGATAGGAAATACAAGCTTAGTGGGTATAAATATATGTGTACAGGCAGCTAAGTGGTACAGTGGATAAAGTACTGGTCCTGAGAGGAAAACCTAAGCTCAAATGCAACCTCAGACATTTACTAGTTAGGCGACCCTAGGCATGCCAATTAACCTCTCCTCAGTCATAAAGTGGGGATAATAATACTACCTACCTCACCATGTTTTCGTGAGAACAAAATTAAATAATATTTATAAAGCATTTATTTAACACAGGGTCTGACACATAGTAGACACTGCATAAATGGTAGTTATTATGTTCACCCATGGTCACAGGACTAGCTTAGACTTCAAGGCAGTACTATTTCTACCGTATCATGCAGCTTCTGAATATGTGAAAGTGTGGTGGCTTAATCAAAAGAAAAGTATATATGTACATATTTATATTTATATATACATATATACTTAGAAGTATGAAGTTTAGGAAGATGATCAGTTCAGTATTATGGGTGCTGAGTTTGAAATTAGAAGTTAAAAATTTGAAAGTCAGAGTTTGAAGTTATTCAGTTAGAATTATCTGGTAAACAACCAGAAATGCAGGAGTGAAGCTGAAGGGTGAAAGGTCTAGATTTAGATATGAGGTGACCAGTTTCCATTCCTTCATCCTTTTTTCTCCTCTCTGAATTTAATGTGAGGTAGACAGCATGCCCAGAGGCTAGAGAGGGCCTCAGAACTAGGAAGACCCTGGTTCATGTAGTGATTCCAAAATATACTGATTGCGTCTACTTGGGAAAGTCACTTAGCTTCTCCACGTTTTAGGCAACTAAGATTATACCTCATAGAGAAGTTGTCAACTTGAACCAGTGGAGGGACTTTCTTCATCCTGGATTTCCACACACCAGTGAAATTATATATTTCTAGCTTTTGTAATTAGCTTTTATACCACTATTAGTTCTTATTTACAATTCCTTTTTGTTGTTCAGTTGTTTCAGTCATGTCCAACTCTTCATGACCCCATCTGGGGTTTTCTTGGGAAAGATACTGGAGTGATTTTCCATTTCCTTCTCTAGCATATTTTACATATGAGGAACTGAGACAAACAGGGTTAAGTGACTTGCCCAGGGTCCACACAGCTAGTCTGAGGCCAGATTTGAACTCAGGAAGATGAGTTTTCCTGATTCCAGGCCTGGTGTTCCATATGCTACACCACCTAGCTGCGCTTATTTACAGTAAACCTGTATAATCCTAAGTCTACATACCTTTTTTTTTGCAAAAATACTTATAGTAGTACTTTTTGTAGTCACAAAGAACTAGAAGGAAAATAGATATCCATCAACTGGGGAATGGATGAACAAATTGTAGGACATGGACATAGTAGAATTGTAACAAATGACAAATATGAAGAATTCCGAGAAATATGCTAAGACTGTTTCCTAAGGCCACAGATGTAGGATTGGCAAGGACATCAGAGGTCTCATCCTACATATCATTTTGAAGATTGGGCCTCTACTTAATTCTTCCCTTCCTGCAAGAATAGTTGACAGAGACTGAATCTCTACTTTGTAGATTGTAATATTGGAACTGAGAACATAGATGTCTTTAGGGATTGCTGGTACTACTAGCAAATAAATAGAAATTAAATTTCCACTTTCTTTTTAGAGTAACATGTGGATTGGTAAAGTCTATTTTTGTGACCTTATAAGATTCACAAGCAGACTCCTGATTCTGTCTATACTCTTCCATTTATTGTCAATTCCCACTTTACCATCCCTGCCTCAGTATAATCAATTTTATTTTGTTGTTATGGTTACTATAAATCTAGGCGCTTACTTCATGGTCTATCTGCTCAATGTTTTGGCAAGAATAATAAGGCATCATGGTTTACTAGATAGGAATCTGGCCTTAGAGCCAGGAAGACCTGAGTTCAAATTCAATCTTTGTCACACACAGGCAGTATGATCCAAGACAGAGCGCTTAATCTCTTATTACCCTAGATATCTCTCTGAAATTCTAAGTTTCAGAGTACATATTGAACTGCATTGGTAGGGAGAATTTCTTTACCAAAAAACTCCTTTATCCTATACTTTTCAAATAGCAGCTTCAGCCTTTAAAAAAATATTGCCGCAATATCTCTATCCCTTGATGAATCCTTCCACGGACCCGATGCATTAAACTGCTATACAGAAGCAAATGGTGCTTGGAAAGTCATTTATTTTTTCCTGTTATCTTTTTCAGACTAAACTCAACAAATGAATATGGGGCAAAGGGCCAGGAACAGTGTGATCTTGAGTTGTTTCTGTTTTGCCCATGGGCATTAGGATAAACTTGCCAGTAATCTCCTGTTGACTTATTGAAAAATTCATGTGAATCCAATGATTTAGCAAAAGAGTATCTCTGAGGCTACATTTAATGAGCTTTTAATCTAGGTTTGTTTTTCCCTCTCTAAAAATGTTTCCCAGATTAAACATTAGCTCCCAAAGATGTATTAAAGTGATTCTACGATTAAGTCACAAAAATGAATATAAGTTCTTCAAGTCTCATATCTGTTAGTAAAATCTCTTAGCAAATGACCTTTTGTGCCAAAACTGTGAACAGACCAGCTTTATCATTTGATCCCCCTTCGTACATTCTGCTGTTGTTTGTAAACTTCCCTTTCTTGTTAAGGGTAAATTGTCCTTATATCTTCCCCTTTTTGCTCCAAACACATAAGAAGTATACTGCTCCACATCTCATCAATTTTTATAAACATCAATAAACATCTTTAAATCCCCTTCTAGGTCCCATCATCTAGTCCTGTTTCATCAACAAAGACAATTAGAATATTTCCTTGTTGCTAGATTCAATCTTTTATTTAACACAAACTGGCAGTTTGTATTATTAATAATCCTAAAGGGGTCATTAATCTCATCATTGGAATCACTATATATCTTTTTGTGGCTCTTTGACCTTCAATTTGTTTGCTAAATAGATATGCATATACATATGAACACACATATACATTTAACTGAATGTTTATGACCTCACACTTCTCCACCCCTAAGAAAAAGCCTCATACAGTAACATCAGTATTCTTCAGGTGATGCTGCATGAATGTGAGTCATTGAAAGCCTTAGTTTCTTAAGAATTAAGAATATGAGTGGGCTGCATTTTATTCTCAGTGAAGAATTGTTCAGGGGTAAGGCCTAACACCAGAGTGATGGTGAGAATGAGACGTGGTAGGGGAAAACCACCTTCATAAGATCATTGTCTATTATCCAATCTCCTTGAAAAGGTTGACTTCCAATGGCAATGATGATGATAATGATAGGTAGGTAAATAGATAGAAGAAAGGAAGGCAACAAGCATTTATTGAGTATTTACTATCTGATTTAAATATGTTATCTCATATGATCCTCACAACAACCCTGGGAGATAAATGATATTATTATCCACATTTTACAGTTGAGGAAACCGAGGCAAGCAAAGCTTAAGTAACTTGCTCAGGGTTGTAGGTGTCTGAGTTCACGTTTGAACTCAGGTCTTTCTGACTCTAGGCCCGGCACCCTCTTTATTATGACAGTTAGCTGCCTGGGAAAATAATGTGTCTAGTTTTTAAAGCTTTATTATGAACTCATATCAGATTTAAGATTAGTAGTAAAAGTTGGTCCCAATTACAAGAAAATTGTCTTTGGAAACATTTTAGTGTTATCTTTTAGGATTATCCTCATTCTAAAAATTAGTAATACCATGAATTTAATTTGATATTGATGAAAAGAGAGTATACCACAATGCTTTGTTCAATGCTCTGCTGACTAAATCAGGTGACTTTCCTGATTATTGACATACTTATAGTCATATTATTTAGTTACTGTTTTGATACAAATTGGAAATTATTGGCTGTGGGGAAGTTGAGGGATGATATGCATCCCTGTGTAGTTTCCATCTTGGTTAACAAGTAAAAGAAAATATGAAGCTTCAATGAGCTACAAATTTAACAGAGAGCATTAGCTAATTGTCTCAAGGCAAGTATTTACTTCCTGAATTTTATTGATTTTTTTTTTACTAAATGTATGGATTTCTGAGACCTGGGGTGAAAGTTTGCAATAGGAATGAAGAATGACCCAATTTCTAGTTCATAATAGTCTTAAAGAACCAAGCTAGTCTTAAGTAGACAGAAAGTTCTCTGTTCCCCTTCTGGAAAATGAAGAAAAAGAAAAGAAAATCAAAATCCAATGGACTAAAGCAATTTGCCTAAACCAACCTACAATTCTAGAGAGCTTGACCCAGAAACATGGTCTCATAGTGCAAGGTCAGGTTTTTTGTTGTTGTCCTGTGTTGGATATTTACTAGATTTGGTTTGACTTTTTCACCCAGGGATATAAAGTTAATCAACTACCAAGAAATTAGAAAGATTCTTTGTAACAGACCTCAGCATACACAAGAGGTATCCCAGTTAAGACACCAAAACTGAGATTGAGATAAAGAGAAGCAATACTAGAAGGAAAGAGATACCATTGTTCATTTTTCCTCAGGCTTCTCTGAACCTGAACAGTCAACAAAATAAATATAGGTACACAAAGAAATCACGTGTTCCCTTGGATTATATTTCTCTGCTGAAGAATGGAATTTTCTTCCACCTACTATAGAATTTTTTATTTATTTTGCCCCTTAGTTTTCAAAGAAAGTCCAAATTTTAAAAATGAAGTATTTTCATTTGAAAATGCTTAGAAATCTGAAAATAATATTTAATAAGTTAAAAGAATTATACCCAAATTTATCTTAGATAATTGTATAATCAGCTTAAGCCAAAGATACACATCAAGTCAGTGCCTACTTTCATTAGCCATATTGGAATTATCTGGTCAAACCCATTATGCCACTGAGTCCTCTGCATTCCATTTCTTTGGCATGACAGCATTGTATTAAAAGAACCCTAAGATTCATAGTCTAAATTATGAAAAAAGGATCAGACTCCTTATTTTGTTTGCATGTTCTTCTGCATCATGTGTGGGGGAGACAGGACTAATATTGGAGGTATAGATAAAATCAGGAAGATTTGGGTTCCAGTCACATCATGGGCACCAGGCATTAACTTCTTTGAACTTTAATTTCATTATCTATAAAATAGGATATTCCCTGACCATGTACACTTTCAGAGGCAAATTCCAGCTAAGCAATGCTAATATTTCAATGTAGTTCACATTTGTAAATGTGTACGTCTATGCTTTCTTGAGACCTGATTGTATGTTTTTAGTTACTTAAGACAGCATATTTGATATTTGAAATATCAAAATGTGGTTTGTAAACTTTTTGAAAGGCCCCATTTCAGTTTTAACAGTGACCATCCCATGAAATATGTGTGGGAATGGCCTGCAATGCCAGTTCTGGTGACTTAAGCTTAAGAGCTCAGAATTCCTTGGGAAATGCCCCAGCCAGAATATCAGTTAATGTTCAAGGCTCAGGCATGTCCCACATATTCTCTACTGGATGGTCACTTTTATATTCTGAAAAATGGAGAGCACTGTATTTTGGGGCTATGTCTTTCTCCCATTTTAACTCTGAAGGGTCCTGGCTCATTATGTGTCAACTTTCGTGAAGCGTTCAAATAATTACCCCATCACTCCCCACTTTTGCTGGGAAAGTAATGTATAACACTGGGTATTTAATTCTTTCGAAACTAGGGGCCAATATAATGATTTCACTTTATTGAGCTTTAGGGAATTTATTTTAGATGAAAAGTCATGGGTTAATTCATAATTATTACAAGCCTCCAGTTAGGAAAAAAATCATAATGTTTAGGTAAAGGTTGGGTTCTCTAACCAATGTTACATTTATGATTGTCTGTAGTTATCTCCAGCCTCTTTGTGATTGAAGAAGAATTCCATTTTCTGAAAAGTTTTGAATGATGGAAAAGTATATTACATCATAGTATCTGTGGATAGACAAATATTGTAAGAATAAGTTGGGGAAAGATTGGACCTTTTCTAGGGACTTTACTGAGACCAGGACTTCTGCTCCAAGTTGCCATAGAGATGTTGGCCCTCTTCAATACCTCCCTTCTCTCCATCAATCTCTCTTTGCTCCACAAAAGTGTGGCTGGAAAGCCACACATTCTGATATCTTGAAACCTTCCTATTTTTCAATTCACTCTATAATTTATAGATAATCCCAGAAGACAAAACCTCATTGTATTTTGTTGGAAAAGAAGTCTTGTCTGGAGTATGTAATGTCATTTCAGTTTAACCAATGTCATTTCCCTGTTTGATGGGAGAAATTTTGATCAATCTGGTGTTGCCCTATTCAACTTTCAAGGCATAGACCTTTGTTAGAAGAGAACCCCTTTCTAGTCAAAAAGCAAACACTTCCGAAAAGGGACAGGGTCAAAGGGGAAAATTGAATAAAGGGGGAGAGGATAGGAGAGAGGGAAATATAGTTAGTCTTTCACAACATGCGTATTGTGGAAGGGTTTTGCACAATGATACACGTGGCCTGTGTTGAATTGCTTGCCTTCCCAAGGAGGGTGGATGGGGAAGGAAGAAGGAAGAGAATTTGGAACTCAAAGTTCTAGAGACAAATGTTAAAAACTATTTTCATATGCAAATGGGAAATAAGATATATAGGCAATGAGGTATAGAAATCTATCTTGCCCTATAAGAAAGTAAAGGGAAAGGGGATGGGGAGAGTGGGGTGATAGAAGGGGGGCAGACTGGGGAAAGGGGCAATCAGAATACATGCCATCTGTGGGTAGGGGGTGGGTAGAGATGGGGAGAAAATATGTAACTCTAAATCTTGTGGAAATTAAAATTTAAAACGAAAAATAAATTTAAAAAAAAGAAGAGAACCCCTTTCAAAGTGAGCTAGAATTTCATATTCAATAACCTTCAGTCTCATCTTGTACATGGGTAAAATAAGGAAGAGAGCCTAATGATAGCTACACTGACTTTCAACCATGTAAATGCTTTGTCAGTCAAACCAGTTAATAATAAGATGCACATTCTTCTTACAGGTGGCAAAGGGGAACAGTTTTAGGGGTGAGGGTAGTTAGAGAAGGACTTCAGAAAACATTTTAGCTATTTTTTCTCAAAATTCAGAAAACAGTATGCAAGAGTATGATATATTATCATGCTCTCAAGGCAACAGAGGTAGTATTCCTATCCAGAATGCTGATTATGGAATTATCTTTTGTTTCTAAACCACATAATTTAAAAGTGTAATGGAAAATATAATAATCCTAAAGTCATTACATTTTTAGGATTCCTATGAAGTTGCAAATACTAGCATGATCCATCTATATAGCTGCATTTAAAAATAGGACAGTGATGCCAGCATGACAGACCTTGGGACTGGAATCCCCTGCTTCCCTCAGAAAAGAAACAATCTGGCAGCAGCAACCAACCAATCACTCAACAAATATTTATTAAGTGCCTATAGAAAGAAACAGGAACTCCCAGCCCATTCCTTAAGAAGATGCTGCAACCTTATAGCCCATCTAGGCCTGCAGGTAGCAGCTACATCAGTGAAGAGGCATACCTAGTTTCAAGGTTGTTCCCTACATGGCTTCCCCACTGAGGAATGTTGAGGAAATTACATTTTTCTGAGAACTTGGCCCCTTATGATTGTATCACCTTCTCCTTCCCCAGTGAGTACCAGAGGCTTACCATGCTCAGGTTTTATAGTTCCTACCACTTGTGACTTCTACAAAGTACTTACCACAAAGGAAAGCTCTTGCATTTTCATTTAAATGAAGAAAAAGGCGAACATTTATTCAACTCCAAAGCAGCAGAACCAATTTTGCCCAAACATCCCCAAAGAATTCAATTAAAATATCATTTGAATTCATGCCATGCAGAAAGATTCTATCCTCAAGTGATTTTTTTTACAAATGTTATTTAGCTGCTGAAAAAGTTTTATTGGAAACTTCCCAGTAACCTTTTCTCAAGTGTTGCACACATTGGTAGATTTGCCAGCATATTTTTGAGCATGCAAGGGATTTTCCTAAGGATTTTATTTCTAAGTGAAATTTTAAAGAGTCACGGACAAGTTCCCCATCACTAACTTTCCTAGTCTTGCTGCAAATGTAGCTAATTCATTATTTCATTTTAAATTTCACTAACATATCTACAAATAACTGAACAAAAAAAGTTAGGTTAGCAATAGTCACATAAAAAAGCAGGTACCTTTCTCTACAATTTGTGCCCCAAGGAGAACATAATGTGTAGGTTCTTTTCCGTTGGTTTCATCAACACAGAAAATGATGTTTACCCTGAAGAGGCAGCTTATACCAGGTAGTGGGAAAAGAATCAGCCTAGGAGGCAAGAAGACTGGGTTGATCATGACCCTAACGACATGTTCATCAATGTTCTATTTACATACTCAAGATATGGGACTACCTGAGGGCAAGATGTAGCACTGATTTCCTTTAATACCTGCCAAAGAAAATAAGTAATTTGCTTTCAAAATCTCTACCTTGGTCAAAATGAATTCTGGCAGATAAACCACACATTGAAAATTATTCTTGCCTTTACTTATTTGCATTGATGAGAGGTTATGTCTGTGCAAATCTATGGAAACCATAAGTCACCAGTAAAATTGGACATTTTTTCTGTCTTCCTGGGATAATTTTTGCTGTCTTCTACCTGAGATTAAAAAAATCAGTGCACACAAGTTCTAAAATTTCACTAACACAAATATTTTCCAAATATGCAGCATGAGTTGCTAATACCATTCCTTGAATATGACACATACAATTCTTTTACTTATTAATAATGCCTACTGCCATCTTAGCCCAACAAAATTGGTTTCTTACCAGCTCTCGTTGATCAAGATGCCCAAAGTTGTGGTGCTTCCTGAGATTTTATGTGTATATGTATATGTATATATACATGTACACACACATACATGTATATACATGTATGTATGTATGTATGCATATATATATAATGAATTTTCATGAATCCGATTAGAGGGTTATGAGTTTTAATCTAGCAAAATGAAATTTAATGGACATAAATGTAACATTTTCCACCTGAGTTCAAAAAAATGACGTCTCAGGTGTAGCTCCCTATTTTCTTTGGGATAAAATACAAATTCCACTGTTGGCATTGAAAACCCTCCACAATCTGGTTTCACACTACCTTTCTGTAAGAACAATCAAAAAGTTATCAAGTATTTATAAAGGGCCTACTATATGGCATGGTATTAGGAAATGGGGATAGAAATACAACGAATGAAAAATTCCTGCTCTCATGAAGACTACATGTGCAGATGGAGAAAATTCTTGGACATAGTAACTCTTGAGGCATATATTGCACTAGAAAAAAACCCTTTAGATCAGAAATGAGAAGACTGGAGTTTCCATCCCATACCTGCCAATTACTACCTCTGCAACCTTGGGCAAGCACTTTAACTATTCTGAGCCTCAGTTTTCTCATCCAAGAAGCAGGTGGAGAAAGGAATCCAACCAGATAATCTGCTGGGTCTCTTCCAGCTGTAAATCTGTGATCCTATAAGACTGCCTACTAAGTAGATGCAATGTGACCTATCTTTACATATGTAAGTCACCTCATTCATACAGTTACAGATTTTTAAAGTATATTCTTACATGTTCAAAGGATAATAAAGGAAATTGGAAAGGAGAAAACTTTGGAGGGAGGTGGGGATCATGTAAAGTTCCAAAGTGTATCTGGAGGATATAATAGCAGAATTTACCAAAAATAGCAAAATTTACCAGAAATCATAGAATTACCTGACTTTGTCCACATTTTGAAGTGGAAAAATTTGAAGGCATCAGACCAAACTGAAAGAAACTCACAGCCTTCTCCCTGTCATGGGTTACCATGGAATTTAACAAACCTATAAAAGATCTGGTGAGCTCACCCCTTCAAAGCAGATGAACCTACAGTGCTTCGTAGGGAGCCCTTGGATTCTACATGTAACTCTGCCTTCTGATGTTTATTGGGCCAGACCTAGATCCAAGATAAGATTACCCTGACAAGTTCCCTTACCCAAATCATTTTCATTCTCACAAATATACTCATAACAGATTCCCAAATGAGCTATCACCAGGTTATAGGAGTGGTACCCATCTGTTGTTTTTCAGTTTTCACCCAGACCTCATCTATCTGCCTTCACTTCTTTATCTCTCCAAAGCACTTGCCCCTTCCCCTTCTGACATGGTATTGATGCCACCATTTTTTTTCACAATACAGTCATCTCTTGACACAATTCTTTCATATGACAAAGGGGGAAAAACTGACACAGGGAGCTGACATATCTGACGGCATATGCACTATTCTGTGGCCACAGCCCCCTCACATTTCTCCTGAGAGTAGGGGAGAATTTCTATCTTCTTTTTCCCATTGATCCTTCTTCCTTCAAAAATCCTCTATTATACTGATATCTGTGTGTACATATATGTACATATACATGTGTGAAAACATGTATATATATCTTATAACTTTCAGTTTACACTTTCCATTTTTCTTTTATCTTTACTTTTTTGTTCCTGTTTTGTTGCTATTATCTTTAATTCTAGTTCTTAGTCCTTGATAATACTAACCCAGTGTTTAATCTCATGATATATCCAGTTCAATTCAGCAATCTTTTAAGTATCTACTATGTGAGAGGCACCAGGTTAGGCAATGCAGTTTAAAGAGGAAAGTAGAAACAAACCCTGCCCTCTAAGATATTATATTACACAGAGGAAACACTGTGTACACAGATGTATAAGTTCAAGGTAGTCTGAGGAGTAGTTTAAGGAGAGGGAAAGCCCTAATGATGAGAAAGATCAGGAAGTGCTTCCCATAGAGGGGGAGGAACTGAGATTGTTCCATTTACGGGGAACAGTGTGAAAAGGTAAAGAGACAGAAGATGGGGTGCTAAGTATGGATAATAGCCAATGGGTCAGTTTGACTGGAACATAAAGTACAAAGGGAAATAATATGAAGTAAGTTTTTAGAAATGTAGAGAGGAAGACCGAGGAGATTTTATGGCCTGCTAAAGACAACCAGGAACCACCGAAAAGCTTTGAGCTGAGGAATGACATAGTCAGATCTGTGTTTTAGAAATGTGTATTTGGCTACCGTGCAAAGAATTAGAAATGAAGAGAGAATTAAAGAGATGAAGACTGGAAGCAGGAAGACCAATTAGGAGGTGCAAGAGGTGATAACAGCTTAAACTCTAAGGAAGTGTCTGAGTAGAGAAGGGAAAGTATAGGAGACATGTTGTGGAAGTCAAATGAACAAGATTTGGCAACTGACTACAGAGAGAAAATTGGGAAGAAGGAAGTCACGGATGATCATGAGACTGACAACAAGCACTGGGGGTGCCTACCCTAACAAAAAAAAGCCCAAAAGTTTAGAAGAGGCTTAGCTTGGGGATGGGTGGAGAAGATAATGTGGTTTTTGTTTTGCTTTGTTTGTGATACATCTAGCACATTCAGGTAGCAACATCCAACAGGCAGTTGACGATGCAAGAGTTGTGCTCGAGAAAGAGATCAAAGCCAGATTTGGAGTCTTCTTATTGGAATGTTAGTTAAATGCATGAGAGCTGGTGAGAGAGACAGACAGAAACACAGCTACGGACAGACAGACAGAGAGGAGGATGGAGAAAGGCAAAAAGAGGAACAGAGAGAATAAGCATAACATGCTCACCCCCCCCCCCCAAACTCCATGATCATTTACATAATATTACACAAATCTCCAAATCTTGTGGAAAGACTTCTGGCTGAAATGAGATGGCAAATGTTTGTTGAATTTGGTGAATTCTCTGTATTAGTTGGAAACACAAAGATTCCCAGAAATTTAGCAGGCACGAAGACTCAGATGACCTTCCTGGGGAGTGATTGATCTTCTATATACCTAACTTAACTCCTAACTAACTTGCCTGGTGATATAATAGCATTCTCAAGGAAGGAAGAACAAAACTGGAGCTGGTTTTCAACAGTCAAAGAAATGAGGAGAAATTATTTTAATATAGCCTATCTACTTCCATTTATTTATTATTAATGTGAAGAGAGTATGAAAAGTGACTATAGACCATTAAGGATGACGAGATACTCTCTTTAAAATAGCTAGAATGATTTAATGCTTACTTAAATCCTGACAGGCAGTAGGATAAATACGTTTTCCTCGTTTGATGGTACCTCTGAGAATCTAGTCACATTGTAGTTGTAGCAACCATTTCCCCTTTTCAGCATGTTTCTACATCAAGGAAATCAATCCAGTTTTGAAGAGAGAGCTTTTACTAGTGCCAGCGCTTCTCAATTGAATTTGTGGTCAATAGTGACATCTAGTGGTCAGTTAATAAACTTGAGAATTCGGTGCAGATATAACTGGTCTGCCTTCAAAAAATGCTCAGCCAGCAGCGTGCTAGTCTAGCTATTTGTGCTAGGAGCCAGGAACTGGAAGGATAAGGCAAAAGGGAGGACACAAAGGCAGGTAGATTCTAATGATCAGCTACTGTGCTGCAAAAGTGGCCCAAGGAACCATCAATCAGTTATCAGTCAGGCAATAAACAAACGTATTTAGCATCTACTATGTGCCAGACACAATGCTAAACTCTAAGAATATGAAAGAGGCAAAGAGACATTCCCTGCACTCAGGGAGGTCACAATCTAACAGGGAAGAAAGCAAACAAATAACAAATGCGTACAAACAAGCTAAATACAGTACAAATAGGAAATATATAAGAGAGGCCAGGCACTAGAATTAAGAGGGTTTGGGAAAGACTTCCTGTCTTTAAGTTGAGACTTAAAGGAAGCCAGGGAAAGCAGTAGGCAGAGTCAAGGTGAGAGAACATTCCAGCCATGGAGGACAGCCAGAGAAAATTCCCAGGAGCCAAGAGACGAAGGGTCTTGTTTGTTGAACGGCAAGGAGGCCAGTGTCACTGGCTCAAGAAAGTGGTGAGGAGTAAGGTGTAAGAAGACTGGAAAGGTAGGAGGGGGTTAGGTTAGGAAGGGGTTGGAACATCAAACAGGTCCTAAAGGCAATAAAAAGTCAATAGAGTTCATTATTAATATTCATTAGGGTGACGTGGTTGGAACACTAAATATTTGGAAGAGAGAAGACACTCATCTATAGCCACAGAGAGAATGCATGGGAAGAGAAGAGAGGAGCTGCTGGAAATTATACATTTATTAGAAATTAAATCACATGGGTCAGAACAGGGAAGCCCTCACTTAACAACACTGTTATGGACTCAAAGATTTTGCAGTACATTCAAAGAATTTCATAACTGGAAGGAGCTTATAGTTCATAACAAAAAAGGAATCTTCCTAATAATGACGACCTCAATAGTTCAACTTACATTAGACTTGTATGTTCATTAGTAGGTATTTTCCCTCTAGCCCATGTACTGAGAGTTATCGTTAAATTTTTCTCTTCCTCAAGCAATTATTATGTAATTATTCTGTGATGATTAGAAGTATCAGTGTATTCTATACAAGGCCCCCAAATTTTGTCTCCATGCCCCCCGACATATTAGGTCTCAATAATAATAGCTGGAGGAAATTAGGGTTCTCCTTATAGCAGCCTACTTAATAGGATGATTAGGCAAATTTCTTTCTGAATCACTAATGAATTCATTAAAAAGATTCTGGAGCACGGTGAGTCACAATACAAATATTACATTACTTGAAATACCTGTGATTTCATAATTATGGGTATTCCATCCAGCAATACAGATTGCAACCCCTTACTTGCTGAGTAGATTGTCTTGAATTTCTTTAGCCAAAAAAATTCATCAACCTGTGACCAACCTAGAAATCAGCCTTTCCAAATATGGTTAACCCAAGTCTTAGATAAGAGACATAGTGAACCTGTATTTTAATTTTTCCCTTGATTAGAGACATTTCTTAATTTCCATTCAAATTTTTGGGTTTTGTTTCTATTGTTGACATCATAAAAATCTCTATTGATGTATGCTTTCACTATTGATCTGTTCTCAAAAATTTATGGTTGTGTTCTGGAGAGTAATTTGTAACTGTGCCCAAAGAGCTATAAAACTGTGCATACACTTTGATCCAGCAATACCACTACTAGGTCTATATCCCAAAGACATCTTGAAAGGGGGGAAAGGGCCTATTTATACAAAAATATTTATAGCAGCTCTTTTTGTGGTGGCTAAGAATTGGAAATCAAAGGAATACTTATCAATTAGGGAATGGCTAAACAAGTCGTGGCATATGATTGTAGTTGAGTATTATTAAACTGTAAGAAATGACAAGCAGGATGATTTCAGAAAAACTTAAAAAGACTTACATGAACTGATGCATAGTGAAGTGAACAGAATCAGGAGAATGTTGTACACAGTAACAGCAATATTGTTCAAAGAAGAACTATGGATGCCTTAGCTATTCTCAGCAGTATGACGATCCAAGACAGTTCCAAAGGACTAGTAATGCAGCATACTATCTGCCTCCAGAGAAAGAACTGATATTGTTTGAATACAGACTGAAGCATGCTAGTTTTCACTTTCTTTCTTTTGTTTTGTTTTTTATTTTAATCAGGCCTTCCTGTACAAAATTACTAATGGAAATATTTTATATAATTGCAAATATATAACCTATATCTTATTGCTTACCTTCTCAGGCAGGGAGAGAGGGATAGAATTTGGAAGCCAAAACTTTAAATTAAAATGTTAATACAAAAAAAATTTAGATTATAGACACATTTCATGAACTATCAGAAAAATATAAATCATTCATTTCTTTGGTAATATTCTTTAATATTCAAACAAGGAGGGGTTGGCCTATGACTTCATTGGTACATGGAATTCTGAAGTAAGGAAACTCCCTCTACTAATATATATTGGCACGTTCGCTGCAATCTATAGTCTTACTGAGTTGTCTCAAGTACTGAGATGATAAGGGACTTATCTAGTGTCACACACTTATCTAGTTCCACACACAGTATGTGGAAAGGACAAAACTTGAACTCAGATCTTCCTTGTGCTGAGACCAACCCTCGATCCACTCTACAACTCTGCTATTCATTCAAACATAATTATATTCTGTATAAACCACAAACACACACACACACATACACACACACACACACAAAATAATAATATATTGAACTTACCTTGGTGAGAAGGGGGAAGGTCTTTTCAACTTTGCCAGTAATTTCAGTCCATTAGAGGTCGGCTGTCATTTTGATGTAATGCTCTTGTTCACTATCTGTATCCAGGCATAGACTGTAAGAATGTATCTGACCCATGGAATGTTTGAGCACTGAATTACCCAAAGAAACAGGTCGATAGAAATACCAAAGCCAAGGTCACAAATTATACTGAATAAAAAGGGCTAAAGCAGGTCCCAAGGATCCTTCTGCCAGAAGAAATGTAATATATCTTAACACTTCACAAAATATTGGCTAAGATACTTTAAAAAGCATGTGAATGGAGAAAAATTTTGGACATTTTTCTTTTTCTCTATTGGGAAAATGACAAGTTGTTACATTTTATCTCAGGGGCGTGAACAAGGGTAAAAGTTTGAGAGGACATTGCACTATCTACCCATTAATTTATCTGGATATCCAGAGATTTTTAACTAAAGTGAAGCATCTTCAAATCCCACTGATAACCTTCTCAATAAGAACCAATTACATTTACTTGCCTCTGTACCTCCACGGTTCATTAAATTCAATCTTAACTTACCCTAAAAATAAGAGTATTAATTGCCACATCGAATCATCCACAGTAATGCTCCCCTAAAAAAAGCAATCATAGAAGAGATTTTTAGGTCCTGAAAGTATTCTTGGTGAAATTGTAAAATGTTTAGATTCTTTGAGCATTGAGACAACCCATGATGCAATTGTTCATGGTGGGAAATAATGTCTGATATTTAAAGCTGTTGAGTATCTTGAAACTGATTCTTGAATCCTTCCCTTCTCTTTCTAAACTTTCCAAATGGTCTGAGACACTCTACACCTTTAAGCTGAATCAGCATTTTCTGACTTCTTTGTTTTTAAAAGACAAACATAAAAAAAAAATTCTATTTGAATATAAATGACTTAGATCATATATGTATATAAACACAGATATATGTTGTGATATCATCAGTGTGAGAACTTCCTCCTCCAACTCTGAATCACAACCAAAATTCTCTAGGAGAATTAATTAAGGAGTATTTTACTGAAGTGCTGCACTCAATATGCCTGTAAATTTGGAAAACTCAACAGTGGCCAATGGATTGGAAAGGATCAGCTTGTATCCCAATCCTAAAGAAAAGCAATTCCAAAAACTGTTCAAATTACTGAATATTTGTGCTCATTTCACACACCAGCGAGGTTATGCTTAAGAAAGCATATTTAAGAAAGGAAACTAGGTTTCAGCAATACACAAACCAAGGATTACCAAAAGAGCCAGCTAATTTTCAAAGAGTAGATCAAATTGCCAACATTTGTTGGATTATAGAGAAAGCAAGGGAGTTTCAAATAAACATCCCTTTCTGCTTCATTAACTACGCTAAAGCCTTTAATTGTGAGTATCACAACAAAATGTGACAAGTCCTTAAGAGATGGGAGTACCAGATCATCTTACTTGTCTCCTGAGGAAACTGTATGTGGACCAAGAAGCAATGGTTAGAACCAAATGTAGAAAAACTGACTGGTTTAAGACTGAAAAAGGAGTATGACAAAGTTGTATATTGTCACCTTATTTATTTAACTTATATGCAGAGTATATCATCCAAAATGGCAGGCTGAGTGAATCAAAAGCTGAAATGAAGGTTGCTGGAAGAAATATCAACAATCTCAGATATGTAGATGATGCCACTCTGATAGCAGAAGGTGAAGAGGAGTTAAGAAGCCCCTTGAAAAGCTGGCTTAAAACTTGTCATAAAAATCACAAACTAAGATCATGGTAAGTTTCTGTCAAATAGAAGGAGAAGAAATAGAAGCAGTGTCAGATATTATATTCTTGAGCTCAAAGATCACAGTGACTGCAGGGATGAAATTAAAAATTGCTTGTTCCTTGGAAGAAAAGCTATGAAACATCTGGACAGCATACTAAAAAGTAGAGACATCACCTTGCCAACAAAGGTCCATATAATCAAAGCTATGACTTTTCTAGTAGCGATGTATGGATGTGAGTACTGGACTATAAGTAAAGCTGAGTACCACAGAATCGATGCTTTCAAATTACCATGCTGGAAAAGACTTTCAAGAGAAATTCATTCAGACTATCATTGGGAGGTCAAATACTGAAGCTGAAGGTTAAATATTTTGGTTACATAAGGAGAAGATAGGACCCATTGAAAAAGACCCTGGTGTTGAGAAAGACTGAAGGCAAAGGATGAGATAGATGGTGTCATGAAAGCAAAGAACATGAGCTTGAAGGGACTTTTGGAGATAGTGGAGGACAGAAGGGCCTGGCACACTGTGGTCCGTGGAGTCAGGAAGAGTTGAATATAACTGAATAACTGAATAACAATTGCATTTCTTATAAGGGAATTCACATTCATTTGGCCTATAATTGGACAAAGAAGTAGAGTACTGAGGACATGAAAAGGAAAGATGAAACTCACCTTGGAGTAAACAAGGTACTCCCTCAGCAATCACCATTTTTAGTTCTGTCATTCGAAGTAGACACTACCCGACCTGGAAACTCTAACCCAACCTGTTCATATTGGCCTCTATAATGCTGTGGGCCAAAGTTATTTGGAGTGATTGCCTTTGTTGTTCAATTGTTTCAGTCATTCCCAACTCTTCATGATCCCATTTGGAGTTTTCTTGGCAAAAATGCTGGAGTGTTTGACCATTTCTCTCTCCAGCTTGTTTTACAGCTAAGGAAACTAAGGTAAACCAACTTAAGTGACTCGCTTATGCTCACAGAGCTGGTAAATGCCTGAACCTTGATTTGAATTCAGGTCTTCCTGACGCCAGGCCCAGTGTGCCACTTAACTGCCCAGTGATGTAGTGGCCTTCGCACTTTATTCTGTACTGTGCTGCAAGAAAATCCACTCAAATGAGCAAAGGTACACTTACTGTTTTGGGGATATCCCATCAAGCTATCAAAACTAAGCTATGGTTCAGTAATTGAACTTTGTTTATGAAAAGAAAAACCAAAGCAGAATTGGTTTAGTGTTCTTTCTTCATTTTCCCACTATTGGGGCTGTTAAGATGGAGCTATTGAGCATATTGGGTAGGTATGGTTTATGGCACATTAGCTCACATCAAAACAGTGATTAATCAAACAAGTATTTATTGGTTGCCTATCCTACATGTATATTTCTGCTTGGTGTTTCAGAGAATATACTAGAAGTATAACGCCAGTCCTTCCCCTCAATCAGTTTACAATCTTTGATAGGCAAATTTAACCCATATGAAACAAGGGCTAAGCAATTATACTAAACTACCTGATAGTGACTGATAGTGAAAGTGATAAGTTCGAAAGAGCAAGAAGTCGGTTTAGACTACTATTCAAGAAAGGTAGTAGGACTCTATTCATTTAATTTCTTTACTAGAAAACCTTTAGTGGCTTGTCATATTTAGTAAAATATAAAATTATGCTGGAATTCAAGGTCACTCAAGTTTGGTTTCTATCTTCCTCTCCAGTATTATATCACATGAACTGCATTTTCTAGTCAAACTAGAATGCTTTCCATTTTCCATTCTAGCCTTGCCCCTTTTGATCTCTATACTATCATTTATATTGTCCTTTCTGGCTGTCTTGGACTTCTCCTTTACCAAGCTCTGAGGAGGGAAGTTCCCTCTCTGCTCCCATCCTTCAAAGCCCAACTCAGAGGTGGCTTCCTCTATGAGCCTGGATTCTTCCACTCCCCGCCTGAAAAGTGAACTCTCACTTGAGTTATAGTTTTAGAATCCATAGCTTTTATATCTCATCTAGCATTATTAAGGGGTAGCCTAGAGGGGTGCTACAAAAGGATTATAAATTTTAAACTTAGAAAGAAACTTTGAGGTCATTTAATCCAACACTTTCATTTGACAGATGGGATAATGAGACATGGAAAGTTTAACAGACTTGGCCAGCATAGCCCAGAGAAAAAGTGGTGGAACCAAGGTATGATTTTTCCATTATATGACACACATATAATCAGGAATAATTAATAATAATATTCATAAAATGCTTTAACATTTGCAAAGCAATATACATACCTATATATGTATACACACACAATCCATTCGGTACAATAATTGTGAGGTAAATGCTATTGTTATCCCCATTTTACAGATGATGAAACTGAGGCACAGAGACATTGAATGACTTCCCTGGACCACACAACTAGTATATATCTGAGGCAAGATTTAAACTCAGGCCTCCCTGACTCCAAGTGCAATGCCTCACACAGCTGTCAATCTAAGTAGTATACTCAGACCTTTAAAGGACAATAATGCTAACGACACTCAAATGGAGTTTCATATCCATATGAGCTGCTTTATTTTACTCCACGATGACAGATTACAAGGAGGAAAGTGAAGGAAGACTAGATCAGAGTATCCATCTGGGAAATATTTCAAGGCAATCAATAGGACCTTGCCCCGTATTTATATGTTCTACTTTCCCATCAATTGTATAAGCTCAATTTGCAGATTTATTCAAAGTTCAGTCTTTCTCATGTCGGGTGCTTTGTTCAAATTAGGATGATAAATAATCAAACACCATGTGAAATGATCAATGTTCCTTTCAAAACTCTAATCTTTCTGGCCTTTGTTAAAGAAACATCAGTGAAAATTGATGAGCATGAGGATTTATATTTATTAATCAGAGGGGGTTTCTTTGAGCTCTAGGACTAGGATGATAATAGTCACTTGAATTATGGCTCAGGAACAGAGAATATTGAACCAGGGAGTCCCTTTATGGTTAAGATTCATTAATCATCTTGATAATTAAAAAATATATTTCCCAACTCATATTTCTCTTAAGAGAATATATCAACTTAAAATTTCTCCAGCAATCAATATGATAAACTCTTAACATGTAAGAAATGTAGTATCCATATTTACTAAAGTAGATGATAGATAGATAAGATAGATAGATAGATAGATAGATAGATAGATAGATAGATAGATAGATAGATAGATGGATAGCTATAGATAGATAGATAGATGATGGAAAGACCACAAGTCCCAACTCCTCTGTACTTTCATTGTATCCAGTTCAAATTGTAAGGCTTTTTCATGGTAATTTCTCTTTCTTCACTTGCTCACCCTGACCTAGGTGAACTGGGAATTTTTGAAGTTAATTCAAGTATAGATACGTTCTTGATAACCATGGTATCAGACCCATGTGAGGAAGAGAATTGAAATGGTAAAACATTTACTTAAGATGGGAATAACTATTATGATAACAAAAATATCAGCAGATATTCCCAAATGAATACCATGACCTTTACTGGTCATCCTTAAGCATAGTTGCTGTGGGAAGGAACTCTTTCAAGGTTTATGCTGTCACATGAAACCCATTACTATTTCTGCATAGCTAGAAAGAGGTGCACAGAGCCTTCAGTCCATGCAACTTGGACAACAATTCTTAGAAAATGCTCTTGATGGTAGCTATCTGTTACTAGGCATTTGCCCTGCATTAACTGATCTCCAATGCAGTTTCAGATTGGGAGCTCTTCACCCAATATTTGTTGCTTTCTTTCCTCTCAGTCTCTTCTTAGGTCTCTGCACTATACCTTTAGAGTAAACCTGCTCTTTCCAAAGGTACTAACCATCTCTTAATTTTTCAATCTAATGCTCTTTTCTCGATCCTTATCTTTCTATACCTCTGTGCAGCATTTGATACTGTTATTTACCCTCCTCTCCTTAACACTTTCTTATCTCTAGGTTTTCCTGAACCAGCTCTCTCCTTCCCCTACCTGTCTGAAGACTCCTTCTAAGTATTCTTTGCTGGATCTTTGTCCAGGTAACACCAGCTAACCATGGATATCCCCCAATGTTCAGTGTTGCATTGGCCCTCTTGTGTTCTCCCTCTATACTCTCTCCCTTTGTGATCTCATCAGCACCAATGGGTTCATTAATCATGTCTATGTGGATGATTCTCAGTTTTATTTATTCAATCCCAACCTCTCTGTTGACCTCCAATCTCCCATATCCTACTGCCTCTTGGACATACAGAGTGAATGTTCTGCAGATTACATAAATTCAACATATTCGAAACTAAACCTCAAACCCCTTCCCTGATCCTAACCTTGCTATTACTGTTGAAGTCACTGCCATCCTCTAGCGGAATTCTTTCCCCACCCCCATATGCATCTCTTACCCAGGCAGCTTGTACTTCTGATTTCCCATTTTTGAACTCCAATTGCTCCATGTATTGACTGCTTCAGAGGCTTAACTATTTAAAGTCCCCAGAAATGTGTATAATTTGTTTTCCCAGTCAATAATCTTGTCTTCCACTTGATTCAGTAAGGGAGGCATTTGCACCTGATAAAGAAATAAGGACATAAATGAATTTCTACAATCGGATTAACGTCTTATTAAGACCTTTACAGAAATATATGATATCTCTTTCACTGTCTTCCTTTGTCTTTCATTCTGATTACCTGTGTCTTTCTTTTATTTGAGGCAGAATGGGGCTAAATGTAATCATCTCTAAGATTACTTTCTGCTCTAAATCTATGATTTAGGGTTTTTATTTTTAATGCATCTTTTAGTTATTTCATTTCTTTGTTACGGAAATATTAGATTTCTGGTTTGAGTTGGTTTGATTTTTCTTGGTGTGTGTGTGTGTGTGTGTATGTGTGCACGTATATCTCTGTGCTCATCACAGTACTTAGCACAATGCTAAGCATGAATTAGATGCTCAAGAAACATTCTTTCTCTTCCAGAGTATTCACACAGTAATCTGCTTCTCTCAGATAACAGCTCATTATTATCGTTAGTCACCAATTTAGTTCAAAATGAAACAAAATACTAATAATAGCTGGTATTTATATAACACCTTAAGGTTTATAAATTTCTTTGCAGATACTGTTTCAATTTAAACAATGACCAACCTGCTAAACTTGAATTAACCTAGTAAAACAAGCATTGGATTTAGAGTCAGAGGAACTAAGTTCAGTTACTAACTTGGCTATTTGCTATTAGTGTGATCTTGAGTGAGTTGACTGACCTCTCTATATGCTCTGTTTCCTGACATAAAATGAGGAGGTTGGCCCCTTGGCATTTCTAAGTCCATGATTTTATGGTGATATAATCTAACCATCTACATATATACATACATACATACACACATATGTGTGTGTGTATGTATATATTTAATAAAGTTACACTGTATCAAGTTACTATTGTAGTGGAATGGAAGGGCTCAGACAAGAAGATAGGTACTTACCAATCTAGGTCCTTGAGTTCAGGGTCAGATAATAGCAGTAAGAAATCAATTCAGAGCGAAGCAAAAATATAAGAAATGACAAGCAGGATGGCATCAAAAGAACCTTGAAAGACTTACACGAACTGATGCAAAGTAAAGTGAGCACAACCAGGAGAATGCTATACACAATAACAGTATAAGCAGTATTGCATGATGCAGAATTGTGAATGATTTATATTTGCAGTAATACATTGATCCAAGACAATCCTAAAGGCCTGATAATAAAGCATACTATCAGTCTCCTGAGAAAGAATTGATACCATCTGTATACAGACCAAACATGTTATTTTTCTTTTTTTCTTTGTTTCCTTCTTTTCCTCCTAATTTCTTCCTTTTTCTTTCTTACTTTCCTTCTTTCTTTTCTTTTCTTTTCTTTCTTTCTTTCTGAGTCTTTTTGTACAAAATGTCTAATATGAAAATGTTTATACAATTGTACATGTATAAACTATAACAAATTGCTTACCCTCTCAGAGTGGTGGGGTATAGAAGGAATAGAATTTGGAACTTAAAACTTTTTTTAAAAGGTTAAAAACTTGTTTTAACTTGTAATTGGGAGAAATTAAAATGTTGCATTAAAAAAGAGTGAAAAAAAGCCTTTATTCCATCCAGTCAGGGTAGATACAACCAATTTGGCATAAGAAGTACCTTTTATACAAAATTTTGAGGCATGATTCATAAGCTAAACATTTTCCCATGTATCATTATGTGAAATAAAGTAAAGAAATATGGTTGTTCATAAATCACAGGTGGTTATACAAAAAGAATAGTATACTTGTTGGAGAAAATTATATTTTATTAGTTCTAGGAGATAGATAAGGGAGTTATCATCTTAATAAAGCTAGTATCAGTAAATCGAAGAGGACTGCCCATCAGGCCAGAGGGAGCACAGACCTTTCCTCATAGATACTGGAATGTTCTTTGTTTAGTATCTAAGTCTTTTTGTTCTGTTAGGAGGAGGAAAGGAGACACTGAAGGCCATCTGCTATTGCAGCTGGTCTGGTAGTTCACTAGGGATTATTTTCTAGCAAAATGTCTAATACAGAACAAGAGTGGAAGCAGCATGCCCTGAAGCAGAGCTATTTCTAAGGAGAGGAGGGGCTATATTTTATAAACAAGTCAGGGAAGTCCATAGGTCGATAATGGTGGAATAGGAAGATTGGCAAAGAATATTAAGATAAAGGTAGTAAGGAGACTTCACTAGAAAAGTCAACCACAGGATACTTGCTGAAGTCAATCTCTGAAGGCCATTCAGGGATGGTAATTTTGTCCACTTCTCCCACACTATTTTAATTGTTCTTAAACAGTCTAGTAAAAAGATCAGTGATGCAGTGATATAGAAAAAAATAAGAAATGAGTCTGTTATGGCTAAATCACCTTAAATAGGGATGATAATCCAGGGCCATCCCCTAAAAAGTATGATAATTTACCCATTAGGATTTTTCAAATGCAATTCAAGGTGATTTCCACTAGATGGTACTGTTTTCTTTTTAGACAATGACAATCAATATTCCTGGTCCCTTCCCTAGGCAAAGTTAACTTGTGATTCCCTAGAGTTATATTTTTATTGTAAAATAAACTTGGCCATAATTTTTAAAGGAATGGATATACAATTATCGTATAAATATAACTCATTAAATGGCACATGTGATCATGGAAAGAACATTATACTAAGAGACCGAAGACTGGAATTATATTTGGTGTGGAACCAGCTGCTAAACATCGCCTAACTTCTCTGGGCCTCAGTTTCTTTACCTATAAAATGAGGAGATTGCATGAAGTTATCTTAAAATACCCTTCAGTTCTAACATAATGGGGCTTAACTATCTTTCCTTTTAAACCTATAGATAAAGGCATTTTATTTTGTTTTATTTTAGAAAAAGAACCAAAACACTTTGGGAGTATCTTATCTCTAAACTCTTCAGTTATTTACTATTTTCTACTCATTGAACTCCTGAGTAACACCTACCGTCAGTCCAGTTGGAAACTGATTCTCTTGCTCCCACCAAGATATCTCAAGAACTCTGCTTGTACTTGGTCTCACAGCTGAAAATCTTGACCTTCATCCTTGCTTTCCTGTTTCTTGGAAGAAGGCCTTAATTAACCGTTTGGCTTTCTCTAGTTTAGGCTGACGCATTTTCCATTCTTCCTCTAATGAGATCTGAATGGCCAGCAGCTTTGTGTTCTTCAGAAAGAAACACTGTAGTGTATGGGATTGGGGGGGGGGGCGTACTTCCCCTTCCCTCTTCTTCAATCGACAGACCTGCCAGAGCCCTGAAAGCATTTGGGAAAACACATCCTACCTAGATCAATTGTAATGCAAGGTGAATGTAACTGGGAAGTTGTGTGAGTAAAGGAATTTTAAGATAAGATACTTCCAAAGTGTTCAGGTTCTTTTTTTAAACCTACTTTGTTAGAACTAAGGGATATTTTAAGAGCATCTGATATAATCCCCTCATTTTATTGGGAGAGAGAAATGCTACCAAGGACCTTTTGTCATAGACACACCACTTTCAAACACTTTGCAAATTGGTACAACTCAGCTGTATGACCCAGGACTCAAGACTCGCTCTCTAAAGACACAAGATCCAAACGTACTCATCCAATCAAATAAAGGGAGCTGAAGCCTGCTCCATCAACCCCCAAGCAAAATCTCCAAAATACCTTCAGTGAAAGCTCTACCATTCACTTCCATTGTGTCTTCCCTATTTTCATGGAGAAAACTGCACCATGATGAGGGGGATTCCGGTATCTTTCGGGTCTACTGACCATAGCTGCTGTCTTCCCAGACCCATAAATTTGCTCCACTGCTTTATTTTATATGCTAATAAATTCACTCATTCATTTACTCATTCACTCCAGAGAGGTTGTTGTGTTATGTGATTTTTCAGCCAGGTAGCAATACTAGAAGAATAATCAGAGGGGAAAAAAACGATCTTAGAAAAACGTGGAAAGATTTGCATGAAGTAATTGACCACAACCAAGAGAACATATTATACAGCATATACAAACTTATTTGTCCTACTGCCCCCTTTCCAAAAAAAAAAAAATACTCAGCACCCTACTGGAAATCTTTCTCCAATCTTTTAACAATGTTTTTTAATCTGTCATTTCAAAAGTGACACATCTTAAATTTAGTAATCTATTGTAATTCTGTGGGGTTTTTCTTACATTGAAATTTTGATGGTGGTTTTTCAAAATTTTCTTATCTTCTCTTTTTTTCCTTATTCTTCCACTGGTCCCTAATTTTTATTCAGCAGCCCCCTGGATCATTTGAGCACTCCCCCGGGGGCAGTACAACCCAATTTGGGAACCTGTGATATAGTAACAACAATATTGTTTTAAGAACAACTTTGAAAAAAAAAAAGGACTTTGAGTGAATAAATCATTTTGACTATTATAAACACCCAAATTAACTACAAAGAACATATGAAGGAAAATGCTATCTGCAGCCAGAGAAAGAACTAGAATGAATTTACACAGATATGTGTGTATGTATATATACACATACGCACACATACATATTTGGGTCTCATGGTAATCATCCCTAGGGTAGAGGAGAGAGAAGAAAAAAAGAAATTTACATGATAATTTTATTACATATTTAAAAGGAATAGCAAGTTATACATGATAGATTTGCAGTGTCATGTGCAATCCTTTTTAAAAAATTATACGTTATAGAAATACTTGTTTTATCCCAAAATTAAAAATAAAATAAATATTTTTAAAATGGATCTGTGCGGTCATCAATTTGGAAGTGCCTTCCAGTAATACAGAATGGAAATCATATATTTCTATTCATCTTGTGTAATGCTTGTCCATATTATCCCATAAATTTTTTATAAAAATGTCTACCCACTGAATTACAGACCTTCCTCATTTTTTCTGATATCACAAGGGTACCAATGGAACACTCTAGCTATACACCACTTAATTTCTTATTGAGCCAAGGAAATCTCTAAAATCAGTATCAAGGGAATTGCCTATACTGATGAAATCACAGATATGGATGACTATATAATTATGCTCTAAAATAATAGTAAAATTGATAATATCTACATTTAGGCCATCTGTGGTGAAAATGGAACATTCCTTTAAAAAGATTTAGTAATAACATAATAAATGTCCAAAAGAGCGATGTTACATCTTTACAAAGACTAAATAATAATATAATAAATAGCCAAAAGATCAATGTTACTTCGGGAAAGAGAGGGAGAGACAGAGACAGAGATGAGTTCATATATCCATTTTCAGGGCTTTCTTTTTCTGTATTTCTATTTCTTCCTACCACATCTCCCTCCTATGCTCTTTTCATTAAAGATAAACTTAATGCATTATTGTATCTTATACCTTCATTTAAAAAAAAAAAAAGCTTTGTCTCATCATTCATCATTAAAGAGCACTCCCTTGTTCATGTTTTCATCCTCTCTCTGTTTCAAACAATCTGATCTCCTTTGATTGCATGCACTGTATTCCAACTGAGTCTCAAACGTATGTAAGAAATATATCACAGAAACTAACAGAGGAATCAGGGGAAAAGAGGAAGCAAGGGAGGAAGACATAAACAGACTCAGTAACAAAAATACATAAAGAGCCATAAACAATGAAAGAACTAAACCTCAATTTTATTAAATTTTATTATCTCAAATAAAATATTTTAGAAATATTTTTCAGTAATTCTGGAACAAAGGCTTTCTTCTCTAGATATATAAAGATACTGTTATTAGATCAATTATAAATATATAAGTACATACTGTTATTAGGTCACTCAATTAGCATTGCCGTTGGTGACAGTAGTGTCATAGCACATTAGAACTTATAGATATTAGTAAATATTGAGCTGCCTTCCCTGGGGTTTATTGTTTCCTTTAGCTTGATTGGAGCTAATAAATAGCTATTATCAATTTAATATATCTACAGGTGAGCCTCCTTTACAAGTGCCAATGTAACTCATTTGAATTCAGCAAATGTTATTACTGTATGCAGGGCAGTATATTAAATACTGGGTAAAAAAAAAACCTAAAAGTCCCTGCATTTAAAGAGCTTACATTCTGCTAAGAGAATGTGTCATGTACAAAAGGACGTAAATACGAACTATATCCAAAGTAAGTTCAAGACAGAAAGAGCACTCACAATTGGGAACAATAAAGAAAGTCCTTGTGTAAGAGGCAGCACCTAAGTTGTGCTTTTATGGATACCAGGGATTTGAAAAGATGAACTTACAAAGAAGAAACATTCCAGACAAGGGAGAACACCCTGTGCAAAGGCCCAGAGGTACCAGATGGATTGTCAAACATGGAAAGAGTTAGAAAGCCAGTTTGACTAGCATAAATGGGGAGAGATACTAACTAGGGCTAGAAAGGCAGACAGAAGGCAGGTTGGGGAAGGCCTATAATCCCAGGCCAAGAATTTTGTCTGTAAAGCAGAAGATATCTCCTTTCTACAGGAACACCTGTACCTCACATAGATACCAAGAATGGAAAAGCATGTGGGTAGACAAATCATGAACATCCTTCTCCCAAAAGTGGGACTGGATTAGTTGCTCAGAATGCAATATCTGCATATACCACTAGACCGAATTCTTGATTCAAGGGCCCTTGTTCCTATGCACTT
This sequence comes from Phalanger gymnotis, assembly GCA_028646595.1. Classification (NCBI taxonomy): domain Eukaryota; kingdom Metazoa; phylum Chordata; class Mammalia; order Diprotodontia; family Phalangeridae; genus Phalanger; species Phalanger gymnotis. The sequence continues at coordinate 271,604,999 of CM053626.1, forward strand.
TGTCCTGTACATGGTTAGACGGACTATCTAGTTTTCCCTCTCAGTAGTCACTGCCTTAAGATTCTTATCTCCCAACTTCTATGACCTACAAAAGATACACACTTATATGCTAGATTTAAGTACATTTACAGAATGGAACATTTCTCCATTAAAGATCCATATTTTGAGCCACATTTCACACAAAGGACCCGATGGGTCCCAAGGATAATTATAGAGGAGATTTTGTAAAGCTTTTCCCCACCTAGTATGATAGTCATTAAGAGGAGAAATGAAACAGATTGTCATTTCCTTACTCCTATAGAGATAAAGAGCTGATTTTGCTAGGTTACTACCATTGTTCCTTGGTGGGGGGAAAGGCTATGTTATTTGACTGTACTATGGATCATCTCATCATTTCTATAACTCTGCACATGCTTTCTTCCCTGGCCACCATTTCCACATATGTGTTGTCTTTCCCTTGAGAATATAAATTTCCTGAGGAGAGGAACTCTCTGTCTGTCTGTCTGTCTCTCTCTGCATGCCTAGCACTTAGCACAGTGCTCAGAACATACCGAGTAAGCATTTTAAAATATTTTTCATTTACTCATTTTTTCTATGTGACAAGCCTCAAATGCTTGAAGATAGAAATGGCGTTCTTCCATTTTCTTCTTTCTACTCCAGGATAAAGATAAATAATCTTTATATGGCATGGTTTCTAGACCTCTTGACACCTCAGTCAACATCCTCTGGATCCATTCCAGTTTGTCAATGTCCTCGCTAAAATGAGATGTATTATTTCCTCCACTAATCAATCCATCAATCAGCATATCTACTTATGGGAGCTAGCCAGCCAGAACAAAAGTACGTGGAACAGGACATGGGATGTCACGTGGGAGGAAAAGCAAAGAGGCAGTTTTGCCTGAATCATGGAGTGTGGGAGGGACGTTTAGGTGTAATAAAGCTTTGAAAGCTAGGTTGTGATGAGGTTGTAAAGCATTTAAAAGCCATTTTATATTTAATCCTCAAGAATAAATGGAGCCATTGAAATTTATTAAGGAGGGATATGTTCAGATCTAGATTTTTTGCCATCTTTGTGGGAATGTAGATTGGAGAGGTGAGAAACTTTGCAAGAGGTAAAGAAGGCCTGTATTAAGGTAGTGACCCTGTGAAGAGGGAGAAGGGGACATATATGAGGAATGTGAAGGCACAAAGGAAAAGCTCTGGAAATTGATTGGACATATGTAACACCAATGTGATACCCATAGCAGCAGCTATGAATATATATATTTCCAGGGTTGGTTTACAAAATATAACAAACTCTCTTCCTCCAAGACAAAACCAAAATATTTATTTGGAACATTACTATTAGGATACCAGAAGGCAAGATTTAGCAAGCACTCATCACCAGTCCAGGGGGTCAGCCATCTTAAGCATTCTTTAAGTTCACCTAGGCAAGTTCCTTCCACGGCCAGTTTCTCTCTCTACACACACCTCTCCCTCCAAGCAGTACAATATATACTGTTTCCAATCAAAGACTCTTGATTGGCTTAGTGCCAAGAAGATTGGACATCAGCACTTTATTGGAAAGGTGTGAAAATCCCTGTGGCCCAGAGCCTAATTGGCTCTGAGTCAGGGCTCCATGTGAGGCCTATTAGTGGGCAGGGAAGATCTTATATCTCATTAACCTTAGAACATATGAGCTGAGGGAGAGTGATGAATCAAGGATAAGGTTTAGTTCATGAACCTGGGTGATGCATAACACTTCCTTTTCTATTACCAAATTTCCATTACAAACCTGGTTCTTTCATGAATCTTTAATTCTAGAAAGAACAGCCTCCTACTACCCCCACAAATGTCAATTTTCAGGAAAGAAATAAAAGAAACTAAAAATTTCAACCACAATCCCCTTATCTCCTTCAACTCTTCCCTCCATCTCCCCTTTCCCCTTCCTCCCCATCCCCATCCTTCCTTTCATCCTTTCTCTTTCCTCCCTTCCCCAGCCTAGAGGATACCATGGTGAAGATGGCCAAGTAGGCCATGGAACCTGCCAAGGCAGACATCACAGGGTTGTGCCAGGACACATTTTCCAAAATAGCCATATATTTAGTCTAGTTCCTGGGCTTTCTAAGATCCCAAAATTTACTATTGATTCATTTTGAATTTGCAGACCATAAAAACTAAGATCCCAAAACTTACAGGGGAGCTGACAGCCACCAATGAAGACTATAAACTTCTGAAAAATATGAACAAACTGACTACTTGAAGTATCTCAAAATGAAAGACATTTCAGTAAACATGAGTAGAAACGTAAAAGACTTAAACCAGATGTATACAGCCCTTTAGCCTTATCCGGATCAGATCTCCTTAATTGAGGAGCAAGTAGCAGCTCTTGAGCAGGCAGCCTATAAGTTGGATGCATATTCAAAGAAACTAGAAGCAAAGTACAAGAAGTTAGAGAGGAGATGAAAGAATTCTTTAGCACAAAGACTTTAACTACAAGAATGTTTATAAGAGCAGAAATAAGTAGAATGGAACTTATCGCAGTGCTTCAATTCCATAAAGGGAAGTGGTGCTGCTGATCCAAGTTGAATCCCAGCCCCCACCTTTGGTTGGACATGTAACTCTGGCCATCACTTGATGTTTTCCTAAAACTATACTGCCTAGAACCTTATCTTATCATGTGCTTCATTGTGTGCCTTGCACCAAGGCTCAGAAATCAGGATCAACTCTGTCTAGAACAGACCCAGATGAGAGGCTCTCGTCTCCCTGTCTCCTCCCTTCTTCCCTCTCCCCTAGGGCCCCACCCCACCCCTTTCATAACCTGTTCTTGAACTTAAATAATAAATGTTGACTTATGAAAAAATTTCAACCACGTCTGTTGCTATCACCAGCTTTCCACACTTAACTTTGACTCCTCCTGCTCTCTGCAAACCTAAAATGAAAATGAGGATAAATTGTCAACAGTCTATCTGTTAACAGATGTTAATACATTACTTCTTGTTACTGTGATTTGCAGACTGGCTTGTCATTGTGTGTGTGTGTGTGTGTGTGTCTACCATTTTTGGAGGTAAAATCAGTAAAATTTGGGAAGCTTCATATACAGCAACCCAGATCTGGGTCATAAATTACACCATCTTTTCTTGAGCTATTTTTCAATATAGCAGAAGCGGATTCTGGTTTATATAAACCTTGATATGAACCATTTCTTAACATAAGTGTAGATCTTTTTAAGCCTTTGTAAGTATATCAACTTTATTTCAAACAAAAATAGTAAAGGAAATAGGTAAATCTTTCGTGTTGTGAGGACATGTTACCAAATCTAATGTCCGTCAATAGCTGGTTATGGAAGTACCGCATATTATAGAATGAGGGCCAGCCTTGGAATCAGAAAGACCTGAGTACAAGTCCATCCTTTGAGATGTACAAGCTGAGTAACCCAGGGGAAGTCACATGAATTCTTAGCCCTTGACAAGTTGTTGTGGCCAAAAAAAGTTAACCAGTTTGTGGCTGATTTTCTAGTAATGAGCCACTTCTACACAAGCTAAGAGGTACAGTGAATAGAAAGCTAAATCTAAAGTCAGAACTGAGTTCAAATTAGGCCTGAGAAATTTACTAACTCTGTGACAATGGGCAAGTAATTTAATGATTGTCTGCCCGAGTTTCCTCTTCTGTGAAATGCGGATGATAATATAATGCCTAACTCTCAGGGCTGCTGTCAGGATCAAATGAGATGAAACTTGTAAAGGATTTTACAAATGTTACAATATTATATAAATGCTAGATATTATATATTTATATATATATATGTGTGTGTGTGTGTATATATATATATATATATATTATTATTAGCTGATTTTCTTTGGTTTTTTTGAGGGGGGAGGCAAGGCAATTGGGGTTAAGTGACTTGCCCAAGGTCACACAGCTAGTTAAGTGTCAAGTGAATGAGGCCACATTTGAACTCAGGTCCTCCTGACTCCAAGGCCAGTGCTCTATTCACTGTGCCACCTAGCTGCCCCTATTATTAGCTAATTTTCAAACAACCTATCACTAGATTCCTACCTGAAGCTTTTCCAGCTCTGTAAGACATTCTAGAATCTAAAACTCTATATGACAATGAATATGCCCATTTGCTTTCAAGGAAGGATTCCAAATCCAGATGATATCACAGATCCATACTGCTCCTCCCTAAAATAAAATAAAAATCAGAGCAGACTCCAGTGATTTTCCCCCCAGTTGTCAGAACTCAAACGTTGAACTAAAGGTAAAATGCTTGCTTATTCTGGCAAATATAACATTACACTAAGATCAGATTTGGAAAACTGAATAGTGACCTTTATCTCAATCATTGCTTGACATGTTTTAGTTGTTAGTCTGATGCTGAAAAGGTCTCCTTTACTATTAGCCTTCCATAATACCTGATATTTAACCAGTGTCATCATCTATGTGAGAAATGGTATAAAAGATATCATCAAGAACATGCATGACCAGAATAGGGAATGAGTTGGTCTTGTAAAGAATGAGAAATGAATGGTGGATAGCCAAGGTATTTACACTGGGACTATCAAAACATTAAAAGAATTGGAGGGAGTACTTCAGCACATCCTCTATGGAGAGTTTATGGAAATGGATATGGATAATTGTAATACATACTATGCAAAGGAGATGTGACTCCTAATTGATAGAGTATGCTATGAGCAGCTAGGTGGCACAGTACATAGATTCCCAGACCTGGAGTAAGGAAGATTCATTTTCCTGAATTCAAATCTGGCCTTAGACACTTGCTATATAATCCTTGGCAAGTCACTTAATACTGTTTGCCTCAGTTTCCTCATCTGTAAAATGAGCTAGAGAAGGAAATGGCAAACCACTCCAGTATCTTTGCCAAGAAAACCCCAAATAGGGTCATGAAGAATCAGACAAGACCAAAATGACTGAACAACAACATGCTGTAGGCCTATGGGAGAAACAGAGTGGGAGAAATTGAAAAGATAAATTCATGATTCCAGATAGTCTTTGGAAGAAAAAGAAAGACTTCAGAAGCTGAAGACATATAGGGAAAGCTGACTCCTTAATATGTCCCTGATTTTCAGCATGTCTCTCTAGACACCAAATACTTTTCTCTTGGAGGAGATCAGGCACTGTCTCTTGGTTTGGGGTAAGATTTCATCTCACTCTGCACAAAGTACATTCACTCTTTTGTATTGTCTTTCCTTCTCTAGCCCTAAACTCTATGATCACTGCCCTCCTGGTCTGAGCTTTATAGGCTTCAGACTACACTTTGCTTGTTGGACAAGTAAATAGTTGCAAGCTTCAGTCTCTGCCAACAGATGGAGCCTCAGAAGGTTCAAAACAATAAACCTACAGGTTCTCCATTATTTTAACATCTGCAGTCCCTGGCTTTGTTACTTATTTTCAGGTCCCAGCTCTGGTTTGTTGACTGAATCCAAAATCCTGGTTGATGATAAAAAAAAAAATCAGAGATATAGATGTTTCTGTAGACATAGCTGTAGATCAACCATTAGTCTTCAGTCCCTGCCCTGATTACTTCCCTAGGGACTGAAACCAAGAACATGGTCGGGGGGGGGGGCAGGGAAATAGCCCAATGTGGTTTCTCTTTGGATTTCCTAATCACTAGTCTGCTGATATTCCTTAATCTTTGTTGTAATAGTTATGGGAGAGAACTGGGTTCTATATTGCTTTCTCCTATACTTTCATATTATCCATTATCCTGTAAGAAGTATGTTTAAACAGCTGTTTTTTTTTTTAATTTGGAGTTTTCATGGTCTGCAAATTCAAAATGAATCAATAGTAAATTTTGGGATCTTAGAAAGCCCAGGAAACTTACATTGAGAGGAATAATGTCCAAGATTAAAAACCTAATAGTCCCTCTAGTCAGGCCATATGTGAAGTATGATGGTTAGTTCTGGACAGAGCATTTTTGCAAGGACAATTACAAACAAGAATTTCTCTAAAAGGAAAACCAGGATGCTAAAGCACCTTGATTTCATAATGCATTATAAGCAGTTGGAGAGAAGAGCACACTTAAGCGGAACATGATAGCCAAAAAAGAAGGGAAAGGGTGGTTTTTCTGGCCTTAGAGGGTAAAATTAGAAGCAATGGATAGAAGTTAAAAGGAAGTAAATTGAACTTTAATGTAAGGAAAAATTTTCTAAGAATTAAAACTATCCCATAGTATAATAGACTACCTCAGAAAATAGTTTTCAGTCATTGAAAGTCCTCAAGCAAAAGCTTGATGACCATTTGTCAGGAATGTTGTAAAAGCCATTCATGTTCTATCAGCAGTGGGTAACCTGCAGCCTCAAGGCCACATGTGACCATCTAGGTCCTCAAGTACAACCTTTTGACTGAAAAAGGAAAAAAAAAGGCCATGCTTGAAGACCTAGAGGGCCACAAGAGGTTTCAAGGCTGCAGGTCCCCCGTCCCTGGAGATGTATTGTAGACATCTTAAACTCAACACACACAAAACTAAAGCCTTTTCTCTAGGGATCTTCTCTAATTTATCTGGCATATATGTTTTTTATACTTAGCTGTCCATGTGTTCTCCTCCATTCTACTATGAGCTCTCTGAGAGCAAAGACTATCTCTTGTCTTTCTTTGTATTTACAATGCTTAGCACAGTGCCTGGCACATAGTAAGCACTTAATACATTTTAATTGACTGACTGAGATATAGGTTGGCCTAGATGACCTCTGAGATCCCTCTAAACAGTGAAATTCTGTGATTTTATGACCTTGAAAGAGAAGAAAATATGATTCAAATTTCCTAGACAGATTATGGTTACACTCCAACCATATAATGACAATGAAAATATTTTCAGTTACTTATGACATCTCCTACAAGATATCTTTTCTTCAGCTCTTCAAGATGTCTGCTAATTTCTGTGACCAGAGGTGAATTTGGCTGACACCGCTTTTAAGAGAGGAGTTTCCAGAGCTTCCCTCCAGAGACTAGTCTACATCCTAATAATATTTAATGTCATGCTGTTTTCACTGATGTAATAGACCCTAAGTGTAATTTCATTTCTCATTATTGTACTCTTGCATGCGCAATTAAATGTTCCAACTCCCTCTTCAATATTTATAGATTTTAAGTCATTGCAGAACATTATGGAGCTCTCCTAATCAGTCTGTTGTAACCGACTAGCTATGCTCTACCTACATCTCTTTGTGACAGCTTCTAAAACGTACTTGTTATCTATTATTGCTAACATGAGTTAGACTAGAGAGTACATGACATAGAGCCAAGAATACCTGGGGCCAAATCTCGCCTTAAACAATTACTAGATTGTGACGCCAGGCAAATCACTAACCCCTATAGGGCTCAATCTCATCATTTGTGAAATGGGAATGATAATGACTGTTAAAGGACCTGCAATGACTAGAGACAGGAAAATCTAGCTACAAGTCCTGTCTCTGCCATAAATGGGCTAAACTTGAAACCAAGAAAATGTGAGTTTGAATCTTGCCTCTGACACATAATATCTGTAAAATCATAGGCATTTTTTCCTTTTATCTGTAAAATCACTTAACCTCCACGTGACTAAGGTAATTCTTTAAAGCAGGGATTTATAATAGTGCTGTGTCATGGACCCCTTCTGTAGTCTGGTGAAGACTCTGAACCACTTCTCAGGATATCTTCAAATAACTGAAGAAATTATCAGATGTCATTAAGAGGCTAGTTCAAATAAAGATATTTTCTTTCCTATCCAAGTTCACGGATTTCCTGAAATTTATCCATGAATCCTTCAGTGGTCCATGGACTCCAGGTTAAGAGCCCCTGCTCTAACACTAGAAGTTACAGATGAGTTAGTGATCTCAACCTATGGAATTTTCCACATCCTGCATTCCCTGACATTGTGTAATCACTGTTCCACCCTCAACTTTACCCCACCTTCCAAAAAGTGAACTGGCCCAACCTAACAGAAATATGGATGGAAAAAATCAGGACATCAAACTCCAAGCACATTGCAACTGTCCAAGTGGTAGTGCAGAGATCTTTGCAACTCCTTGAACTGTGCAATGAGCAAAGAAATTCCCGTCCCTGGGATGCCTGTAGGCAGGGCAGAAGCAAAATAGACATTACCGGGCATCCCTGCACACACAGTTCAAATTGCAGCTGGGAGTATCCCAGGCAACATTCGCTCCTTTTTTCTTTCTTTCTTTTTTCTTTCTAATTATTATTCCTTCTTCCTCCTTTGTCTTATATCTCCTCCTGCCTTTATCCTTCTCCTACTCCTTCTTTCTTCTTTCCTCCTCCTCTTCCTTCTTTCTTCTTCAGCCCTTTCCTTTTATATCTTCTTTCTCTTTTCTCTTCCTTCTTCTTATCAATGTAGCTAAATCCTGATATTCTTGTGAATCATTTTTGGACAAAATCTAGGGAATAAATAGGAATGACTATCAGTGCTAATGTATAAGGCTTTAAGGAACTATGTTGGATGCTTGGCCCAGAAAAGCATGATGTATATAGTGGGGAAAGCACTGGTCTTGAAGACAATGCCTGTGTTTCAAGCCTTGTTTAGATGCTGACAAGCTGTGTGGCATTAAATAAGTGTAATAACACTCATGCTATCTGAAGCACAGGTGTTGTGAGAAAAGTTCTTTGCAAATTTGATGTCCCTATAGTGATATGAGATTTCAATCATCATATTTTTATTGCTGAGGTGAAGAAATGCTAAATCCAGGAATGTTAGTAAATATTTAACAACCAGTTCTCCAAAATGAAAAAAAAATATACCCATGATACACTTTTGTATTTAATCTGTATTAATACTATCTCCATCTTTTTATCAATCAACAATCAAGAAAACAATAAACCAAGCTCTGATTTGTAGCATTTGCCAATTTCTGAGGTGTAAATGCCTAAGATAAAAATTTAACAATGGAACCTCGGTGGGCATTTCCAACTGGCTCCATCACATTCCTGACTGGATTTCTTTGCTACCTTTCAAAGAGAGATTTGTACTACAGCTGGATAAGAGGTGATGTGCACTGACACGATGACATACAGTAGTCGAAGGCGTGGAGTCTAAGTCATCGCTATTTTACACTTATACTAAAATGTTCATTCCATTTTTGAACTTGTTTCCTAAGTTATTGAGGATATATCAAAATGAGCTAAGCCACCAAATTGCTCCCTGCTTTACTTCTGGGCACCAAGTGTGGGTTTCTGCTATGAAGTTCTGGGGTAGATAACACTATTATGCATCTCTGGCTCAAGACTAGGTATTAGGATTTTCGTACCTCTCTTAACTTTTATTCCCACATGGAAGCCTAGGACAAAGAATTGTGCTAGCTAACCCGTGAAGTCCTTTCCAATCCTAAATATTTTACTCTATGAGTACCCAGTGTTATGTTGATATCAGTCTTCATAGCAGGTGGCCCCAGGTGTTTTTCCTTGCTGCTCACTGCTGTTCCATTTGATGATGACTTCACAGCATTCTCTAATTCAATCCCACCACTGTCATATCAGGGCATGTTCTCTACTGAGGCAAAGGGGGAGAGTCTTAGGAGTTCTACTCCTCTGATGATAGATGAAATTCTCCTTGCTGTGGATCACAGTTATAGTAATACAGCTACATATCATAGATTGCGTCTTTTGTTCAGTCATTTTTCAGTCGTGACCCCATTTGGGGTTTTCTTGGCAAAGATACTAGAGTGGTTCGCCATTGCCTTCTTCAGCTCATTTTATGGATAATGAAACTGGGGCAAACAGGGTTAAATGACTTGCCCATAGCTAGTAAGTGTCTGAGGCCAGATTTGAACTCAGTAGGGTGAATCTGCCTTATTCCAGGCCCTGTACTCTATCGGCTAGTTGCCCTATGAATTCCATAGTACTTGGCTATTCCCTTTAGCCTTGCATTGAGTTTGTGCAGAGATCTTACCTGAAAGGGTTCTCCTATCATTTTCTAAGTACATGAGAATCTTTATCACAAACCACCTGGATCCAAGTTAATACTCCCCACTTTTCTAGGACCTGAACAAACAATAGTTCCCAACTAAGTATTTAGCTGTTATTATTCAAACCATCTACAAGTCACCTATGAGTATCCTGTCATAGGTGGTCCAGTGGATAAAGCTCTGCACCTGGAGTTAGGAAGTTCCAAATTTAAATCTGACCTCAGACACTTATGAGCTCACATAGGTGGCAAAACCAGGAAACCCAGATCTTCTGACTCCAGAACATCCACTATGGTTTTCACTGAACCACATGGCCTCCCAATACCAGCTTTAGTTGTAGGTTCACATTGGGAAATGAGTCAACATTTTCAGTCTCCTTGTAACCTATTTTTGGAGAATTCAGCTGATATTTGTAGGAATCAGTTTGGCTCCTCAGTTCAAGCTAGTATTCTATAAAAGAAATGATGCCCTTGAGAGCAATATCAAAGTTATTGGTCCAAGTCTTCCATCATTTAAAATAGAGACAAATGAAAATGAAGGCTATTATTGCCAAAATAACATAGTTGTCTTGGGTTAGAACAAGAAAAATACAAGTTTAAGGGTAACAAGAAAAGCTCTTTTCTTAAACATATACTTACCTATTTGGCGACAGGGACTGGTTTTCATTTTGGTGTTTGTAATCTTGGCACCTAGTACAGTATCTTATAGATGACAGATACTTAATCAATCCTGTGGGAAAGAAAATCCAGCCAAGCTGGGGCATTAAGGCACCCTGAGGGAGAATCAAGAAGTGGCATGTGTCAGACAATTAAGACCACAATTCAAACCCTTTTGGAGGTATCCCAGTATATTGAACCCAAGAGTTTGGGAATAACAGTGCCTCTGAGACCTCTGGTTCTGCTTCCATCACAGGCCTTGCAGCCATCACCAAGGGGAGCAATCACTGTGGAACAGGGCCCGTCTCTACCACTTCTACCACCACAATTGGCATCTGATCAACTGCCACCGCAGAACAGGTAAACCTGAGCCCCGGGGGTTGCAGCACCTTACTGCCCCCAGGCCACCTATTATCCCTATTCTACAGATGAGAAAACTGAGGCTAAGAGAAATTAAAAGACTTGCCTAGGGTTGCACAGCTAGTAAGTATCTGAGATAGGATTTGAACTCAGGTCTTCCTGACTCTAGACTTCAACAGTATAGAATATAAGCTTCTTGAGAGCAGAGACTGTCTTATTTTTCTATTTGTATGCCTTATAGAAACTTTCCACAAGCAAATACTTTATAAGCACTTTTTTCATTCATTCATTCATTCATTATTAGATTGGATGGGATTGTCGATTAGAAAGTTGACTACATTTCCCATAAGAACAACCCAAATTATGGTATTAGCATAATACCATATATCATATCATGGTGGCAAAAAAATCCTTCCTTCTATATTTCTTCCATGGTTGCTTCCCAATCCCCCCCCAAAAAAGTGCTCCTATAGTCTGTAGTCATGTCTAGCAAGTCTTGTGAAATATATAGGACTTGCGTTGAATTTGGAACTTGAGCATCAAGGACAAAATATGGTGCTGCTAAAATGCTTCTTAAGACAAATATCTTTCCTTTATTTACAATCCTATTGTAGTATAGCTTATGGCAAGCAAGCAAGTTTATTCTTCTCTAACTTAATATCTTTAATATAGCAACACATGTGAGCCTTTTGCGGGGGAAGGGGGTGTAGAAACAGAGTTTAGGCTTCAGAGAATTGGGAACAGAGAATTGCAACAGAAGTTAGTATTCCTTAAAAAGAGACAAAGTGGTCGAGCTATCTCATTGGTGGTTTCCTTGCTACAACTTTCTTGTCACCTAATGACATAAAAAGTCACAATCAACCACAACCAGACAGGACCCCTTCAGCATGGAGGATTTCTAAAAACCATGGGTATTCACCAAGTACTTCATCATACTCTGCCATATTCTGCTACTATATACTTGTTGCATATCCTTGTTATATTAAGGCAAAGCAAAACCCCTTATGTTGACTGTTCAATGACTTACGAGTGTTTTATTTCATCCTGACACTGAATCTGGAGAGTAATAATGTTAGAGCTACCTGTAAAATTTGACAGTAGTTAAAGGAGTTTGGGACAAGATAAGATAGCTTCGTGGCTTACACGACATATGAATTAAGGGAATTTTCCATTAATTCTAGCAGCTTCTTTGTTCTTCCTAATCCACAAATACAGAGGGCGGGGTGATCAGATGGTAGACACTACATGTCTCCTGGTTCCAAGAGCCGATCCTATACAGGGACCCAGGCTGAGAAATTAGATCAATCAGTACTTTTTAAGAAGACAAATTTGCAAAACGCTTTTAAGATAATGCAAACTTAACAGGCATTTACTAAGTACCCAAATCCTCCATAAATAGGTGATACGTAATCAAAAATAAAATGGCCCCCACATACAAGAAGCTCATATTCTGCCTGAGGAAACATGTTGTTCATCCTTCATATAAAGTGATAAAAGTTGCTATTTGAATCCTTTTGATGATCATACGACATAAGACACCCTTTAAAAATAATTTTTAAAACTCATCAGTGACTAGATTAAGAATAATGAATCCTTTATTTTCCAAAGTGGCTTACATACAATGGTTGTAAAGCACTATAATGACTGTCAAGATTATCTCTTAGAATATAAGAGATAATCAGCTATAGGGAATTTTTTTTAAGTGCAACCAGAACAAAAGGCAGTGGATCATGTAGATTTCATATAAATATATCATTTCATCTCCTACAGAGTTTAAAATAATACCTTATACATAATAACTATCCAATAGATATTTGATGAATACATGAATGATGGAATGAATTTGCAAAAAGTCTAATGTAATTTCCTAATTGAAACTTTTTACTGCAAGTCTGGTAGCTGCCACCAGATGGCAGTGATGTTTTGCTCACAAATTTCTTCAGGGATTCAATTCAATTCAATTCAACATTCATCTATTAAGTCCCTACAAACATAGCCATTAGTTGGGAGCACAAAAAAAAAAAATGAAATCTTTTGAAACCTCTACTTTCGAAGGGCTCAGAAGACAAGATAAACATAAATAACTGTAATATAAGACAGGGTGTTCTAAATGCAAAGAAGCTTACATAAAGGACTATGAGAAATTTGAGAAGGAAAAGATCCTGGTCACAATGAAGGAAGAGAGAATACAAAATTAATTTATCTAGGACAGCATAATGTCATAGATTTAGAGTTCAAAGAGACCTTATTGACCAACTAGGCCAACACTCTCAATTTACTACAATGAGGAACCAAGAACCAAAGAGATTAAGAAACTTGTCCAATGTTACTCATAGTATTCAGCAAAGCTGGGATTTGAACTCAGATCTTCTGATTTCAAATCTTTGATCACCTCTCTCCCCCTATCTTCTCACTCCCCACACACCACCATTGCGACCGCCACCACCTTTGAATGTTTTTAAACAGAAGGTTTCAAAATGGTGGCTTTCCATACAATGATAATCACTAAATTCTCCAAATGGAATGCAACAGGATGGACTGTGTCCATAAATTTCAGGATGTTTTTTTTTTCCATACACATATGTGTTAACTATTTTTAGAGTTAAGCTTCTTGCACATATTTACATGGGTGTTCATAGATTGTTTCTGTTTATCCACAGAGCTGCTCCTCATCTTCCAAGGCTGTCTTGATATACTAAATCTACAGTAACTGGAATATGAAGAAGTTGGAACCAAAAACCAAAACTAGCTTTTCCCAGTCACCTACTTCTAAGATGTTATATTTATTTTCATCCTCTTAAATTATTTATAACTGCATATATGAGGGATTTGAGTTATTACATTTTAACTTTGAAATGCCTTATTGGAAAAAAGTAGCAAGACAGAATAGGAAAAAATCGAAAAGGATTATTTCCGGGAATAATTAGAATAATGTTATACAATCCAAAATGGTATCATAAAAAAGTCCAATATAATATCTTCAGTCTCATGGGCATGTACATAGATTATTGACACTGAAAACAAATCCTGGAAAATTTTGAAAGAATCATTTACAACAGATTAGAAAGGAAATCCTGTCTTAGGAAGAGCTTAATTGATTGTTTCCTTTTGCCTAATATCCTTCCCAATACTTGAAGGCAGAGTGATTATCATATCAAGAAATAACCTAAACATTATTATCTTGACAAGTTAAGACATTAATCTAGCCCATGTAAGTCTGCAAATTTGACATTAGATAGACAGGGGACTGGTCAAATTATCTGTATGCTAATTACCAGAAAGCATACAGAATGGTGTTATTTCCCTATCTGAAATGTGTGAATAGCATAACTGTATCATAAGCTCCTTGAGAGCAGAGATGGTTTTATTCTTCTCTAGAATATGCACAGCACTTGTTATTGTGCTTTATAAAGAGTAGGCGCTCCACAACTACAAGAGAGCATTTTCTCTTCCCCATATGTTCTATCTTGGTACAGGGAACAGGAGGTGAGGAGAGGGAGTTAATCTCAGAGCCGTTCATCCATACTTGAGCCTCCTTAGAGAATAATCTGGAATAATCATCGGTCCTTGAGTAATTTTCAACATTTTGTATTACTTCCTACAGACAAATTCTCAGGAATCCCCTCTATCATCTCAGAAATACACAAAAAGACTTATTTCCACTAAAAACAATACCTGAAATCTAGGCCCGAAAAAGGCCCACACATTTTCACAAGAGCATCAGAATGATGTACGCAACAGAGCCAGTTAGGTCGCATAATGGATAGAGCAGTAGACTGGGAGAGAGGAAGATTCATCTTCATAAACTCAAATCCGGTCTCAGACACTTTCTAGCAGTGTAACCCTTGGCAAGTCACTTCCCCTGTTTGCCTCAATATCTCATCGGGAAAATGAGCTGGAGAAGGAAATGGCAAACCACTCCAGTATCTCTGCCAAGAAAACCCCAAATGGGTTCACAAAGAGTGGGACATGACTGAAACGACTGAATAACGACACAGAGGTAGAGTTTCAGGATTTACATTATGGGAATTTTTGAAAGATCAGTAATTTCACTGATTTCATCAGAGTAAGATACTCATAATATGGGAATTCCCCTCCATAATTCAGATCGTAATATTCTATGATTTACTTGTAAATCATAGACTTGTCAAAGGCACATAATGGTTAAAAGTTGCCCAGATTCACATAGTCATAATACATTCAGAGGCAGAATTAGAACTCAAGTTCTTCCCAACCTCAAGTCCCAAACTCTATCCAATATGCCATGCCACTTCTTATTATTATAATCATGTCACATCTACATAGAGTTATAAAGTTTATAATTATTTCCTCACAAAGAGGTAAGTATTATAACTTTATTCCCATTTTACAGATGAGGAAAACGACTAGGGAATTGATAGTCTTTCTGTAATCTGCCACTGCAAGATCACATCTGTCTGGCTCTGAGTGCTACATTTTATGAAGCGCGTCGATATGCTGGAGAATGTATAGAAGAGGACAAACAGAATGTCAAGGAGATAGAAGGATCATTGATTTAGAGCTATAATGTATGATAGAGGCAATCTTGTCCAGCCTTCTAAATTTATAGGGAAGGATATTGAAAGTAGGTGATATTAAATGGCTTGCTCAAGGTTGAATAGGTGGTTAATAGCCAAGTTCAGATTCAAACCTAGCTTCTCTGACTCTAGTAATTTTCTACTATAGTACAATGGCTTGAGAGCATGTAACATGACAATCAATTAAAGACACTACGGATGTTTAGCCTGTAGGCAAACATGATAGCTAACTTCATTCATTTGAAGAACATCGTTTAGAAGAAGGATTCGTCTTGTCCCACTTGGCTCAGGAGGGCAAAATTAGAAACAATGATGGAAAGTTGTAAAGACAAAGATTTCAACTTAATTGTGAATTAAGAAAATGGTGAAAAAAGAAAAAAAGAAAGAGAAAAAGGAAAGAAAAAAGAAAAATTTCATCACAATTAAAACTGTTCAGATATTGTGCTGTTTTGGGAGATCGTTTGTTCTCCTCACTGGACTTCTTTAAGCAATGCCTGCATGACTACCTTTCAGTTATGTTTTAGAGAATATTCTTATTTTGACATGGATTGGACTGGTTGGTTTCTGAGATGGAACGGAAAAATGCTTGTTAGGTACTTTCTAAGTACTGATGCCTCTAGATATATAAACATTAGGAAGTGTCTGTCCTCAAGAAACTTGTACACTTACAAAGGAATCAAACACATGTCCAGGGGTGGTGAGCAGGAAGGACTGCTTTGGTAGTGTGTATTTGAGTCTTGCTTCACAGAGTTAATGTAGAAAGTGCGAGAGGAAACCCTCACTTGGCAATAAGATGATGACAAGTAGCATGGTGCCTCTGATTATGTGCTACATATCATCAGTGTTCACCAGTGTAAAGCTCAGAGTCCCTAGATGGAAGCTTGGAGAGAAGAATGGGGAATGGTGACTGGAGCAAAATACATGAAGATGGCCAGGGTATAGTGAGATAGGTCTAAGTCCAAGCTATTTATGATGAATACCCACCAATCTAAAGCCCAAAGATCCCTTTCGACCCTGGGATTCTGTAGTTCAGAGAAATTAAGTGATTGACCAAAGTCACACAACAACAAAAGTAAAAACTTAGAATGGAACCTAGGTCTCCCCCAATTCCAAATATAGTATTCTTTATCCCAATAGCATGATTCCTTTCCGCTCTATAGAAACCTGAAGGCTGGGTGAGGGACAAGTGAAAACTCCACAAGCAGAATGGACAGATTAACACATTAGATTTAATATGCTGTCTATAGTTTATGCCTCCTCTTGCTTTCCTTTTACTCTCTTCTTAACTCTCTGACCTCATCTGAAACTGCTGTCTCTAAAGTGACCAACAATCTCTCAGTTACTAAATCTAATGGCCTTTTCACAATCCTTATCCTTCTCATCATTACTGTAATCTTTGAAACTGTTAATCATCCACTTCTTAATAATTTATTGTCTTTAGGTTTCTATGACATTACTCTATCCTGCTTTTCCTCCAGTCTATCTGACCACTCAGTTTCCTTTGCTGAATCCTCATTAGGGTCATGCATACTAAATGTGGGTGTTTCACAGTGCTCTAATCTGGGCCTTTTTCTCTCCTCCCCTTTTGCTTTTTCACATAGTGATTTCATAAGCTCCCATAAATTCAATTTTGCTCTCTATGCTGATAATTCTCAAATCTGCTCATCCAGCCCTAAACTCTTCACTTGCATTTCTAATTGCCTATTGGACATCAAAAACTGATTGTCCCATAGACATTTTAAATATATTATTTTCAAAGCTGAAGTCATCTTTTGCTCCCCTCCCCTAAACACTTCCTTCTTCCAAATTTCTCTATTTCTGTCTAAGGTACTACCTCCCACGCTCACCCATTAGGTGTCATCTTCTACTATTCACTCTCTCCCACCCTTCTTATCCAATATTTTGCCAAGGTCTGTAGATTTTACCTGTGTAACATCTCTTGCATGTGCTCTTTCCCTTCCCTGACACTGTTACTACCATGATTCAGGCCCTTATCACTTCATGCCTGAACTATTACAAGAGTCTGCTAGTTGGTGTTACAGTAATTAAGGTGGGACTTTTTTGGACTGTTTTCTCTTTTAGCACTTATTTAATTGAGTGCCCTTGATGAGTCTGGCATTTGTTTCTTTGATTAAATCAGGAGTCTTTGATGACCTGCTTGCCTCAAGGGACAGCCTAGTTTATATGGGTTTGAATCACGTTTGTGATGCTTTTAGGTCACTTGGGTATGAGTCTCATGTTGTAAAGCCCTTTGATGCTGAACAGGTATATAAACTCAGAGGTTGGTGTAGTAGGAAGGCCGACTTTATGATCTCAAAAAGGATCATATAAATATCTGAATGGTTCGAAATCGATGGGTATACAGAATTCTCCAAGCAGAAGGCATCAAAAAATTTATTCAGGGCCCAGAGCAACAAATTAGCGAACCAACCTCCCCATTCCA
>CM053626.1:271623409-271651224 GCA_028646595.1 Phalanger gymnotis
GATAATGTCTCTTCTTTAAATTTTGAATGAGCTGTGTAAGAAACCTAATAAAGTTCCTATGCTGCCGATTATGTTACAGCGTGGTGAAGGCCTAACAGCCTATTTGGCAGAATTACGGCCATCATTATGAAGAAAATGGTTCCCCAATTCAATAGGGAAAAGCTTTAGCAGTTCTAAAGCCAGTTACACATTATCCAAAAATTACAAATAGAAAACATTACAAAATTATTC
The DNA here is from genome assembly GCA_028646595.1 of Phalanger gymnotis. Taxonomy (NCBI): domain Eukaryota; kingdom Metazoa; phylum Chordata; class Mammalia; order Diprotodontia; family Phalangeridae; genus Phalanger; species Phalanger gymnotis. The sequence goes on from CM053626.1 coordinate 271,623,641, forward strand.
CCCATCATGGAATTGGAAGGAATCCTGAAGGCAGCAATTTTTCCTAGGTGAGCTTAATTCACCATTTCTTAATCATATCTTCCAAGCACATAATCTCAGAATATAATTGGCATGAGAAAAATCATAACCTCTTACACCAAGGATCACTTCCCTAAGTATAAGATTTGTTTATCTTACAGAGACCATGGGGTAGTGGAAATAGTACAGACTTTGGAATCAGAGGGCCTAAGTTCAGATCCTGATTCTGTCACAATTTGTGTCACTTTGGACAAGTTACTTACCTTTCTCGACCTCAATTTCCTCACCTGTAAAATGAGGGGATTGGACTGGATGACCCCTAAGGCTCCTTCCATCTCTAAACACCTTGATCAAATGAGATAGTATTTGTAAAATGTTTAGCATAATGTTTGGCACATAGTAGGCACTAAGTACTAGCTATTATTACTATGAACCTGTGATTCCTACAACACAAAGAACCTGGTAGAACTCTACGAGGGATTTTTTTTTATTCCTAGAGGCATAATTGGCCAGGAGCCTCTGGCTTGTTGTGGCAAGGAAGAAAATTAAAAGAGTTGAGAAGTTAAGGAGTACGATCTTTCTGAGCCTAGCAGAAAGAGGTGAAATCAGATGATTGTCAAGGAGCTGATGAGTTCCAGGAAGGTATGGAGGTAGTGGATTACACTGAGCAAGGAGCTGGTTAGAAGGGTTTGGGGTTTCAAGAAGCTGGCAACATTGGACTATTTCATATTCATTCCTTCTTCTCTTCTGTCCCCAAAAGAAATCCTTAATCCATTTTCCCTCCTAAATTCTATGGGCAAGGGAGACTCACTGAGGCTTCTCTCATGTTTCTCTCCTGCCTCTAAGATCAGCACTTTTTCTACTACACAACGATGTCTCCCATCTTATATTTTTATATCATTTTATCATGTCATGCATGTCATATAACATTACATTGCAGTGCCTTATATTTATTGTATTAAATTATGTTGTATTATATTGTATTACCTTATATTGTCATGCTGCATTGTATGGTACAGTCCTGATAACAATGTTTGTATTATCTCAGAGTTATTTTAAGAAGAAAGCTTTGTGTTTCATTCAATTAGTAACTAATCAATAAAGCATCTATAAGCACTGTGTGAGGGGATGGTTTAGGAGTGATACTCCCATGTGTGACCTAGGTAGGGTATCAAGTAGGTTACGTACTATACGATCACTAGGAGACACCCATATCAACTTTCATACCTTTCTACCTGCTGCTGACATTTCCTATCAGCTTCTATCCAGGTTCTAAGGCAATCAAGGTGTATGTTCTGACATCTTCTCATAAATTAGTATAAATGCATAACCTCATTAATTCTGAATCTCCACCAGAAACTTCTTTCTTTCTTTTTTCTCCCTTATTTCTTTCCTTCCTTCCTTCTTTCTGTTCTTCCTCTTTTTTCTTTCTCTCTCTCAATCTCTCTCTCTCTCTCTCTCTCTCTCTCTCTCTTTCTCTCTCTCTCTCTCTCTCTGTATTTCTCTCTCTCTCTGTCTCTCATTCTTTCTCTTTTTCTCCCCCTCCCCAATTAAATAAACACCAGTGTTATGTCATTCAGTAGATAAGCACTTACAATGTGCCAGGCACTGTGCTGACTGTACAATTTATTAACAGTGTAATAGGTAATACCAAGATATAATAAAGATATGTCTCAGTGATGCAATGGCTTTGATAGATCACAACCAAATTAATTATAGCTACCAACTACAAATACTTCTCCACAGACACCAGAGTCAAGGTCATACTGTCCAGCTCTCTCAGAATAGAAGACAAAGCTTCTCAAGAATTTCCTTCAATTTCTTCTTAAAAAGATAGCAGCTAAGCTCTATATTTCTCAAGATACCAGTTTAAACCCTTTCTCTTTTATAATTAACTAACAATCTTTCAGGAAAAGTTCTCTTTGCCCTTTCTCCACATATATCCAATCTCTTTCATCCATGACAGTCAAATCACAGTTAATCTTTCTCCAAGATTTTATTCCCTCTTAAAGATGTGATAACACCTATAGTATCTCTAGGAGTGGCTTTTGAAATTGAGTTTACAAGTACATATAATATCAGTGCCAGGTAAATTTTGTTAGGGAGAGAAAGACTATAGAAGCTATGCGAATCAAGAAAGACACCATCTAGAATATAAAACAAAGTTTAGTCTGCCACTGACTTAATTGGAGGAACAAGAAAGAGAAGATGGGAGACTTAAAAGCAGGTTTTTAAATAGTCCAAGAAGGTGTTAATATTGGTCTACAAAAGATCTGTAACAATCGGTCTTTGAAATATATTGGATATATCTCCAGAACATCCGTGTGCTTCAGTGGGGCAATAACCCCAGGAGTTGTGAAGGCTCGCCATGTTATACCACTTCTTCATGATCCCACCACAAACTTTAAATACAGTAGTGTCGTCATAAGGTAAAAGCCTCTTGGGCAGCACCTTACCCAAAAGCACAATAGGGTGAACAGTGAAAGAGGGCAAACCTCCAGGTCTATGACACCTTGTCACTGTGCACAAGCCCTTCTTCTCCAGATGAAGGGACCACAGTCCTAGTCCATCTAGTTTCTGCATGAGAGAAGATAATGTTTCTTCCTCTCCCCCAGTGCTCAATTCAATTAACTCAAGTCACAATCAACATGGCCATTCACAATTAATCATTGTTTCTTTGTGGATCATCCACTTATGGGAATCTTTTCAGCAAACATGTAATCACGGCCTTAGTTCCCCATGGCACCCAGGATATGCCTCCTTCATCTTCCAAATGAACTGCTAAACTCACACAGCTAATAAATTTCCGAAGTTGGATTCATGTCCGAGTCTTTGGGGTTCCAAAGTCTGTAGTCTGTCTACTATACATGCTGCCTCATTATAAACTATGAGGTTGACTTCAGAGAGAGCATCAAAATAATTTTAAATTGGGATGCTATCCCTATTAAAATATCATTGTCAGTAGCGTTGTGAGTTTTAAATTATTTAAAGAAAATTCTAAAAGTGTTTAAAGAATAAATTTAAACTAAATCCAAAATAAAAGACTTACATTCACTATTAAAGACTATGGGGTTTTAGAGCTATCAGAGACTTTGTAGGTCTCTGATCTAGTCAAATCCACCGACCTGAGAAACAGAAATTAAGGTCCTTGGCAATCCCCTGACTGCATCTGATTATTTGTGAATTCCCCAAAGCATAGAAGTCATTCCTGATGTTCCTGCTTGATTTCATCAAGTTTACTGCAAGGGGCTGGAGGGTCAGTTGGTTGGACAGCTCTCAGTAATGTGAGCTGTTAGCAAACAACTTGTTGATTTTTCATCATCTTCACAGGGCCCTTCTCACGCTAAGGAAACACATCTCTGCTGAATCACTGAGTGGCTGAGTCATTGAGTAATACACCAATCAAGTTTGTTTACCAATGACCAAAAGTAAAAGTGCAATGAAATTTACTACAGCTTCAGGAAATAGCTGGAAAAGCTTTGTCTCCCTCGTGTGAACGACAGAGAAAACATGTTTGGTCTTATGTAATTCTCTTGGCCTCACCCAAGTAGCTTTGCAATGAGACCGTTACAAACCAAGTTTGGCATATTGTAAATTTCTTCAAAAGCCCAAGGGCCAGGAAGAGTAATTGAGAGACGCCCTTCAAAACATGCCTCTGTGATGAAAACTGTGCATATTCATTCCTTCTCTTTCCAAACAGATAGCTTCAGACTTTTGTACTATTAATTTAACAGGTAAAACTACTAATGCTTCTTAGTTTATTCCCTCTTCATAAGAGTTTACCTTACAAAAATATACAAACAAAAGGCTTCAGAATTCATTCCTTTATCTGAAAGCAGAGTAAGATGCTGGCCTCTTGACACATGGAAATAAGGTAGAAATAGACTTTCTCTATTAATTAAGGATTAAATGGGACAAGTAACATCCACTGAGTCTTAAATCACCATTAAAAAAAGCTATAGACAATTACTGATGATTGATAAATAAATCAGAGGAGAATTCAGTTCAGCTAGCACATAAGCACTTATTAAGAGACTGCTATGTACTAGCAAGTATTTATTAGAAGTCAGTTCTGCTAGGCTGAGGATTGAAAGATAAAAACAGCCACTGCCTGCAGAAAGGTCACATTCAGAATAATCTTTCTAGGGTGGAGCCAAGATAGCAGAGTGAAAGAAGGACCTTGCCGGAGCTCTCCTCCACAATCCTTCCAATACCTTTAAAAAGTGACTCTGAACAAATTCTGGAGCAGCAGAACTCACAAAGTGACAGAGTGAGGCATATTTCTAGCCCAAGAGATCCGGAAAGGTTGACAGTAAGAGTCTATTGCACCAGGCTGAGAGAGGAGCACAGTGTAGTGCAGACCTCACTAATCTGACCCCAGCAAAGCCAGATCAGGCCTCCAGGGGGCTGAATCATGGGCAGCAATGCCAGTTTTCAGACTTCTCAGCCCATAGATGCCAGAAACAACTTAGAAGGTCAATGGGAGGGGTCTGTTGGAACTAGGTGAGAGAGAAATACAGGACAGTGCAGAGCGTGCCAATATAGCCCCAGCCCCAGCAAAATGGAAGCAGGCCTCGGAGTGACTGAATCAGCAGCAATAGCAGCCGTGGCTACTCTTGGAGCTATCAGCTCACAGATAGAATGTTTGAAATTCACCTATTTCGAACTTCTGGGAGCCAAGATGGACTACTAAGCAGTAAGTCGCTCTCACCCTCCCTTACAGGCCTTGAAAAACCCAGAAAATATTGCCCCAGGAAAAATCTGGAAATAAAAGAGCCAGCAGAAAGATGAGGGATAGCAGTCTTTTAGCTCAGGAAGCTAGAGGAATTAATGGGAAAGGCTCCTCTTGCTGTGGCTGAAGGGGACTAGTACAGGATGGGAGGCATCCTAGCAAGCCAGTGGCAAGTCTCACTTCAGCAAACCAGTAGCCAAGCCCTTAGCCTTTAGCACAAGAAGCTTGGACAGTGTCCCCTATGCCCCAGATTCAGACATTAATTTTAAAAACCAGGAAAAAAAGGCAAACAACATGAACAAGAAGCCGCAAAGAAAAACAGTAGCCATAGAGAAGTATCTTGGTGACAGGAAAGATCAAAATACAAATTCAAGAGAGGAAAACACTGTCAATATACCCACATCTAAAACTTCAAAGGGGAATACGAACTCATCTCAAGCCCAAATAACCTTCTTGGAAGAGCTCAAGAAGAATTTTAAAAGTCATGTAAGAAAGGTAGAATAAAAGTTGAACAATTCCTTTAAAAATACTATTGACAAAAGGGAAAAAAAGTACACTGAAGAAAACAATTCCATAAAAAGTAGAATTGGCCAAATCGAAAAGGAGGTACAAAAGCTAACAGAAGAAAACAATTCGTTAAAAATTAGAATTGAGCAAGTGGAAACTAATGATGCTATGAGACATCAAAAATGAAACAAAATCAAAAGAATGAAAAAATAACAGAAAACATAAAATACCTCACTGGAATAACAATTGAGCTGGAAAATAAATCCAGGAAAGATAATTTAAGAATTATTGGTCTACCTGAAAGCCATGATCAAAAAAAAAGAGCCTGGACAGCATCTTTCAAGAAATCATCAAGGAAAATAGCCCTGTGGTTCTAGAACCAGAGTGTAAAATAGCCATCAAAAGAATCCATTGATTGCCTCCTGAAAGAGATCCCAAATTGAAAACACCAAGGAATATTGTAGCCAAATTCCAAAATTATCAGGTCAAGGAGAAAATACTGCAAGCAGCCAGAAAGAAACAGTTTAAATATCATGGAACCACAGTCAGGATTATGCAGGACATTGCAACTTCTACATTAAAAGACTGGAGGGCTTGGAATATGATATTCTATAAGGAAAAGGAGCTTGGATTACAACCAAGGATCATCTACCTAGAGACACTGAGCATAATCTTTCAGAGGAGGAGGTAGACATTCAATAAAATAGGGGATTTCCAGACTTTCTTGATGAAAAGACCAGAGCTTAATGGAAAATTTGATCTTCAAATACAAGACTCAAGAGAGGCATAAAAAGTTAAACAGGAAAGGAAAAAAAAACATATTATTTAATAAGGGCAAACTGTTTACATCTCCACATGGGAAGATGATGCTTGTAACTCTTGAGAAATCTATCTTTATTACAACATTTAGAAAGGAAGTTGACTTTGATGTGATATAAAATATCTAATTAAGTGGTTAAAAAGATTGTAATAGAACATGAGGAAAGAAGAAGGCAGAAAAGGGTAAATTACATCACATGAAGAGGCACAAAGACATATTATAATAGAGAGAAAGAAGGGAGGGACATAAGCATTATTTGAACTATTCTCTCATCAGGTTTAGCTCAAGGAGGTAATAACATACTCAGGTATAGAAATCTAACTTGCCCTATAGGCAGTAGGAGGGGAAAGGGGAAAGAAAAGGAAGGGGGGAGATAGAAGGGAGGGAAGAAATAGTAAGGGAAAAGAGAAAGAAAAGGGAGGGAGCTGATAGAAGGGAGGACAGATTGAAGGAGGCAGTGGTCAAAAGCAAAACTCTAGTGTGGAGGAAAAAGGGAGAAATGAGGGGAAAAAAGCATAAACATGGGATGGGGAAGAATAGGATGGAGAGAAAGACAAGAAGTAATCATATCTGTGAATGTGAATGGGATGAACTCTCCCATCAAACTGAAGTAGATAGCAGAATGAATTAAAAAACATAATCCTACAATATGTTGTTTACAAGAAACACTCTTGAAACAGAGGGTTACACAAAGGGTAAAAGTAAAAGGTTGGAGTAGAATATATTATGCTTCAGCTAAAGTAAAAAAAAAAAGCAGGGGTAGCAATACTGATCTCAGCCAAAGCAAAAGTAAAAATAGATCTAATTAAAAGAGATAAGGAACAAAACTACATCCTGCTAAAAGACAGCATAGACAATGAAATAATATCATTACCAAACACATATTTACTATGTGGTATGGCAATCAGATTCTTAGAAGAGAAATTAAGGGAGTTAAAGGAAGAAACAGATAGCAAAACTATACTGTGGGGGACCTCAACCTCCCCCTCTCTGAACTAGATAAATCTAACCACAAAATAAACAAGAAAGAAGTTAAGGAGGTGAATAGAATTTTAGAAAAGTTACATGTGGTAGATCTCTGCAGAAAATTGAATGGAGATAGAAAGATATATTCCTTTTTCTAAGCAGTACATGGCACCTACACAAAAATTGACCATGTGAGCATAAAAACCTCACAATCCAATGCAGAAATATTAAATGCTTCCTACTCAGATCACAATGCAATAAAAATTGTATGTAATAAATGGCCATTGAAAGCTAAACCAAAAGTTGATTGGAAACTAAGTAATCTAATCCTAAAGAATGTGGGGGCCAAAGAACAAATCATAGAAATAATCAACAACTTCATCCAAGAAAATGACAATAATGAGACAATACCAAAACTTATGGAATGCAGTGGAGGTGATTCTTAGGGGGAGTTTAACATAGCTAAATGCTTCCATGAATAAAATAGAGACAGAGGAGATCAATAAATTAAGCATGCAACTAAAAAAGCTAGAAAAAGAACAAATTTAAAATCCCCAATTAAATATGAAGTTAGAACTATTGAAAACAAAAGGAGAGATTAATAAAATTGAAATTAAGATAAATATTGAACTAATAAATAAAACTAAGAGCTGATTTTATGATAAAAACCAATGAAATATATAAACTTCAGTTAATTTGATTTTTAAAAAAGAAAGAAGAAAAACAAATTATCAGTATCAAAAATTAAAAGGCTGAATTCACCACCGATGAAGAGGAAATTAAAACAATAGTTAGGAACTATTTTTGCTCAACCATATGCCAATAAATTTGACAATCTTAGGGAAATAGATGAATATTTACAAAAATATAAATTGTCCAGATTTACAGAAGAGGAAATAAAATACTTAAATAACCCCATTTCAGAAAAAGAAATATAACAAGCCATCAATAAACTCCCCAGAACAAAATTTCTGGGGCCAGATGGATTTACAAGTGAATTCTATTAAACATTTAAAGAATAATTAATTCAAATACTGTATAGATTATTTGGAAAAATAGGCAAAGAAGGAGTCCTACCAAATTCTTTTTATGATACAAACATAGTATTGATACCTAAACCAGGAAGAGTCAAAACAGAGAAAGAAAATTATAGACCAATTTCCCTAATGAATATAGATGCAAAAATTTTAAATAAAATATGAGCAAAAACATTATGGAAAATTATCACAAGAATAATACACTATGACCAGTTAGGATTTATACCAGGAATGCAAAGTTGGTTCAATATTAGGAAAACTAACTGTAATTGAACATAGCAACAATAAAACTAACAGAAACCATATGATTATCTCAATACATGCAGAAAAAGCTTTTGACAAAATATTACACACATTCCTATTAAAACACTAGAGAAGATAAGAATAAATGAAGTCTTCCTTAAAATGATAGGTGGCATCTACCTAAAACTGTCAGCAAGCATTATATGTAATGGCAATAAACTAGAAGCATTTCCAGTAAGATTGGGAGTGAAATGAGGATGCTCATTATCACCACTGTTATTGAATATAATACTAGAAATGTTAGCTTTAGCAGTGAGAAGAAAAAGAAATTGAAGGAATTTGAATAGGCAAAGAAGAAACAAAGCTATCACTCTTTGCATATAATATGATAATTTATTAGAGAATCAAGTAAAAACTCCTTGAAATAATAAACAACTTTAGCAAAGTTGCAAGATATAAAACAAATCCACATAAATCATTGGCATTTCTATATATTACTGACAAAGCCAAACAGCAAGAGGTAAAAAGAGAAATTCCATTTAAAGTTACTGTAGACATTATAAAACATTTGGAAGTCTACCTGCCAAAACAAACCTGGGAACTATAAGAACACAATTACAAAACACTTTTCACACAAATCAAGTCAGATCTAAATAATTGGAAAAATATCAGTTGCTCATGGCTGAGTTACATGATAAAAATGAAAATTCTACCTAAATTAATTTATTTATTCAGCACGATACCAATCAAACACAAAAATTATTTTATAGAGCTAGAAAAAAGAATAACAAAATTCATCTGGAAGAACAAAAGGTCCAGAGTATCAAGGGAAATGAAAAGAAATGCTAGGGAAGGTGGCCTAGCCATACCAGATCTTAAATTGTATTATAAAGCAGCAATCATCAAAACCACTTGGTACTGCCTAAGAAATAGAGGGGTAGCTCAGTGGAATAGATTAGGTACACATGCCACTGAGCACAGCAATTTACTGTTTGATAAACCCAAAGGCCCCAGCTTCTGGATAAAAACTCATTATTTGACAAAAAAAATTGCTGGGAAAACTGGAAAATTGTATGGCAGAAACTATGTGTAGACCAACATCTTACACCGTATATTAAAATAAAGCCAAAATGAGTACATGATTTAGGTATTAAGGCTGATACTATAAGCAAACTAGGAGAGCAAGGAATAGTTTACCTGTTAGATTTATGGAGAATAGAAGAATTTATACCAAACAAGAGATAGAGAATATTATAAAATCTAAAATGGATAATTTTGATTACATTAAATTGAAAAGATTTTGCACACACAAAGGCAGTGCAATTGAGATTATGAGGGAAGCAGAAACTGGGAAAGAACTTTCACAACCAGAGTTTCTAATAAAGGCATCATTTCTAAAATACATAGAGAACTGAGTCAAATTTATAAGAATACAAGTCATTCCCCAACTGATAAATGGTCAAAGGATATGAACATGCAGTTTTCAGAGGAAGACATTAAATCTATCTATAGTCATATGAAAAAATGCTCTAAATCACTGTTGCTTAGAGAAATGCAAATCAAAACAACTCAGGTACCACATCACACCTATCAGATGGGCTAACATGACAAAACAGGAATATGACAAATGCTGGAGAAGATGTGGGAAAATTGGGACACTAATGCATTTTTGGTGGAGTTATGAACTGATCCAATCATTCTGGAGAGCAATTTGGAACTATGTGCAAAGGGCTATAAAACTGTGCATACTCTTTGACTCAGCAATAGCACTTCTAAGTCTGCATCCCAAAGAGATCATACAAATGGGAAAAGGACCTACATGTCCTTTTTATTTATTTATATTTTTAATATTTATATTTATAGCAGCTCTTTTTGTGGTGACAAAAAAAAATTGGAAATTGAAGGGATGCCCATAAGTTGGGAAATGGTTGAACAAGTTGTGATGTACGAATGTAGTGGAATACTATTGTGTTATAAGAAATGATGAGCAAGCAGACTTCAGAAAAACCTGGAAAGACTTACAAGAACTGATGCTGAGTGAAATGAACAGAACCAGGAGAACTTTGTACACAGTGACATCCATTTGTGTGATGACTAATTTTGATAGACTTATCTCTTCTTAGCAAACACACACATAGACACACACATATGAGAGGCCATATGGTATAGTGGCTACAATATAGACTGTGACATGTGGATGAGGGAACGGGTTCAAGCTTCCCAGCATATAAATTTATTAAGGAATGCATGCCAGTCGCATAAGAAACCAGAACCAGGCCTCCTCAGCTCGGCACTGGACCCTGATTACTGGGGGAGATGGATTTTTATTGCATTAAAAGCAAATGATTACCAGGATATGAACCAGGATTTGAGATTATACAATCTGATTTCTAATTGGAGGAAAAATTAGAAATTTTCCAAGTTGGGAGTGGAGTGGGGAGAATGAACAAGTACAATTCCCTGAAATCAGAAAAAGAGGTATCCCAATTCCCACAAGGGTCTGTATCCAATCAAAGGAAGAAGGAAATAGTAACTGATTGACCAGTGTGGGGGCAGTTTTCAGAAGAGACAAATGGGTTGTCTGCTATGTATAATTGTGAAAAAAGTCCTTGCATCAATCTTTTGATTTGACTGGGTTTCTGGTCAGTATAACGTAGGTCCTTAGTTAAGGGTCTCTAAGCATTAGGTAAAGGTAGCCCAGCTTCCAGCCATGCAGAGGTAGGTTCAAACAATACAATAAAGTTTTCTCACAGTTCTCATAATTGAATAAAAATTTTCTCATGAGACAGAAACTGGGCTAGACCATTAAATCAAATGGAAAGGGAACTGAGCTAGGTCCAGAACTGAATCATAAGATGGAGTTAATGTGGTTCATTCAATTCCCACAATTCTCTGAATTCCCTTTTGATTTGTGGGGGAAGGGATAAGTCCACTCCCTCCACAGACCACTTATATAAATCCAAATTTATAAGATTTTTAATGTGCTCATGCTCACAAATCAATATGATATACCAAGAAAAGGCCACTGAGAAACATCTTGCATAGCCTAGTATAAGAGCTAACACAATGTCTAAGACCAATAATTATGATATGCAAACCTTGTTAAATAAACTCTATAAGTAAACTAAGTCAGGCTACAGATCAAGCTACTTAGAGGGCTCACAATGGACTAATTTTGAGAGGAAGGTTTATATGTCACTGAGGTAATGAAGAAAACTCAGCATAAACACCATAAAACAAAAGGCCAAAGCAATACAATGATGATCATTAATATTAAATGACATAAAGTCTCCTAGTACCCTAGTACCCACTCATAATATCCATTTAATCATTTCTTCTTGAGTCCCAGATGTCCCATGTAGTCCTCTGGTCCCAAGAAATATCTTCTCTTGGACATTCTGGAATAGGTCTTATTTTCAGGACAGCTCTGAAGGGGGTTCTGTTTCTCTGGTTTGGGTCACTTGTGGAGATTCCTAGGTAATTCTACTAAAATATGCCCATAACAAGACTTAATATAATTTATTGCAACTTACTATATTTCATTTTCCAAGAGTTATTTCATGTGGTGAAAACCAGTTCAAGTCTTATGGTTCTGATTCTATTAACAACTGAGCTATAAGAAGAACATTAAATTACAAACCTATAATTCACCTGAGACTTTAGAGAATTTCATTTTTTACTTATCACTTGCTGTTTTTATTTTTACCTAAACCATGTAGCTGATATGAGAATCTTTAAAAAATTTTATGAGGGTCTAACTTGTAAAATTTTAAAAAATATTAGACAGATACTTTAAAATGGGAAAATAATTTCAATTTTTTTTACAAATATCAATACAATTTTATATGTAAAATCCTTAATCCAATTTTGAGAACTTATTGCTAAAATATAATCAAAGCCTGAATTACCATGCTAGTCACATTTTGAAGTCAATTATATACATATGTATGTAGCTATGTGTATGTATATAACATATCAGTGTACATATATATGTGTATGTATGTATGTACATATATATATTTATGTATGTATGTATACCTCAGAAAAAAGTTTACTCCTGTTGCTTCCTTAAAATTTACTATTCCACTTAATTAGAAAATTTTTATATTTCATCTTTGTTTAATTACTTTGTATAATTTCCCCCCTGATGAGTCTATCATTCCTATATTGTAATTTGACCACATTTGACCAGAATAAAATTATTAACATTTTTCATACTTGCTTCCTACTATGGCAACTCAGACATGTTTTAGTATCAATATATTAATTAAAAAATTTAACATTGTACTTACAAAATGTCTACTGCTTACCTACCCCGATTATAGCAATTTGTTATGAAAGGAAAGGGAAGGACATGGTAATAATAGTATCAAGATTCTCCCCCTTAAGGGCACAGACTGGCTTGATATATACCATAACAAGGGAGAAGCTCCCTTAGTTCTATTTGATTCCAGCATGAGTCAAACCTGAGAGCCAATCATATAGTAAATCTCCACATTCACTAGGTACCATAGCCAGTCTCAGAATTAACCACATGTGGAAATTTCTTCTTCTGTAAGTAAATAGCATAACGAGAAGCTTAGTCAAGACATTCTTACCTTAGGCCATGCCAACATTGTCCCCTCAACTTTTCCCAGGACAAACATCCACCTGTAACAGTTCTCAGATTGGAGCACATGCTTTTTTCTACTATTGGATTCATGAGAATTTGGACAACTGTCACTGTAATCAAAACAATATTAAATTATACTCCCAAGAGTTTTTACCTCAAATAGTAATATTTCACTAATCGCAGCTTAGGGATTAAGTATTATTACTTTTGTCACGTTTTCCTAACGGTTACAATTCATTAACCCTTTACTTATAAATTAAAACTAACCACATCTTGTAGTTTCAGATATACAGAGAATACCTGATATTGACTCATATTAATGTACCCTATACATTTTCATCATTTTTAATAATTGACAGCCCAAAATTTTCAAACAAAAACTCATTCTTTATTATAGTAAGCTTGTAAATTCCCTCCTTTTGACAAGGAGTGGGAGAGGAGATCCTATTTTCTCAAGTCTGGGTCCTCAAACTTCAGTATTTTAGATTTTGAAATATACTGCTAGTAAAGCTAATAGGATCTCAATAGTCTGCCCAAATACCAAGTCTCAAGAGACAAAGGGTCTGTGCACTATTCCACCAAACAGTTGTTGTTTAATCATTTCAGTTATGTCAGGTTCTTCTTGACCCCATTTGGGGTTTTCTTGGCAAAGATATTGGAGAGGCTTGCCATTTCCTTTTCCAGATCATTGTATAGATGAGGAAGCTGAGGCAAACAGGGTTAAGTGATTAAGTGACTTGCCTATTATCACATAACTAGTAAGTGTCTGAGGTCCGATTCGAACTCAGGTCTTCCTGACTCTAGTCCTGGCACTCTATCCACTGTACCACCTAGCTCCCCAAATGGTAAATTATTATTATTATTATTAATATCATCATCATGATTATCTCTTTTAAAACAAAATATATCTCATTAAATATTGAATAGTTTTCAGATATCTATTTTATTACATTGCTTTAAAAGCACAATTCTTAATCTAATAGCATCCAGATTAAAAGAGATGTTATTTAGCAGTATTTCTGATAGAATGCTTTCTCATGGCATCTCACAGAATAAGAAATATTTTTTAGAAAAACAATAATCCTGTATTGACAACGCAAAATAAAATATATTACCATCAGATGACATCGATTCCACCAAATGCATTTCCAAACTGTCTTGCATAGAAAATCATTCATTTCATCACGTTCGGCATTTTAGACTAATCATATCTAAAACCTGATATAGAGTTATCAAATATGGAACAATTACATCCAATTAAAGAAATGATAATAAGCACAATGGTCAATATTTATATAGTGTTCAATAAAAGCCAGTCACTGTGTTAAGCACTAGACAATCATTATGTCATTTGATCCCCAAAACAACCTTGGGAGGTGGATGCTAATTCTATTCTCTTTGCAAATTAGCAAACAGAGGTAAAGTTACTTGCTTAAGGTCACACAGGTAGTAAATTTCTGAGTCCAGGGTATAACTCAGATTTCCCTGATCCATACATTTTTCTAGCTTTTTTTATTTGATGCCACAATTAATAAGAGAAAACATTTCACCATATCATAATTTAATTACAAGACAAATCTCAACTAAATTAAATTCGGATTTATAACCACAAAATCAAAATCTCAATTTTCCAGGGCTATGACCTGCATTTTAAAATTTGGAGTCCAGAATTAACAATTAACTCATTTTCAAAGGTTTGTGGTAGCGCTTTCACCTTTCCATAACTTAATTATTTTTCAAACATCTTCCAAAGATCCAAATCAATCCCTTTTGCATTCATAAACTCACTCTCACTTTTCTTCCCTCCTCTTTCTCCCACAATGCTTTACACTTTTAATCCCAGGCTAAAAATAGGGAGAGATTCTAAGTGGCAGTCTCAAATTCCCACCCCCTTGCTTTGGAGCTCAGGAGATGCTAAAGCTTGGGAAATAATATCTCTGGAATGGTCTTTCAGGGGCAGAGTACTGTATTTACTAATCATATCCCAAACCATCTAAATAACTAATCTTCACTCATTGTATTTCTCCTTTGTAATTTAGCACATAATTTTGCACAATCTCGATAAATTATAATACTGTTACCCTTCTGGGCTCCTAATAACCTCCAAATACATGGTTTCTATCTAACATCTTTTGGTGACCTTGCTTCTAATTTACCTAAAGAATTAGTTCTGTTACATAAAGCTTTGAAAGTTCTACTTCAGCCTTCCCAAAAGATATTCTTAGTTCTTAGTCATCTCCCCCAGCCACTTCCCCTGTGAATTTCCATCCCCCTTATTCACAACAGAATCTGGGCCAAGAAACTGGGGTGGGGGGAAGGAAGAGGGAGAGTAATCAATCCTTCCTCATGGCCTTATTTTGGGTTAAATCACCCTTTCCATTTCTTAATTAAATCTTACTCATTTTTAATTTGATCCTTGATTTAAACAAACTTTTTTTTCTTTTCATGGTCAAGAAGGAGTCGACAAGAATAAGTGAACTATCCACCATATTGATCACTGGGATACCTGACATTTCCACCATTCTAGCTATTCCTCAGGAATCTGATGAAGATAGTGTAGTGGAAGAGGTACTAATCTTCAGAGTTCTGACTTTAACAAACAATCAGAAGTCTTTATTAAAGAAGTACTATATGCTAGGCAGCTAGTTGGCACAGTGAATACAGCCAGCCTGGAGTCAGAAAAACCTGAGTTCAAATCCAACCTCAGATACATACTAGCTGTGTGATCCTGGGCAAGTCACTTAACCCTGTTTGCCTTAGTTTCCTTATTTGTAAAATGAGCTGGAGAAGGAAATAGCAAAACAGTCTAGTATCTTTGCCATGAAAAGCTTAAATGGGGTCATGAAGAATCAGACACAAGTGAAATGACTGAACAACAACATATGCTAGGTGTAGTACTCAGATCTTTCTTCTCCTTTGCAGAACTTGTTCCTGAATTGAATTATTAAATTTAACCACTACATATCTTGGAGTTTGTAGCCTTGGGTTTTGGTTGTGTTTTTGTTTGTTTGTTTGTTTGTTTGGGCGGGGCATTGTTGTTGTTATTTCTTTTTTTCCTATGGGCAATCTATGAATTCCTTCTCTTGGTATTTTATTTTCTGTGTTCAGAAGTTCTAGATGGTTTTCTTGTATTATTTCTTTTCTTGAGTGAAATGACAGATTTTAAGGAAGATCTTTTACCCCCAGTCTTTCCACTCTATCCCACACTGTCTTAATTATTTCTTGTCTTGTATTATATTGTCTTGTATTATTTCTTACATTATTATAGTGCTCAGGTGTTTTGACTTGTATTCTGGGAAATTTGTAATCCTTGGGATAGGTAAAGAGCTCTAGGGTTGGAATCAGGAAGATCTGAGTTCAAATGTGACTTCGGACACTAGCCATGTGACTCTGGGCAAGTTGCTTAACTCTTTGTCTCAGTTCCTCATCCATAAAATGAGCTAGAAAAGGAAATGGCAAACCACACCAGTATCTCTGCCAAGAAAACACCAAATAGGGTCATGAAAAGTTGAATAAGACTGAACAACAAAAATCCTTAGGCTGTATCCATATGTTCTGTCTTCAAGGTCAGTATGTTTTGCTTGGAGAGAGAGCATATTTTCTTTCAGTGTTGCTGTGTTTCTCTTCTTCTAGGTTGTTCTTCACTTCTATATATTTGCATTACTGATCATTTGTTTTCTTTGTAGTTTCTTTGCATCTCTGAGGGTCCAGGAAGAGAGGGATTGGGGCATGGAGTTAAGCACTATTTCAAGCCTAAACAGATGTGTTCCTTCTGTTCCTCTGCTCTCCTGCAACATGAATTCTGCCACAATATAGGCCACCAAGGTCCCAGCAAAAGTCAATAGCATGGAGCCTGGATTTCCAAGACATTGGAAAGAGGGAGGGGTGACTGGGGTGTGGTATTGGGTTTTTTGCAAGCCTGTAGGTGGGTCCTTAGGTTGACTAGTGCAGCATCCCTGGATGGGGAGAGGGTTCTACATGAACTCATCATGGGTGTCAGATGTCAGTTCATTTTTTTGGCCTTCTTTTGCATATCAAAGTCAAATAGAAACAGATACGCGTGGACCACATATTGACTGAGAAAACCACACATGAACATTACTTATGTTGCATTGTATTTTTAATTATTTGTTCTGCTCATCTCAATTACACTTTAATCTGGCTCATGCTGGGCTTCCTCTGCTTTTCATTCATAAATTCTAAGATGGCAAGATTTATTCCTTTCAAGTTCTTGTCATTTCTGTTTCAAGAAACAGTTCCTCCTTGTCAGTCATAATTATGTCCAAAAATAACCATTTCCCTCTTGGTCTCACGAAAAATAAAACTATCATCCAAGCGTGTCAAAAACTTCTTAGCTGCTCTGCTTTTAGGTCCTGAGTACATATCGATAGTTGAAACTAACCATGACTAACATGCACTGACTCCAAGAAAACATTGTTATTTCACTCTGGAACTCATCCATTTGCTTCTTCTGGCTTACATATACTTGGCTCTATCCTGTGGCCTAACTTCTTTACTTTGAGTAGAGCTGTACAGGTATGTTCTGGATCACTGCCTTTCTGCATATCCTATGGGCAAGGAAAGCATTTTACATTAATAGCCTTGACTATCTCTTCCAATAGCCTGCAACTGACATAAAACTCCCTAAGGGTATGGGGAAAGCTTTTAAGTTCCTTAATCAATCAATCACAAAGTTGTTCTGGGTAACATTCAAAGTCCTTTGATAATCCTAACTTCTGTTAGAAGCTTTTCTCCTTCCCTCTGGTTACCATTATCTTCCTGATAGGATTATTTTCAATTTATAACAGCATATATTCAATTTATACCATATACATGTCAATTTATTTTGTTTTTGTTCAGTCATTTCAGTCATGTCCAACTCTTTGTGACTCCTTTTGAGGTTTTCTTGGCAAAGATACTGGAGTGGTTTGCTATTTCCTTCTCCAGCTCATTTTAGTGAGGAAGAACTGAAGCAAACTGTCTGAAGTGATTCTCCCAGTGTTACACAGCTAGTTAAGTGTCTGAGGCCAGATTTGAACTCAGGAAGATGAGTCTTCCTGACTCCAGGTTTGGTCCTCTATTCACTGTACTATCTAATTATCACATGTCACATGTGTGTATATATGTATATAAACACATATACACAAATATATGTATGTGCATGTATATATAGTTTCTATAGTTGTTTGCATATTGTTTCCCCTGTTAGACTGTAAGCTCCTTCAGAACAGTGGCTGTTTTGCCTTTCTTGTACACCCAGTGCTAAACACAGTTCCTGACACAGAGTAGGAACTTAATAAATTCTTGCCAACTTTATTGTAATAGTTAACATTTACATGGAGCATTAAGATTTTCAAAGGCATATGTGTGCACATGTATGTAAGTACATAAAATCACTTAATCTTCACTACAAACCTGTGAGGTAGGTACTATTACTATTAACATTCTTCAGGTGAAGAATGGGGCAACTAGGTGGTACAATGGATAGAGTGCAGGGCCTGGAGTCGGGAAGATTCATCTCCTTGAGTTCAAATCTGGCCTTAGACACTTACTAGCCGTGTGACCCTGGGTAAGTCACTCAAGCCTGTTTACCTCAGTTTTCTCATCTGTAAAATGAGCTGGAGAAGGAAATGGCAAACCACTCCAAGTGTCTTTAAGAAGAAAACCCCCAATGGCATCATGAAGAGTCGGTTATGATTGAAAAGCTATTGAAATCAGATAAAGAAACTGAGGCTTCAATAAGTTAAGTACTTTGCCCAGGATCATATAGAAAGTAAATCTTGGTAAGGCAACATGATATAAAGCAGAGATATCAAATTTGTGGCCCACAAGACTCTGGAGAGTACCAAGACCAAATTAGAATGTAATTGGTGAATATTTACCGAACCAATTAAAAATACAATGAACCAGAGATGACATTACATTTTAAAGCTAAATCCATGCGCAGCCAGCAAGGATGCTTATGTAAGGAATAGTGGCACCTGTTTCTATTTGAGTTTGACACCATGGGTGGAGAGGCTAGAGTACTGGACTTGGGACTGGAAGCCCTGGGTTTGAATTCTACCTCAGACATTTACTGCCTCTGAGACCCAGGGCATCATTTCACATCTCTAGTGCTCGATTTTCTTATCTATAAAGGAGGAGGTTGGGTTTGATAACTTCTACAGTCCCATTCAGCTCTCCACTTCTGCTCCTATAAGTATCTCTCCTTGGGGGAAGCAGATCCCAAGGATTCCTGACCCCATGTGGAGCACTTTGGTCACGTACTCCACCGCCTCCTTCTAATAAACCACTTAATCTGCACTACAAGCCTGTGAGGTAGGTACTATTATTAGCAACATTCTTCAGATGAAGAATGGGGCAGCTAGGTGGCACAATGGACAGAGAGCAGGGCCTGGCATCAGGAAGATTCATCTCCAAGTCTTCTCGAGGACATTTTGTAATTTGGATCTCATTAACATGTTCCAGAGCAGGCTTCAGGGTTAAACAATTGATTCTTTCCTTATTAGCTCATCTTACTACTATGCTCGCTTCACTGACGTAGGCATGGCTCCCCTGGAGCCAACCTGGACAGTGGTTTCATCTTACTTTCATCAACTTTCATTGGCTTTCATCAACTTAATTTCATCACATTTTTTTTTCTTTTCATGCTTTTTTTTATCATATAATTAGGTCTACATCATGGTATGCAGCTGACCCCAGGTTGTCAGCGGAAATAAAGATCTGGCAGATTGCACCAAGATGGAAAGGCTTCAAATAACAGCAATTATAATAACTAATATTTATATATAGTTTACTATGTGCCAAGCACTAGAGCTTTACAATTATTATCTCATTTCATCCTTAAAAAACCCTTGTGAGGTAGATTCTATTATTAGAAGCTACCTCATTTCACAGATGAGAAAACTGAGATTAAATGATTTGCCCAAGGTCACATGGCTCATAAGTGTATGAGGCCAGATTTGTACTCAGGTCTTCCTGACTCTAAGCCTTGCACTCTGTGTACTGAGCTACCTCACTGTTTCTCATGAGTTCCTGGTAACAGACTATGTATTTTCAACCTAACGAAGAATGAAGGAGATATCACTATAAGGAAAGGTAACTTCTAGGTAATAAATTATCTGTCCAGAGCAACCCATGAGATTAAGAATAATACAATTGGTGAGCAATCCCATGTGATCCCCTTTTGCTTATGCAGTGAAGGTGTCAAAATAACAGAAAATGAACAGAATGTCCTGAGAATCAGATGGCTCTCAGACTATCTATAAACATTAACTTATGTCTTGATGTTCTAAATTTAAGATCTTTGTCCAATTACCAGTGAGCTGACATGCGGCTTGAAGAATGGAGTCACAGAAAATATGACGTTTAAAAATCAGATCCTTATCTTCATTAATCTCTAAGTGGAAGAACATTTTTTTCAATTATTTAAAAGCATTATTCTGAGAAGAGATCCATAGGCTCCCTTAGCCTGCCAAAGGGGTCCAAGATAGAAGAAAGGTTAAGAATCCTTACCACAAGTGAAACCAGAAGACAAAAGGAAGTTGGCATTATTGGGAGGTTAGGTTATTGGGGAGAGCCAAATAAAGAAGCTGATAGGTGTTATTTTATTGTAAATTCAATGGCAAGAAGAGAAGTCATCTCTTGTGTCATTGGATGATTTTACATTTTAGAACACATAAAAAGACTACCATGACGATAATTGCAGTTTATTTGCTAAAATTTATTTAATGCAAATACAGAAAAATTCAATGGAGAACTCATTATACTCCTTCAAAGTAATCAACGATGTGTAGTATTTGTTACATAGGGTTTTTTAAAGTAAACAGTATGAAGTGGAGATGTATGTTTTCATATTGGATCCTCTTGTGTTGTGCTGTGTACATCAAAATGCTTTTTTTCTTTTTGTATTTAAGTTCAAAATGAATTTTAAAAAATTTAAAAAATTAAATCAGCATAGACTTATTACTAGGTAATTTCAAGGCAAGATTGGGTACAACAACACAGTAAAAATGTTGGAAAATTTGACTCAAGAACAAAAAGAGGCTAAAGGTTTTCCACTACACAGAAGCCTCTACCCACTTACAATTTAGAACTACTTTCTTCCAAAGAGTCAGGAAGTGTTGGCTATAATCAGTACCAAATAACATTTAGAAAGGTGGTAATTGCAATTTTACAGGAAGCAACCGGTTCATGAAATAAAGGATATTTCTAAGTCCCATAGAGTTATAAGAGTAAGGATTTAAAAAAAAAAAACAACTACAAATCAGAAGACAAAAATGAGAAAAAGATACATCATGATATGAAACCAACTCTAACCTGATCTATTTAAACAAGATATTAATATACTCACATTTTTTTTAAAAAATGGGCAATGGATAAAAGAACAGTCATTTATAAAAACTATCATAATTTCCTAAGGAAGTTTGACTCATGTAAATCAATTGCTACAAGGAGGCCAAAAGAAACTAAGAACCCTATCAGCAGCAGCACCTGATTGCTTTGCCAAGAAACACATGAAAACCAAGAGCAATGTTGATTTCAAATTTAAACATCTTTTAAAATATTACAGAATAATACAGTGAGAAGTTATGAGTAGTAGTAGTATTGCCTTATAAGGTTAGTAAATGAAAGGAGGAAACAAGTTTCCAGAAAGTTTGGTGAAATGTATAATGAAAGCATTTAAGGATGAATTAGGACAACCAGGGAGTAAAATATGGAGGGGAGCAGAATACACAGAAATTTGGCCAGAAACCTCTTTCCCATCAAAAACTAATGCATACTGCAATAGAACAACTGTTTTGGGACTTTGTGATATCCCCAATGTGTAATATGAGGATTAAAGAAAACAAAGTCAGAAAGAGAAGCTACATAGACCAAGTAGAGAGGAGCTCCATCTGTCTGAATACCTAAACAGGGAACACAAAGAGTACTAGGAATGGGGAGGGGGGAAATATGTATAAAGAAAAGGAAAGGTTGGGGCTGGACAAAACAATTTTAAATATTTCAGTTATTTTTGCCAACTACAATTATTCTCTCTCCATACTTAAACTCACAATTCTCCAAACCCATTCTTTGCTTTCTCATGCCTTTGCTTGTGTTACTATTCCTCTATGCTTGTAATGCTCTCCTCTTAGCATCCCACATATCCCTATTGAAGTTAATCATCTTTTAAGACCCAGTTTGGATCTCCCTTTCTTCTTGAAGACTATCCTGCTCCATGAACTTCAAATTATTTTCCTTTCTTAGAAGCCTCACTCTCATAGATATCACTTTATTCTACATCCCTTATGCATTTGCCATTATAGAATTTAGCCTCTTTATTTTTTGACTTTATATCCCTACCACGTAACACAGTGCCTACAACATTATTTGTTAGTTGACTCTCCTCTGTATCAGAGACACCTCAGTACATCCTCTCTCATGTTAAATTGTAAGCTCCTCGAGGACAGAAATTACTTCTGATTGTCTTTGTATCTTCTCTATTCCTGAATCATTGCTCTATATATTGTATGCCCTAAATGAGCATGTTGTTGAAAATGAAGGGTCGGAATAATTGGAGTAGACCATACATGGTGGTCTGGAATTTTTTCCAATGAAACAATAATATAAGCCAAGAACAAGCACCCAACCATGCATCATTTTCAATTTCCAATTCTGCATTCTGACACCATGCAATTTCTGTGTAGGTATACCATCCTGGTTGCAATGGTATAATTCACGGCTATGGTTTCTGGTGTATCAACTTTCATTTGCCTTTTAGTGTGACAATTTAATAGATAGGGTACTAAGATAATTGCCTCCATTTTCTTTCGATTTTCTTGGGGTTGCAAGTTAAACAGGGAAAAAATCTATTCATCAATACTGGAGGCATTTATTAATCACCTGGTAGATTTATTTAGTATCAAGACAATGTCTAGGAAGAAAAATTCATTGCAAACACTTTTCAGGGGCTTGCACATTTTCGACAATTAAAAATGTGGCTCCAATTCACATAACAGCACATCCATCTGATTAACAATAACCTTTTTGATAAATGAGTCTATGTTTGTAAGTCTGGTTTGTTGTGAAAAGTATAGACAAAAAGTGCTGACTGGCTGCAGGTGATGCTAATTGGGATGAAGATGCAGGTGCTCGAACTTGACCATGACATTAGTTACAAATCAAGTGCATTGTACTCAGAGCATAAGTGTGATGTGTGGGTGGGTGTGGGTGTATATGCAAACAACTACAGTGGGTACCAAGTTAAAAATGATAATACTGATACCAGTAGGAAAATTTGCATCAAGTGAAGAAAGGAGTATGAATAAAGTCAGTGTATCTTTGGCCACTCACTCACTTATTCACTTACTCCACTTTCCATGAGCCCCATGGGATGATGCTAAAACAGCGGAGGGGATTTAGGATGCCCTCCATTCTCTTCTAAAACATTCCATCTCTCTCCTTCGAAACACTTATTCCTTGCATGAAGCCTCCCCACTAGATTCTGATCACTTTAACTACTCCAAAACTTCTGTCTATAACGCTAGTCTATAGGATCTGTAGTAGCAAAGAAGCATTTATCATTTCAAGCCCTACCTCTTGCAATGCTTAACACAGTTGTAAATATACAAAAGGGGTCTAATGTTTGGTGAATGCATCTATAACTATATAGCTACTAGCAGTTGGATATTTCCTTATGTTACTGTGTGCTTCATCTCTTGTATATTTTAGAGAAAATGTTATTCTTTCTCATTTCTATAAAATGTCTTTCAAGTCAGGGCCCTGTACTGGTTATGATATCCTGCTCAAATTGTATTCCTTAAATAGCCAGAGATTGAAAGATGTGAGGATCTGAGCCCCCACCCTCCAAAAAAACAATTAGGGAGTGGTTTCAGAATAATTTTGATGGTCATTGTCACATTATGCTTATTTTCAATCTATTACTTCATGAGAATCATAGGGTCATAAATTTAGAGGAACCTCGGTGAGGGATCCTCTAATACAACCCCAGTTGTTGAGGAAAAGGAGATCAGTGAGATTTTACAACGTGCCCAAGGTCACACAGGTAGTAGGAGCCACATCTGAGATCAAACCTGGGTGCTTCGATTCAAACGCTGGGCCCTCTCCATGACATCACACTCTCACCCATTATCTATTGTTAGTGAATTCAATCTTTTCCGTTGTGGTAAGATGCATGTTTTTTTATTGTAGGAATAGGGGCTGGAAATCAGGAAAGGCACGTCTGACTGATAATCAACAGCTGGGAGAATTCAGGGCTGCAATGAACAGTTTTCTGGTTATAAGAGTACATGGGATTGTGGTGAATTACATGGTTTGTGAAAAATATTTGCAAGGTAACATTGACCTACAATTTTCCTTTCCCACAAAGCATGGAACTAGGAGAAATGATCAAACTACATCCTTGATCCTGTATCCTTGATTTTGATGGTTGCCAAGTGACTGAGGATCCTGTCAGAACTAACTTTACAAGGAGGCAGGGAAGGTAGAGAGACCAGAAGCTCCTTGAAGCCTTGCTTCTATTTGTATCCTGAGAATTTAGCACACTGTCTGGCACATAGTGGGCCCTTAATAGATGTTTATTGATTGATTGGCTGAGGTAGTAACTTACATGGTGTGCTTTAGAGGCCCAACACTGAGAAGACTGTAATTTCATTACTTTAAGGGAATGTTAACTGATGATATTTCTTCAAACAACATAGATCACCACTTGCAACATACAGTCTTAGAGTTGTCTGAGTCACCTACAACTTAGATGATTTAGATACAGTCATGCAGTCAGGTACAGGACTGGAAGCCAGGTCTTCCTGATTTTGAGATTTTCTCTGCATCTCTTGTGACCTGATGCCTCTAAATCTGTCACATTTTTTGAATTCCCTTTAATTCTCAAACATCTTCTTTTAAACTATAATAAAGAGACCAAAAATAATAAATTCAACAATCAGCCTATAAATAATAGTGAGTTACCTGTTCTTTAATTGATGCATCAAAGCAGTCTGAAGGAGTCGAAAGAATACTGAACTAGAAACCAAAAAAGGTAGGCTCCATCAGGCCAACTTGAAGAACCAGAGGAAATCCCTTACAACTCCATACCTCTGTCTTTCACACATGCATGTTGTGAATATTAAATAAGACAATCTATAAGAAAAAGCTTTTGAAAATAGAAGTTTCTTTAATGGAGCATTAAGGTAGTTTGGTCACATGGGGAAAGCACCAGTTTTGAAATTATAGGAACTAGAATTAAATCTCATCTCTGCTATTTACTTCCTGTGTGACCTTGGGCAAATTATTTTACTTTGTGTCTCATTTTCTCCTTCTGTATAATGGGGAGGAGGGGACGGATTAAAGGACCTCTGAGGTTTCTTACAAGGTCTTAATCTAGAGGGGAAAGAGAGACAGAGACAGAGATGCAGATAAGCAGACAGAGACTGACACAAACAGAGAAACCGATTATGGGAAAGAATGTGGAAAGAAAGAAGAAGAATGAATGGAAGATATCTAGTCAAAAAGAAAAAAATAAATGAAAAGAAGAGGAATGAGGGAAAGTCAAAAGGAGAAGAGAAAGGCCATATTCTGCAAACATCGAGGCTGTAGCTCAGGGGATCAGAAGAAGGAATAGCAATGGGGCAGTGAAATTCAGTGATGCTTTACGATGCAGATAATCTCAGAGGAGAATAGGAAAGCTGGACTGCCATAAGCAGACTTTTCTGTCATTACCGCTGCCTTAAGTAATTTTCTGGGGGAAAACAAAACAAAACAAAGGAAGAATAAAAATAAAAATAAAAAAACAACTTGTTCTCTTCAGTGGAGAGGCAATAGTTGTGGGAAGCATGCAACATAAACCTGCTTTAATAATTCTGCTTTCCTGGTTCCTGATTTGGTATGGGCATTATTTGTTTAATAAAAACAAATCACAGGAACTCTTAAGAGAAATAGTCTGAAGGTGATAGAAGTGAGGTGTTAGTGTGGAGTAGTTAAAGGAACAGCAGAGTTAGAGCCAAAAATCTAGGTCTGACTCCTAGCCCTGATTAGCTATGTAACCAAGGGCAAGTCACTCAGGTTCACTGACCCTAGTTCTCTTATCCATAAAGTAGGAGTAAAAACACCCTTTCCACCTTCCTCATCAGGCTATTGTGAAGAAAGTGCTTTGTAAACCATGAAGTTCTCTATTTATGTTCAATTTTGGCCTCTTGCTTTTGGGACAGAGGATCTGAGGTTTTGTAATAATATTAGACTATTTCACTAAAAGTGCTGACACAATGAATCTTTAAAAAAAAAGCTTTCACAGAATAATCTTATATTGCTAAAGACATCTATTACATTTCTGTATACATAAATAAGAAATAGTGTTGTCCCAAAGGATGATAAATCTAGTCAGTGGGTAAAATTTGCACTCCACATAAAATAGTATTCCTTGACATCAATCCTATCAAATACTCTAAAAAGAATCAACATTAAAAAAAAAATAGTACAGTGAATAAAACAGCTGGTGAGGAATGTTTAAAAATTCAGTATATGTTTCTACAGTACATTTGGAAATTCATACTGACTACGTGAATAAGCATGTGTTCACATAACAAATGACATTTGTCAATTCCAAAAGACAATAATGGTATTATTCTCATGCAGCAAAATCATTGTTCATCTTAATGCCATCCAGGCTCCCTAGAGCAATGACACCTTGTGCCAAATCCAGTTGTTATAATATTGCAAACTGCTATAGCATAGATGTACTTTCCAGCACACAACCTATGCTGAGGGCTTGTTTAGGAAGTCCTTGTTAAAAAATCTTCGTGCCTCAATGCTACTGAGGGAAACGGAATAAGGAGATGGGTTCTGTCTTCTGTATTCGATGCTTTCAAATATAGCATTCTTTATCACCTGCAAAACAGAAAGAACAGATTCATTCAATACGTATACTCATGACCTCCTACATGCAAGGTACTGCGTGGAGTACTAGATGTAGAATGACTGAAATCTTTTTAAAAAGAGAGTCTCTGTGGGGCTGAGCCAAGATGGTGGCTGGAAAGCAGGGACTTGTGTAAGCTCCCTGCCAGGTCCCTCCAAAACCTATAAAAAATGGCTCTGAACAAAATCTAGAACTGCCAAACACATGGAATAGCAGAGGGAAGCAGGGCTCCAGCCCAGGACAGCCTGAATGGTTGCTGGGTGAGGTCTATCATGCAGAGTGTAGCAGAGCCCAGCGTAGGCGGCAGCAGGACCAACCAGACCAGAAGCTGGGCGGAATGGGCCCTAGCACCCTGAATCAATGAGCTGTGGCAGTTAACAGACTTCTCAACCCACAAACACCAAAGATAACAGAGAAGGTTAGTGGGAAAAGCTGCTGGGGATAGAGTGGAAGGAGTTCACAGTTCAGCCACCACCCCAGGGGCAGTGGAGGTGATGCAGCTACAGAACTACAGCTGCAGTTGCTTCCAGTCCTAGGCCCACCTGGTGGGAGGAATTAAGTGGCAGATCAGAGCAGGAGTGTAGAGCCTGCTTAAGAATGCAGTCAGGTCCTGGCTGGCGGTTCTTGGGGAAGGAGGAATGCTGGTGTGGCAGAGCTGACTGTATAGAAACAGCTCTGAAAACAACAGCACATCCCCCCAAGCTTGGAACAAAATACTCTTTACTCTACAAGCAGTCATA
>CM053626.1:271651724-271700729 GCA_028646595.1 Phalanger gymnotis
AAATGGGCTTTCTGGGCCTGGAGTCTTTTTGTCAAGATGTTGGAATGGGGAGGCTGGTTCAAGTTTTTGCTGTGGTGGGGCCTAAATAAATTTCTTGTTGTTTTCTCCTTAGAGAATCTCTCATACCTTGCGATTTCGGACCATTCAAACATATACATGATTATATTTGAGATCATAAATTCGGCCTTCCTACTACACTGAAGTATTCTTTTTATTTTTATTTTTTTGGAATATTCTTCAAGCAAAGGGTTGAGTAGCACTAACTGGAAGTTGAAGAACCAAATTTCCAATGAACCACAGATCCCACAAAGGGTGGCTATAAGCACAAGTTGTCTTTTAAACATAAGTGGCTAGCCTCTTGTGTCTGTTTCTTAGAAAAGTATTTCTTTTTCCCCCTCTGATTCCTAAGACAATAATGAAAGCACTTAAAAGGCAACAAGATTAAATGAACGACAAGAAGACAATATTTGGTGAGTTTGCTATAGGGTAGGGTTAGTTAAGAGAACCCTTTCTCAAAATTTAGTCTCTTTAATTTAAATTAGGTTCTCATCAATGCATCAAACAAATCACTTTCTCACTTGCTTAGAACACACACAAATAACTGAATGATTATAAATAATAGCCAATACTTGGAACAAAGTATTCATTTGATTTCAAATCAAAATTATAGTGAGAGAAATGCGTATTATGCAGAATTAGTTAATGTCATTTTTATTTTTCTATGAGTAATATGGTAAATTTACACATGCATAATCTATGCAATCTGGTTGTAAACTCTGTAGCCTACCATATCTGCCTAATATATGTTTATCTATATAAATATATGCACCTGACTTGTACTTCATCAAGCAGTCCATTCAGTTAGTCTTCATTAAGCACCTACTGTATGCCAAACATTGTGGTAGATACTCGTGATACAAAGATAAATATGAAATTGTCCTTATCTTCAAGTTTATATTCTCCTGATGCCTCTTACATGCCACTAGAGGAATTATGCCAGTATCTTCAAGTTTCCAGCTCTCCTTGAAGTTGTTATGAATTTCAAGGTCAAAGTAGTAATTTTGAGCCTTATAACTTCACAAATCACAGGTTATTTTATCTTTACTTTTTCTGTCAATCAACTCGTTAAAGACTGATTTTGTAGAACCATAATGGAGGAAGAATGACAAAATCCTCAGAGTTGACCTCTGCTTATAAAAATAGTATTAATTATGACCTACTACATGATGAAATAATAATATCCGGAAGCCAAAGAAACATTTAATTGTAAAGTTGTATTTTCTTTGAAACTTTACATTTGAAAATGTAACCAAGCTGGTGTATTACTTTTGCTGTGAATTCACACACACACACACGCACACACACACACACACACACACACACACACACACACACACATTATTGCTACCCCCTCCCAAAGGTAAGCAGTATCTGTGTTTAAGATGACTATTTGTATATTTAAATGATTTAAATTAGTTTTCATTCTGTGTATCTTCCTTAGAAATAATCCAGCTTCACTGAAGGTCTAACATGATACTTACATCTATGTTATTCAATGTATTGAAATGCATTAAATCATGAAGCCTTTTAAAAGCTTGATTTGGATATTGAAAGTTGAATGTGGAGAATGGAGATTCAGGGTCATCAAAAATATCAAAATCAGCAAAATCTTTCTCTTCCTGTGTTTCTCTTGGAATTCCTATGGCAACAGAATGGATACAAATGATGCTATTAATTTACAAAGAGTAAACTGTTTCTAAATGCCAACTAACACCCATGTTGAATTTTCCAAACTTAAATTTGGAAGAATTTTTACCAGGTATCTAGGCTAATTTCCTCGCCAATGAAGAAATTCTTTCTACATCATTTCTGCTAAAAATCATTCAATCTCTACTTGAATACTTACCCAGTAAGTAAAGTCACTCCTTTGTCAGTTAGCTAGCTTATTTTATTGTTTGATAAACCAAATTGTTAAGAAGCATTTAAAAAAAGTACATCCTTATGTTAACCTAAAGCCTGCCTCCAAATAACTTCTACTTATTGGTACCAGTTCTTCCTCTTGGGCAACTCAGTCTTCTCCATCTTATAGATGATAATACATAAAATATTTGGTGATCACTATTATGTTCCCTTGAAATATCTTCTTTTATTAAATATTTCTAATTCTTTCACAATCATAAATCATGGTCTGCGGGTTCTCTCTTTTAACACTATTTAGGTTACCAATCACCGATTATCTTCCTGGAGTGGGGGCAGGGGGTCCATATTTTAACATACTCTGCAGATGTGAACTGACTCAGAGAATACAGAGGACCTGTTTCTTCCATTGTTGGGAAAACTCTATTTCTATTGAATTAGCCTAAGTTTACATTAGCTTTTCTAGCTGTCATGTCACACCGCTGATTCACATAGAACTTTTAGTTGATGAAAACTTCCAGATCTTTTTACACAAGCCGTACTTTAAAGCTAGTTCCTTCCTCTGACCTCTTACATTGCTCTGCTATACCCCTCAAAAAAAGAAAAACAATGTCTGTTTGATAGAAATTTCCATAAATCATTCCCAACTCACCAGGAGCTTTGTAATTCCTGAAGTTGATATTGGCCAGAACAAAATGGATAATGGTTGGGCAATCTTTCTCTACATCACGATTTTTGGGTTTGAAGACATAACATTCCTTCAGACCTTCTCGGTCAAACACATAAGGATCAATCTTTGGAAAGGAAAGCTTATTCATTTTAGCCCACTTTTCAGCAAGCAGAATTTCCTAGGGAGAAAACAGCAATATTTGTGACACCTGAAGTCGTCTCTTTCCCAGGTCTTTCTTCTCGCTGTCTAAACGCTCAAGAAGAAATAAGGGCCCCCATCAAATACCTTCTTTACTTCACCAATATGTTTTCTAACTCCAGAAGGTAGCTTTATACCACTAAAATAAAGTTTAAATACTTCATAGCTAGGATCTTAACCAAGGCTTTTCCTAAGAAAACTTATGGAACTTATATTTGAATATTATCTCAATAATCCCCATTATACATTCCATCACCCAACCCTGAAAAAATAAATTTGCAGATAGAATCATAGCCAAGAAAACAACACTACACTAGACGTCAAATATGTTTTTTATGTGAGCCTATGAAAACATTCAGAGAAACGTAAGCACTACGAAGGTAGGGGTTGTTTTATATTATAATCGGCTAGTACATAAAGCAGTGCTTTACACACAGTGTATAGGCACTTAACTGTGTGTACTTATTAAGTTGAATTACCCTCAATTCAACTTTATTTATGTCTATGAGAAGCTATCAAATTATAAATTCTGAGCTGGTTTTTCCCCAATAATACTTCCAAAGATAATAAATACTCAACATCACAG
This sequence comes from Phalanger gymnotis, assembly GCA_028646595.1. NCBI lineage: Eukaryota > Metazoa > Chordata > Mammalia > Diprotodontia > Phalangeridae > Phalanger > Phalanger gymnotis. The sequence goes on from CM053626.1 coordinate 271,655,096, forward strand.
TGGTTGTCAGTGAAAAGTTCACTCTGCAAATGACCGATTTCTTATTTTAAACTTGGGGGTTGGGAGAATAACACTAAACACTTTATAAAAATAAGAAAAATAAATTTTAAAAGAAAAGAATTGAGTCATTGACCAGTTTGTTATATCTACACAAACAGCCACAACTATTAATATCCATTCAGGATTATTCAAGACAAAACCAGAAGGAGACAGGAGTATGGGAAAGGAGGAAAGAAAGGCTAATGATTTTGAACATAATGACTCAATAACCTTACTAGTTATATTTCCCTTACTGCTTGGATGTGTAAAAGAAAACGGAAAGTGAAATTCATAAGGAAAAAAAAAGAACATGCTATTTTTAGGTAGATACTTTCTTATTGGTAGTCAGGAAGATTAGAGATTTCCATTTACAAGATCCTGATGGACTGCATTTAAAAAGTCACAAATTTAAAGTCAGAGGGATGACTGTAAGTCAGAGGAGTCAGACTATGATATTTGATGTCTTTTTACAGAAGGAGTAAAACTCTGACACATTATTACTAGTCCAAGAATTCTTGCCAGATTTTTATTGTTTTCATTTAATTTAACTTGATTTCCAGCCAGGTACTGCAAAATTATAGAAATGTGCCGGAAATTTACCTTTAGAAGCACTTTTTGGGGGTCATTTAAACAATCATATTTCCACAAAGTCAATCACAGGAAGTGTTGGATTTTTTTTAATCCTCTCTTCTTATATATTTTTATTTGAATAGTAACATGCAGAAATTTGCAATATGACTTCCAAAAGGGCAATTTGTAAAATATATAAGCTTGCAGAACCAAGAGAATAAAATACACAATGACAACAAGAATTAGTACAAAGCTAATGCTAATTGGTGGCTGAACTCAGCTGAATTGCAGACCAATTTTGGTGCCACAGGAGATATTATAAAAGACACCCCCTGAGTCTTTTCCAGATCTACACTTATGATCTTGGTACAAAACTGGGAAACTACAATGCACAATAATTCTATTTTTCAGACAGTAGTTTTGTTGGTCAGTTTTACTGAACTATTTTCCTTTATCACAAGGGAAGATTCAAAGGGGAAATAACCAGTATGAGAAACAAAAGACACCACTAAAACTAGAAAGAAAAATTATTTTAAAATATAAGCTCATTCTGGATCTTAAAATGTATTTGAAAAATTCATATAAGCTAACTGAAAGCAAGTTAATTTAGAGAAAAATATTTAAGTAGATTAGGGATCAATTAAAAATCAAAGTAATAAGTAAGCTATACAAGAAAAAGGAAGTCTTTACCTCCCTTCCCCTTTTTTTTAATAACTTGGGGTAATTTTTGATTTCTAAAATATCTTTTAGAACAACATTTAAGTCACTGAAAGTAGACGAGGAAAGACACTGGGAGGAAGAAAGTAAGAGAGAGAGAAAGAAAGAGAGACAGAGACAGAAAGACAGACAGAGTAAGAGAAAGGAAGTAATTAATTTTTCCCCCAAACTATTTTTTTTCTTCTTAAAGCTGCTGTTTAATTTCTGCATGGTTATGAGTATATAAAACATTGCTGATTCTCATGTCTAATATTAAGGATTTAGGCTCAAGTCCCAGATAACATTGCTGAGTAGTTGGGTGGCTCCACTGGAATTTTATCATAGAAGGAGATTACTTCTCACTGATATGCCATGTCATGGGTGTAGTGGAATGTTTTAGGGAACCAAGAGGGTCATCACTCACCAGTAAGGGTTCTTGACGTTGGGGGTCACATAATAGCAGTACAGAGTCAATTAAGACCATTTAAGTTTTTGTTTCTTTGGTTTTTGTGTTGATTTTGATAGCCCTAGTCATAACAGATTTTCTTTGATTAGACAACTGAACAATCCAAGGTTTGGTTTGTGCTACATTTAGCAATTATTCCATGGTAACGAATCTTAGCAATATAAACTATAGCACTACTTTTTCCATGATCTCTTTGGATTATTACTTAGAGCTGGGGGTTGGTTAACATCTCTTCTCAGTCCCTTTGTGTGTTACACTAAAAAATTCTCAGTCTAGTTTTCATTGACAGGGCACTGACCTTCAAGAATAGTTATAATAGAGATGTCCTGCAAACTAGAATCACTCAGTTTTGCCTTTATTGAAAATCATGAGAACATTTCTCAGAGGCAACTAGGTGGCATTGTAGATAGAGCACTGAACTTTTCATTCATTCAAGCATATATTTATTAAACATCTTCTATGTGTCAGGCACCATGCTATGTTCTAGAGATACAAAAAGAGGCAAAAGACAGTGAATGCCCTTAGGGAGCTTACAGTCTAATGGGGGAGACAACATGCAAAATACATATATACAAAGTAAGCTACGTACAGGATAAATAGGAAATAATTAAAAGTGGGAAAACACTGGAATGAAGAGGAGTTGGGGGAAGCTTCCTGTAGAAGGTGGGATTTTAATTGGAACTTGAAACCAAGGAAGTCAGCAGTTGAAGTGGAGGAGGGAGAGTGTTCTAGGTATGGGGGATAGCCAGAGAAAATGCCCAGAGCTTAGAGAGGGAGGGTTTTGTTCATGGAACAGCTCAGAGGCCAGTGTCACTGAACTGAAGTCTGTATTGGGGAGTAAGATGGAAGAAGATTGGAAAGGTAGGAAGGGGCTAGGTTATAAAGGGCTTTGAATGCCAAACAAAACACTTTATATTTGCTCCTGGAGACAACAGAAAGTCATTGAAATTTATTGAGTAGAGGGATAACATGACTGGACTTGCATTTTAGGAAAATCACTCTAGTGGTTACATGGAGAATGGATTGGAGTGAAGAGAGACTTGAGGCAGGCAGATCCACCAGGAGGATATTGCAATAATCTAGGTGTGGAGTTCAAATCTGGCCTCAGGCATTTACTGCCATGTGACCCAAGGCAAGTCACTCAACCTCAGACTCCAACTCAGTTTTTTTCATCTGTAAATTGAGTACAATATTAGTACATACCTCTTGGGATTGTTGTGAGATATTTGTAAACCATTTTGCAAACTGTAAATTGTTATATAAATACTAGTTATTATTATTTTTATTATTTTTCTCCCAAGTCCCAAAGTAATCTTTATTAAGAAGACATGGAGACCTTTCAAAAGAATTTAATAGAATCATAAATACTGAGTAAGAAAGGAATTTGGGGATCATACATGTAGAGCTGGAATAGAGGTCAAATAGTTCAACTCCTTTTTTAATGGATTAAAAAAAGAGGCCAAGACAGATAAGTTATTTGCCAGTTGTCATATTAGTAGTAATTGATGGCCCCAGAATTCGTATCAAAAACTTCTAACTCAAATCAAGCAGCTTTCTCAGTACACCATGACGCCATTTTTTTCTGCTACCTCCTCTTCCCCCACCAGCGGATAAGCATTTGTTAAGCACTTACTGTGTGTCAAACACTGGCAATCCAATGAAAGGTAAAGCCAAGGTCCTTGCCCCCAAGAAACTCAAAGTGCAATGGAGGAAACAACATGTAAATAACTAGGCAGATGTACAGAGGAAATAGACGATAACTCCAGAGGAGAAGGAACTAGCAAATGAGGGGTCCAGAAAAGAGGGATCTGAGCTGAGTCTTGAAGGAAGCCAGGGAAGCCAAGAGGGGAAAGCGAGGAGAGAGCATTCCAAAAATGAAAGAATGATGATGAGAGCTGGACAGTCACATTCAAGAAACATCAAGCAGCTCAGTGCAGCTAGACCATCGAAATTCAAGCCCCCCGTGACTCTCCAATTTTCTGATAGGAATTTTTTTTACTATTTTAATCTCAAATGTAGGAAATGAGTTAATGGTGAATCAACTTCATTAAATCCAAGTTTGAAGTCTCCTATTAGTACATTTTGGAACTGGTCTCTTCCATTACACGGTATTTTGATAGGCCCTCCCACCATTTCCAGAGATTTCTCACATGAACTTTGGCATTCTATTTTTAATACTGACCATGCAGTATAACCTTTAAAAATATTAGTCAGTGATAAGAATCCGCCTATGCTATCATGTTACTTGTAGAAGTAAACCAGTTAGTAATACTAGGTTGTAGAAACAAAATTTTGATGGAGACATGATAAAAAAAAACTAAAATAATGTTTTGCTTCAAACAGGAGAGCCTATGTAATGTCTAACTGGGAAACAGATGATTTTTTTTTTAGCAGTTTTTTCCTTAGTTGTGAAAAATGCCTCTAATCTATAAAAAAAATAGTTGGAAAACTCACTTTCAGGGAAGCAAGCAGAATAACAATACAAGTTTTCAACTCATATCAAGTACTATTAAGTATACAAAAGCTTGTCTGGACATCCCCAGCCTCCACCTAAATCATAGTTAATAAGAATCAGACTACTTTTTCCAAGAATTCACCTGTTATGGATTCGTAACATTGCTTAACCTTCAGGAAATGAGGCATGGTGTTATGAAAAGAACAAGCCAATATCTGCCTACTGGACAGATGGTTTCCAATAAAAACATATCTATTTTAAAAGTTATTTTTTCTGCCACAGTTAATTTCCCCCAAATCAAATGTAACCCACTAAAAGAAAAGGAGATTGTGGTAGGGGAAGGGTTGTCCCCTGACTAACATTCTTCCCATCATTCTCTAAGCTCTCAAGGGTTCTCGGAATTGATATGAGGGCAAACTATGGTGTCACTAATCCTGACCTTGAAAAGGGGTGCTTATGGTTAGGAAACACAAAGAAGGAAGCAAGAAAAAGGAAACCAAAGTCACAGAAAGAGTATGGAAAATTGTAACAATATTTACAGGAAGTCCTGAGCCAGCATGGTGAGGACTATACAAGCACAATGTCTGGAGTAAATCCTGCACTACTGATCTAGTGCTGTCTGAAGACCATGATTGGTGACCTATTCTCGTCTTCTTTTTCTCTTTTAGTTCAGGGGAGCCATATGGCCAGCTAGGTGGCACAGTGAATAGAGCACCAGCCCTGGAGTCAGGCAGACATGAGTTCAAAACTGGCCTCACATACTTAATAGCTGTGTAACCCTGGACAAGTCACTTAATTCTGTTTGCCTCAGTTTCCTCATCTGTAAAATGAGCTAGAGAAGGAAATGGCAAACTACTTCAGCATCTTTGCCAAGAAAACCTCAAACAGGATCATGGAGAGTAGGACACAATTGAAATGACTGAACAACAACAGCTGTATGGTACATTGTCCACTCACTTTTAATCTGTTGCTTCCCTCACAGAATCTGCTACCTATCTGTAGGGAGGGAGAGCGTTGCAGGTATGGAATAGGTGTATGGGGGAACCTCCAGTGAAAAGGCATGGATTCGAAGATAAAGTGTCACATTCAAGGAACTGCAAGGAAGTTAATGTTACTAGCTGGGGGTGTTTAAAGAAGGTATTGAAGTATAAGAACACTGAAAATGTAGGAAGAAGTCAGGCTGTGAAGTGCTTTAAATGACAAATTCAGCATTTTGTGTTGGATCATGGAATTAAAAGGGAGCCACTAGAGTTTATTGAGTAGGGCGTGAAATGGCCAGACCTACACTTTATGAAAATCATTTTGGCAGTTGGGTGGAGGATGGAAGAGAGTGGAGAGAGACTTGAGACAGAGAGACTAGCCAGCAGCTGTTGCAATAGCCTAGGAGTGAGGTGATAAGGGCCTGCAGGAATTAAGGGAATACAGTATACTACAGCCAAAGAGATTTATTTCAACCATCAAATGAAGAAAATACTGACAGAGCTATGGTTAGAGAAGACATGAACTTTGAGATGGGAAAAATGAACTTCAGATGTTTAAAAAAAAAAAGCTTAAAGTTAACCAATTCAAACAGAGCCATTATGAAATGTAGGAGAATAACACCAGACTATAGCTTTTTCTCCCCAATCTGACTTGCAGATCTTTGAGGGAAGAGGCTATTTCTCATACCATATATCTTTGTAATTAAGCAAATTCAAAGCCAACAATCATTTTTAAGCACCACTATTTCACAGTATTATGTTTTTTTTCTAATTTTACATACCCTCTTTTTCTCTACCCCTCCCATCCCCTGTCACCTTTTGCCCATGGAAAATGCTTAGTATGTCATTTAACATGGAATCAGTGGTTAATGAATATTGTTCATTGGTCAACATTCACCAAAGCTTTGAGAGGGCAGCAAGCTAAAGTAGCTTTATCTGTTTGGAAGGAAAATGTACTTTTTTCATTGTTCATTAGGATTCTTCCTCTTATACATAATGTAAATCTACTTAAAATGAATACTTGCTATGACATGGTGATTTATTTAATCATCAACTCATTTCCTACATCCTACATCCACAATCTTCCCAATTATTCAAGTTCATATGGATCTGTTCCTCTTTTGATCATCTATAGCCAGAACCCAATTTTACCTTTAAATTAGAGGTCACTTAGTAGCTAGTCTTGGAGAGTTTTTATTTTGTTTCTTCTCCTAAGTGTTTCTTGTGTATAAGTCTGGTCCCAAAATATATTTTATGGACTTTGAAGATAGGATAAGATCATAACATCATTTTCTTGGAACTTTCACAATAGCCAGAATGATTAGGGAAGAGACAAGAGTTGTAAAGGAGACTATATAGCTCACTGCAAAGAAAAGAAAGTCTTGATTGGCTCTGCCAATTTACTAGCCATGTGACCTTGGCCAAATCTTGGAGGCACAGTCTTTTCATCTGTACAATGTACTTAATAATGTGCCCCAAAAGGTTGCTAGGACCACCAAATGAGGGAGTGGAAATGTTTTGAAAACTATAAAGAACTACAGAAATATAAGGCATCACTATTATATTTGAAAGCAGAAATGGATTCACCTTAAAAGGAGGACTGGAGTCACTTGGTCTCGCAGAAAAATCAAAGGAGATGATGAGATCCACACCTCTCTGAGGTCTCAAGATCAGAGGATATGGTAGATTAAATGTGAGTCCACTATCAACCACATGGATCTTTTTACTTTTGACATCTAGTGGCTCATAGATTCTCTCAAACTCATCAGGATCTAGTAGGGCGGGGTAGGAGGAGGAGAGGGAAGAAGAGAAAGAAGAAAAGCAATTAAAATATTAAATTAATTATTATTTATTCTTCAGTATCCTGTGGGGATAAGGTTATGTATACTTAGCTATATGCCATCCCTGGGCTATACATCATTTTGAAGAATTTAAACATTTCTATCAGTTCTGTCTTGTATTCAGTACTTCTGGGATTTTATCATGTCGAAACAACAAAAGAATTCAAGTGAATGGATGACCATATCATTGTCATCATAACCATCATTATAATGCTAAAACAGAGCTACACCTATATGATGCTATTTACTCATTATTACTAAAGCATTTCATTTAAGTTACTAATTCTGCTACTAGTGATTCATTTGCTCAAGGCTCTCATCCATACTCACCAATCTCTCTTCCCCTTCTCCTCTCCGGCCTTTCATTTACTTCCTCTGCTATAGCAGCCAGGATGCTTAGCCAAGTCAAGGATTAGAGGTTTTGTTTGAAGCTGAATAAAGCAATCCATCTAAATTGGGCCCTCATTTTAATGTCTAGTATAACTAAAATAGTGTGTTGATGTCTACAGAAAGAGACTGCATAAGATGACTGAGTGACTATTCATAATATGAGGGAGAAATGCTTACAAAATATAGATAGAAGTTTTATGGTTACAAACAGGTACATTTGATAAACATTTCTTCTTATTTTGAATCTATAAAATGATTTATTCTCTCCATTATAGCTTAGGGCATACACAAGAGAGTCAGGAATTGCTTGATCTCCATCCACACCAAAGGCACCTGTGTTCTCTGGGAATAAAGGGGAAAGAAACCTCTGCAGATATTCTTCATAGTACTTTTTAGACTCAACTTTACACTATTTAGTTGCTGAGACATTAGCAATAGTAAAATCCTCTTTAAACAGTGTGTTAAAACTCTACTCACACTTACTAGAGCAATGCTTTAGATCATCTGAAGTTAATTCTCTAAGCAAATACGTTGACTTCTTCAAAGACCAATCAATTATGGTCACTGTTTTATGTTCATTTAATAAAGTTCCTCCAGCAATTCACTTTTTAAAAAAAAAATAAGATTTATTTATTTTTAACATTCTTTTCTTTTTAAATTTTGAGTTCCAGATTTTCTCCCTCTCTCCCACAACTCCATTACTTGTTGAGAAGACAAACAATATGACATAAATTATACATGTGAAATCATGCAAAATATATTTCCATATTAGCCATGTCACAAAAAAGGAAACCCAGAGAAAGCGAGAAAATTATACTTTAATTTCCATTCACAAGTTCTTTCTCTGGAGGTGGATAGCATTTTTTTCATCATGAGTACTTTGGAATTGCCTTGGATCATTGTATTTATTCATCAAAGTACTCAAGGATTTCACAGTTGATCATCATTACAACATTGCAGCTCTTCTCACTTCGCTTTGCATCCACTCACATAGGTCTGGTCATGTTTTTTTTTTTTCTGAAACCACTCCCTGTGTCATTTCTTATAACACAATAGTATTCCATCACAACCACATGCCATAACTTGTTTAGCCATTCTCCAATTGATGAACATCCTCCTCAATTTCCAATTCTTTGCCAAAACAAAAAAGAGCTGCCATAACTATTTTTGTACACATAGGTCCTTTTCCTTTTTCTTTGTGCTTTTTGAGGTATAAACCTAGCAGAGATATTACTGGATCAAAGGGTATGCACAGTTTTATAGCCTTTGGGGCATAGTTTCAGACTACTCTAAAGAATGGTTGTACCAATTCACTATTCCACCAACGATTCATTAATGTACCTATTTTCCCTCAAGCAATTCACTTTCTACATCGGTTTGTTTTATATTGTACTTTTCTGCCTTTTATTAATCTCAGCAAGCTCAGCAGATGGGGGCAAAAATATAGAGAAATATGTAATCACGATGAAATTTCACATTTGGAACTTTCTCTTTTTTCTTTCTTTTTTTTTTGCAGCACAACAGACACTTTATTCCATAACTGGTTTACATCAAAGATTGAAATTGCAAGAGACTAAAATTAGTGCAGAATTTCTCTTGTCTAAACGACTAGGCCAGGGTATTTATGATTCTGGCACATAAAACTAACGATATACTGACTGGAAGGACATGTTCAACAGAAGAGACTGGCCATATCTAGAGCCATACTGTAATCCCATTTGCAAGCTGTATAACAATGCAAGGCAACTCTATGCAGGTTACATCACATATCTACTAAGTATTTTTCCCATAAGGTGAAGAGATGGCCTTAATATTCCGTTCATAGTAGATAAAAAAGAGAAAAATAACTGGTAATAGACTTGTTTGTCAGTTTCTATAGTTACCTGCCACAATTGAAAAAACTCTGAAGAAATAAATTTCTTCTTATCCCCCTTATTTAAATTGATTTCCTAGTTAAGTAATTCTGTCTGCAGTCTCTATTATTTGAATAAAACACTGACTTGATTGTGTCAAAGGGAGTTTTTATTACAGTTTGTCCTTACAGATTCACCATCAACAATGTGGGGGACATTATGTAGCCGGTATCAAAGAAATACTATTATGCTGTATGTGTGTTTCATATGTTCACAACAGGCAGGTCACACAGAGCATCACAAAAGGGAATATGTAATGTGTGATACAGAGGTTTATTTAAGAATTCTGGATGAGGCCCTGGGGAAGAGGTGTCTCAGTTTTAAGTCATTTCTTAAGACAGAGGGAGCTGAGAAGAGAAGAAGAAGAAAATGAAATTCTGGGGAATAGCTTGTTCAGAGGAGAATTCTGTTCACTTTGCAATTGACTAAAATAGGCAGGGTTACAGGGTCATCAAAAAAGGAGGTAAAAGAAGTTCTTACTAAACTAAGCTTACTTATCAAGTTTTCTTTCTTTCTTTCTTCCTTCCTTCCTTTCTTTCTTTCTTTCTTTCTTTCTTTCTTTCTTTCTTTCTTTCTTTCTTTCTTTCTTTCTTTCTTTTTCTTTCTGATATGGAACCCTAAAAGTCCATCCTTCTTTTATCTCTGGTCAGATCTGTCACGAAGGGGTTAACCATTTCCATTGGGTTGGAGTTCCTTCTTTCCTCTCCCAACATGTGGTCAATATTCTCTCCCTTGTTGGTATGGTACTTCCCAATTTTAATCTGAATTTGGGATTATTCTCCTCTGACAATTTGAAATATAACCATGACCAGCAAATGTTTCATTTACAGGATGTACATGATCAGATGTCTGAATATGATAAGAATTGAAAAGTTGAGCAATGAGGATTCAGAGAAATTTCCTCTGATTCTTAGGGCAAATAGAGAAGACAAATAGGTCCAAGTGGAGGATGACAAGTCTGTTTTCTTTGTGGTTTATCAAGGTTGAGTTCTTCCTGCCACCTAGCAAGATGGTCATTGAACAGTCTAGCTGAAGTATTTGTAGGTAGTTCCTTATGAGTGAGGGAAACAAGGATGAGTAAGGGTGCAGCTGTGACTCTTTTTTGCTGATTGAGTAAAAACATCTAGGTTGGAAAGGAAGAAATGGCTGAACAGAAAAAGAATGGAACAAGTGTTTTCTGAATTTTCCTTATCCCTAAATCCACAGGAAAGGTGGAGATGACTAGGAAGTTGATAACATGTAGAAACCAGCCACCATTCCATGGAAAATACCATTTCTTTCATCTGTGTAGGGGCAGACTCTTTCAAGTTGAAGAAAAATGACAATGGTTTCTTACTTCATTGTGGCATTTTATTTCATGCTTCCTGAGTCAGTCTGAAGGTTGTACTATTTGAGAGTTACAGGAGAAATTGGATTTGACTGAATTCCATCATAAATATTCAAAGAAGTTTGGAAAACAAAATAATCTATTTTGTGAAGCTCGTCTCAAGTCCACATTAGCCAAGTAGGGACTGCCCAATAGCTTCTTTTGTCAAGGACATGATGCTCCATTCTCTTTGAGTTATGCCCCTAGCATGCATATTCATTTTGGTATGTTATTCTTTTTTGGGGGGGTAGCATATTTTTTTTGTTTTTTAATAGATTCTTAGGAGAGACAAGGACAGAAACAGGAATCTAATAAAAAAGGAAAAGAAAACCTTTTTTTCAAATTTTAAAAAATATGCTCCCAAATGATCTGGATTCCCATATGAGAGGAAATCCTTTAGCATTTCCAATGGACCCCCTGTGGTGGGTTTATGGGAGGATATGAACAAGAGTCACACAGAAATGGGTAGAAATAAATGGGTTGAGACTTACACACTGTGGAAGGGACTACCCCCTCAGTGAGATCACATACCCATTGGAGTTCTGGGCAGCCCCACAAGGGGAAAGAGCATGTAAATGTAAGTACCCTCACAGAGCTTTATAAGACGCAAAGTTAGTATGGTATTTCCAAGACATCTCTTGTTAGTTCCCCTCATTTCTACTTAGCATGTTAATGTTTACACTTGCCACAGTCACTTGAATTTTCATGAAGGGAATTTGAGTTATCATCAGAAGACTAGGTTACAGCTTGCCTAGGTATGGACCTCTAATTGTTCTGGAATTTGAATCTCCAGAGCCAGCCCTGTCTCAGTGCACCCCTGCACAGTAATGCTTTCCCAAACTGCCACTTTGGTCATGATTCTGCTCAGGAGCCCATTTGTCCATTCTTTAAGGCAGAAGTTGTAATAGTGAGGCAGATTGTATTGAGGCCAGAATAGTGGCCTCGCATAGTGGTATGTTAGCTAAAGCTTTACTACCCAGAGAACTAAGATGAAGCAATATCAAAGTGGCTTTGAGAGGAGAAGGAAATATATGAAGACAAAAAATTTAAAAAGAGACAGAGAGAAAAGACCTCAGCCTCCTCATCTGTAAAATGAGGACATTGAACCAGATGGTTTCTGAGGTCCATTTCAGCTCTAGATCTATTAGAGTCAACAGTCAATAAACATTTAAGTGCCTACTATGTGCCAGGCACTGTACTAAGTGCTAGGGATACAAAAAGAAGTAAATGTTATTAGAGGGCAAAATCAGGAAATTTTAGAGAGAGAGAAGAAATATAGGAAAAGGAATTCCGTAGGAATCCTACTATAGGCAGATGATATATGGAAAAGAGAGTTTATCTGACCAAGACATTCTTCTGAATATATTGGCATCTCAAAGGATTTTCTGTAAGTCATTAAGATAATTGTTTCCCTTGTTCCAATCAAGTTTTAATAGTTTGTTAAGATTTATATTTCCTAGAATTATTCAGCTATCACATCCACAGCATAAGTACCACTTGGGTTGGAGAGAGAAGCCAATGACAATTGGACTTTCTTTATCATCCTTCCAGTGTACTTTTGAATTCTGAGAACTAATAAGGAGAGTGTATTGCTTCCCATGATATTTATCTGTACTATATGAGAATATAGTATGATAAAAGCCCATAATATCTGATAATAGTATGATAATAGTTTATCATTTAGGACTTTCAAATTCAGCCATTGTCTCCACTTTCTATTTCCTTGAAATTTTTAATACTGCTTTATAATTGGACTTCTTAAAGACAGAAGACTAGATTCAAATCCTGACTCTGCCACTTAATACATATAAATTCTGACAAGATTCACTTCTATGAGTTTTTCTTTCTTCATCTATGTAATGAAAACTATAGTATCCACACTAATCTTAGTTTTTTCCCTCTGAGACTACCCTCGATTTATCCTGTATATAACTTATTTCTACATAGCAGTTTGCCTATTGTCTACTCCATTGGGCTATGAGCTCCTTGACAACAGGGAATGTTTTTTGCTTTTCTTTGTATCACCAGCACTTAGCATGACTGATATAGAGCTTTAAGATTGCAAAGCACTTCACAAATATCATCTCATTTTGTCTTTGCATCAACTCTGGGTAGTAGGTACTTTAATTACGCCCATTGTATAGATAGATGGGGAAATTGGGATAGATAGAGGTTAAATCATTTGCTCAAGGTCACACAGCTAGTGTCTAAAGCAAGAGTTGAAGTCAGTTGTTGTCCTCTATCCAGTTGTCCTCTTATCCAGTGTACCACCAAACTTCTTCTTTGCATCACTAGTGAACACCAATATCTCCAGATTTTGTTATTTCCTCACATTCACATTACAGGGGAGCCTTAACATTGAGTCCTCAATGATTCACATAATTCACATAACAAAACATCTACCTGTTTTTTTCTGAATGACAAAGATAACTGAGGAAACAAGATTGAGGGAGTGGGAAGGGAACGGATAGCTGTATTCAAATAAGGTGCAATCTTGAACAGCCAGAACAATACAAAGCTTAGTAGCCAATATGCCAACACGTGCAAAATAAAGAGGTAGAGAAATTCCAGGAATAATTCAGTTAAGATCCTCCAATATGCATATATACCAATTCAACATATACTTTAATATACTCAACTTCAAAGCAGAAGAAGATATTTAAAAAGGCAGAAAGACATATCTTAGTAAATGTGTCTCAGGATCAAGAAATAAAGGCATTCAAAGGCTTGTACTTTACATAGAAGTCTCATCCTTATAGTTTTCAAGGAGGCAGTTGGAAGGCACTGGGCATAGCAAAGTACTACTACTACCGTGATGATGACTGCCGCTGCTGCTACTGCAGCTACTGCTACTTCTACTATTACTACTACTAATAGTATGTATTATTCTACTTCTACTATGACTACTACTAATAATAATACCATGCATATAGGGCAGCTAAATGGTACACTGGATAAAGGGCTGGGTTTGGAGTCAGGAAGACCTGGTTTCAAATCCAGCTATGTGACCCTGGACAAGTCACTTAATCCTGTTCGTCTCAGTTTCTCATCTGTAAAATGAGCTGCAGGGGGAAATGGCAAACCACTACAGTATCTTTGCCAATGAGAGAACTGATTATTTCTCTCTTGCATTAGTACCTATTAAATTAGGATCAAGGTTTTTCCCCTTTTCTATTTTCTAATCCAGAAATTAACCAGTGTGAGAAATCTTGGGCAAAGACTTACCTAGGCTAAGATCTAATCAAAGAAAGTTAAAGAAATTCTAAGTTTAGATGAATGGGTGGATTCCTGCTCATTATGTTTACTCAAGACTGGTATAGGAAAATGTGGATTCTCCCTTTTGTTAGACTGGCTATATGGAAACTGATAACTCACTTTGGCCAAGATTTGTGTGTTCAGTGTTATACCTCAAGACCCTCATTGTGATATAGCCCATTTCTCATTGTAATATTCATTCTCTCATTAATTGTTAACCAATCAAAGTTGATTGCCACCCTCAGGATCACCTGTTCTTCCAAGGGCATATAAACTGTGAGCCTACCATCATGAGAGGTCTTTAGCATTTGAGAGTGCCACTGACCTCTTTTATAAATAACATGCTAGACTTATTAATAAAAAATGATTAAATTAACCAGAAACCATGTTTCTCAAATGTTTTAAACATCATACTAAGAAAACCCCAAAAGGGGTCACAAAGAGTCAGAGATAACTAAAATGATTGAATAACCACCACAACAAGCATGCATATATTGCTTCAAGATTTGTAAAATGTTTTACATATGTTAACTCATTTGATATCATTATAAAAATTGAATAGCCTATAACTTAAGAGACAAGAAATAACTTATTACTCACATGATAATTTCTAAATAAATGATCTATATACAGTAAGGCTAGCTTCTTATTAGACTAAGCTCAAAGTTAACACCAAATTGTAAACAGTAAGAAACTCAAAAAGAAGATGGTGTGAGAGAAAATACATTCCTAGACTTATGGACTGTGACTTAGTAATGATAGTCTCATGACCAGTGATGGAGTGCACCTGACAAGGACTCCTAAAAATGCATTTGGCTTTAATCTTGGAAACCTAATCAAAAGTTTTAAACTGAAAAGGAAGGTGGAGAAAAAATTGAATGAGTATATAAACCAGACTAGATGTCATAAAGAGTAACTAATAATGCAATAAAAGAGACCCCCAGAAATCCACAGAAGATAAAATCCAAGAAAGGAACAAGCAACCGTGTGCAGATTAGGCAATAATTAATGTGAACTAGAGACCCTAATTCAAAGAGGCGTGCTGTTCATTACAGTTATCATTGAGACTGGTGGAACATGATATGTAACTAAAATATTTCTTAATAACAATTTTTATAACACTATGTGCCAGACACTGTGCTAAGAATTTTACAATTGCTATCTTATTTGATCATCACAACAACCCAAGCAGATAAGCACTATTATTATCCATTTTTACAGATGAGGAAACTGAGACAAACAGAAGTTTGTCTTGCCCAGGATCATACAACTAGTATCTGAGGCAGGATTTGAACTTGGGTTTTCTTGACTCCAGGTACAATGCTCTAATTTTAATCAGATGGAACAAAATAAATAGAAAGTTGGGATGGGTGAGAAAAGGAGGAAAAGAGAAAGCATTATATTTTTAAAAGATATACTCATATTGGGAAATCCAAAAACCAAAAGGGTGACATGGTCAAGAGCCTTTAAGTGAAGAACTAGAAATGATATTATTATCACATTATAATATAGTTTACCTGGAGAGAGGAATAAATGAGGATTTGGGGAAATGGATCACAAGCCTGGCATGGGAGTATGAGAAAATAGTGATACAAAAACCAGACAGGAAATAATTTCCTGACTTCCTTTTACAATCATTACATCCTTCAGAAAGCAGAGGAAAAATGAGAGCTTATAAATTATTTTCTTTTCTTAAATAAATGGTGAAACAGTTATTCTTTGCACTTTACCAGTGAGAAACTGTCACAGAGATGTTAAGTGACTTGCCAAGTGACCATAAAACTATTGTCAGAGCCAGGATTTATTTGAACTTAGTTTTCCTTACTCTAAGTACAGATAAATTAAATTCTGGTTTTGAATTATAAATTGAAATTATAAACCTAATTTGAAATTTGAAAGAATTTTTAATACCTTATACATGGGCATAGCATTATAAGCAATTAGAAGTTTGGATGAGTTAATGCATTTGAATTCAAGATAGCACCAGTGCTCAACATTAAAATCAGGTTCTTCTGTCCATAATTACATGTTCCCACAAAAGAATCAGAGGGATATATATATATATATATATATATATATATATATATATATATATATATATATATATATATATTTGGGAGCTTATAGTTACAGTAATTTTTCAGTAAATTTATTTTGGTGAATGAATGAGATAAAGACTATGATAGGGAAGCAATTGTTTTACAGACAACACAGCTCTAAGAGTTAAAATCAAGAACCAAGAGACAGAAGGTTTTTCTCTTTTGGGGGGAGGCATGACTTTGCTTCAAATGTCTTAATTATTTACCAACACTCTTCTACTTCTCCCTCCTATTTTAACATCTACCCTGGAATTTTCCAAAGATGGGCCAAACCCTAGGCATGGAGACATCTATTCCCCTGGTTGCTATTTCCCAAATTAGGATGTTTTATTTTCTTAGGACACTTTCTCAACAAATAAAAGTTGGGATAGAAAGAGTGCGATTCTTAATTTACTAGTAAGAACACCTGAAATGTCTGGGTATTTGTGCTACCTTAACTATGTCTAGTTGACTATCTATAGGTGACCTAGCCTTTCAAATTTACTGGATCCAAGGCTGAATAATGCTAAAAAAAAATGTATTGCATCTATATTCCCACTGCATTCAATCTAGTATTCTTTTCCAAACTAGAGAGTCAGTCTCTCAGTATGAGAAGTAATATCCTGTCTGAAATAACAGCAAGACAGCCATCACATTAGCAATAGTAATAAATCTGTGTTTGCTGTTCTAGACACATCATCTTTAAACCTTTCTTTTGAGGGCCCATGGATCTGATCATCCTTAGGCTTTTAAATAAGACTGAACAGGAAAACACTTCTACAAATCTATATAAAATCTTGCAAAATTCCCAGGAAGTTGTTAAAATGTTGGATGCAGGACAGTGGCGTACAAATTTCCAGACCGGAAATATGTCCCTGACAAAGTATTTATTATCTAAATACAGCTGTTACAGAGTAAACATAATGATTTCAACTATTTCTTTTTCAGAAAGAAAAAACTACTAATACAATATGCAGCCATGGCTTCTTTATAATCATTCCCATCACTGCTCTGTAAAGCTTACATTCATAAGAGAAGGAAAGATTTTTATCAGTATTGATTCATATATATAAACCAAGAAAATAAATGTTGATAGTGTGGTTGCATGAATTTTTATTTTGTATAATTTTCTGATACATACCAAATACATCACACATACATAGAAAATGTTCATTTAATATGATGGGTTCAGTTTGGGAAAATCAGACATATTTATAGGCACAGCTATAATAATATTTCAGAGAATCAGAGAACTTTAAAGTAGGAAGCAATTTCAGAAGTCTTCTACTCTAATTAAATAATGAGTTCATAAACTTAGAACGGTAAGGGCCCAAACAGGGACTATAGTCCTAAAGAAAGTGAGGCCAGTGAGAAAGAAAACTTCAAAGTACTAAGCTCTATTAATTGCTAAAGTGCATTTTTTAAATCACAGATAAAGCAAAAGAAATAGAGCTAGTAAGATAAAAAATGTTATTGCAAAGGAAAATGATATCAGCTTGTAATTATTTATATTTAAATTTTATTTGAACAGGTAGAAGATATTATAATAAAGCATAATAAAAAATTTTAAAAGATTGCATCAGTGAAAACATCTGGCCCTTCTAGTATTGTGTCTCACAGTCAGTACGTGGCAGAGCTGTCATTCAATGTCCTATGCTCTGACTGCATACTCAGTAAATATTCTATTGCACTGCATGGCCTCTAAATCCAACCTGACCCAAATAAAAATCACCCTACAATCTTCCTAACGAATTATCATACAGTCTTCATTCATGGGGAATCCACTGCTCTTCTACTTTGAGACATTTCTGACAGGTAGTGGCTTATTTTTCCTTATATTGTTCCAAAATCTGTTTCTCTGCCACATCCATGCTTCTCTTTGTTCTGCTCTCTTGACGCAAAGTCTAATTCTGCTTTTTAAGCTGACGTCCCCACTAGAGAAGTGTTTCAAGAAAGCAGACAGAACTCTAGATTTAGGGTTGGAAGGAAGCATTTAGGAAGTCCCTACCATGTGCCAGGCATTGTACTAAGCCCTTTACAATTATTATCTCATTAGTCTTCACTACAACCCTGGAAGGTAGGTGCCATTATTCTCCCCATTTTACAGATGAGGGAACTGAGGCAGTTAAGTGATTTATCCAGGGTCGCAGAGCTAATGAGTGTCTGAGGCTGGATTTGAACTCTGGTTTTCCTTACTCCAGTCCCAGTGTCCTATCTACTGTACCTCTAGACTATTTAAGATTTACATGACCTTGATGATATAACCATTCTATTCCTTTATCTGAAAAAATGAAGCGGTTATTTTGAGAAATTTCTAAGGACCCTTCAAAGGTCCAGCTTTAAATCCTATGATTTCTGCTTCATTAAATCTTTGATGATACTATCAAGTCCCCACCGCTATTACCAAGTACCTTTTTGCTAAGGGAAACAAATCCAGGATCTCCAACTGATCGTGGCATAACACATTAAAAAATGAAAATGAAAAATATATGGTGGATAATTACTTTTCTTAAACCATGGATGAGATATCTCTTGCTTCTGATGATATACCAAAGATCAAACTTTTCTCTAAAAAAATCCCACAAAATAAGTTCATTGTCACAAAATGTTTACTGCATATAATATGGCATTTGAAAAAAATAGAAATTTCACTAGAAATGCCCCACTTAAATCATAATAGCTCATTCTAAACACTTTAGTTTTATACAGTATTTTCCTTGCAACTCTACTTAGTGAGTAGTAAGAATATTATCATCCTTATTTTTTAGATAAGGAAACTGAGGCTTAGAGAGACAAAGTGAATGGCCCACAATTACACAACTACTAAGTGTCAGAGCTGAGATTTGACTCCAGGTTTTTGATAACTGAGTGTCCAATGTTCTATCTATATACAAATGCTATATGTATAGTGGGTTTTTTTTTTCTATTTCCAGTTTTGAACTTGTCCTTATATGAACTAGTTTCATAACTACTTTATGATAATGGATTTCATTTGATTCTTGCACCAATCCTATAAGCAAGGCAGGGGTGATAATATAATCCTATATTTAAGATGGACTTGAAGCTTAGGGTGACCCAGTGATTTAATCAAAACCATACTGACAGCAAGGGTAAGCAGGGGGAAGATTGTTCTAGAACTCTGGCTTTTGGCTCCTATTTAAACATATTTAAAAAATTACTACCTAAGGACATAGCATTTTATACAAGAGTAAATATAAACAAATCTCGTACTTCCTTACATACTCTTATCCTGGGATCTTTTCTACACTATTATCCTCAGTCAAAGAAAGGGCAAAAGTAAAGACAAGAGGACAATAATGGGAAAATCTATTGTAAAATGAAATGTAACCAAGAAAAATGAGCTGTTCCCTACAAGAAATCAGCCAATCCACTCCTTAAAGAGCACTCATTAAGTACTTAACTTATGTCAGGCACTGCACTAGAGGACAAAATAAAGAGAGACTATTGCCTCAACTCACTGGTCATACATATCTTCTTCCAAGTTCTACTTTTACTTTTCTTTAGTAAAAATGCACATGGAATGAGGTAAAGAAGGAATGTTTGATGAGAATTTTAAGAGCAAAGTTTGAAGAAGTTTTGTTGGGTTTTTTGTTTGTTTGTTTGTTTGTTTTCTATGAGTTCCTTTGCCACTGACTGGCTGTGAGGTCACAGGGGGTCCCTTCATCTCTCTGCATCTCAGTTTCTTCAACCGAGAAGGTTAGCCTTGAAGGACTTTACATTTTCTCCCAGATCTACACTTTGTGATGCTTTGATTCTATAACCAGGCCCACCAAAATCCATTCCTATCTACAACATATGTTATATAACCAATCCATAGTGTAACAGTAAAGAATAACATTTAAAATATTTGGCACTAGCAAAGGGATTTGTGTGCTCACCTGTCACAGCAGCATCCAATTCATCTTCCTCCACAGATTCCTGAGTAGAGATGCCTCTCAAAGGAGAGAGTGGGTAGGAGGTATTAAGGTTCAAACCCAGCATGAAGTTATGTACTTTCCCAGCACGTCCCTCTCGAGTGTTGAATAAGGTAGAATCACTCACCAAGGCCATTAGCATCCTCTGAACCCAACTTGCTTCGTTATTATTTTGATATTCTTTTTTGGCATCTGTATTTTCAGTGCCTACATACAAAAATATGTACAATCAAGATGAAGCCATCGGAAAAGAAAAGCATGTGATAGTTTTGGTTATGTCAATTCAAAAGCTAAACATTAAACATTATGATTTCTGATTTTCTATTTTCTTATGATTTGGGGTATAAACAAACGAGTTTACTTACTGTAGCAACTATGTTACTTGCAGCTACTGTGGCTGTGTAAGGCCAATAACACCAGCACACAGGAGAGCTGGTAGCACAGGCTCTTTGATCAGCTTTTCTAAGGAAAGCAACTTTAAGAGGTTTACAATCTCACTTTAATCAGAAATACATATATCATTTAGTTAGTTCAGGGGAAAAAACCAGCACCCTGAACTTCAAAGAAAACACAAACAGAAATTACAAGCAGAAATTATATAAACAGAGCAAAATAACACAAAACAGCAGACAGGCTTCTAGCTGTCTTTCTAAGACGTTACATACATAGCTACCAGAGAGAGAAGCACCAACATCTGGGTTTTCAAAGCTGAGGGTAGCTCCTTGGTGGCTACCCAGAGTCTCCACACCAACACTTTTCCAATGAGTGTGCCCCCAAGCAAAACCTCTCTTCCTGTAGTTCTGAGAGTTCTAGCTTAATGACTACCCTCAGAGTATATATATGTATATACCCTTTTTCATGGCCCAAGGGCTTCACACCTCTCAAGGGTCTCACATCTCTCAAGAGCTTCACACCATTCATGAACTAATTAGCAAAAGGGTGTGGGCCTTCCTACAAAGGTAAGACTCAATCAAAGGCACTTAATTGCCTTAGTGCTGAGAAGCACTCCAAAAGAAAAAACAGTAAAAAGTCTCACTTTGCTTGCCCTTACACTTACATAAACAAATTGAGTAAATATTTATAGTTCCCCCTAAAAACGGTCCTGGTTTATTTTCCAGTTCAAAAACTGGGGCTTTTTTCTCAAAGAACCAAACCCTGGGCGGATACTTCCTCCCTATAGTGTTTCTCTGAGTCATCATCCTTTGTACCTTATAGTCAGCCTCATTTTACAGTACCTGATGCCACAAGAGTCCCACCTTCTTTCCTATCCTTTCCTTTGCCTACCAATGCCAGCCCAATTCTTCTCAATAATCTACTAACCTCTGTGCTACCCCTGCCCCTCATTGAATTTGCCCAAGGTGCCTGAATTCCTAATTGTGGTATATATATTTCATATTCACAAAGAATAGGTGACTGAGAAAAGGAAATTTTAGTGGGGAGGGCAGGTGGGAGAAATGCAATCATAGCTGAAGATGAAATTTTAATGGAAATAACTTTCATAATTTTCCACTCCTACAGCTCCTCTGTGATTTGAGAGATGCTAAATGTCACGAAGAAAACTTTTTACCTCTCCAGGTCACACTTAAAAGTTCATCATTCCACCCTTAGGCTAGACATGATATGGAATATAACCCACAGTAATTTTCCTCAAAGGTTGGGTCCTATTTGTTTAATCATCACCACTGCTCATGGTCTATCCCATTACATTTGATATACACAACACTGAAGGGAGAAACCTATTAGTCAGAAGACAAATCATTATTTATTTTTATAATCATCGTAAATAGTCTTAGATTGTAAAGTGTTTTTTCTTCTATTTTCAGTTTTGAACTAGTCCTCATATGAGCTAGTTTCATAGCAATTTCACAATGATGAGTTTCATTTGATTCTTGTAACAATCTCGCAAGCAAAGCATAGGTGATAATGTTACTCATATTTAAGATGAAGCATTTGAAGCTTAGGGAGACCAAGTGATTTGTCCAAGACCGTACAGATAGTAAGGCTAAGCAGGGGGAAGATAGTTCTTGAAGTCTGGTGTTTTGGCTCTTATTCAAACACATTTTTAAAATTCCTACCTTATGACACAGCATTTTATACATGAGTATGTAATATATAAGTAAATATTTTAAAAGTATATAAATAAATAAATAAAACACAGATTCTTCCAAAGTCTAAACCTGTGGCTTCAAGGCTACATGTGGCTGTCTAGGTCCTCAAATGTGGCCCTTTGACTGAATCCAACCTTCACAGAACAAAACCCCTTAATAAAAGAATACAATCTGTAAAACTTAGACTACTATCATGTCCTTCAAAAAACATCTCTACTCTGGGCTAAGCCATTCCTTTCAGTTTTTGCTCCCTTCGTATGATCTCGAGGCCCTTTACTGTTCTAGATGCTCTCTGTTTCATGTTCTCCCATGTTCTCCCATGTTCTCCCATGTTCTCCCAATTTATCCATTGCCTTCCCAGAATTTAGTGCCCATGACTGAACATAATACTTTAGATGTTGTCTGATCGGGGCAGAATACGGCAGGATTATTGCCTCCCCAGGCCCAGACAACATGACTTTCTTAATGAAACCTGGGTTTCAATACCTACTGGGAACGCATGGTTTTATAGCCCAACTCTATTAAGAAACTGTAAATCCCAAAAGAAAAAAAAGTAGGGGAACCTTTTAGGTGTTAGCAATAAGATTTCAAGTGGTCTTCAATTTTAGCCTTTCTTTGGGGCTCAGTATTCTTTCAACTTTTATATAACCACAGGTGTGTAGTATTTCTTTGATGCACATTTTGGTACAATTGAAGCATCTACCATATTATGTCCACTTTTTGGAAATTTTTGGAATGGCCCACTTCCATTACTTCAATGTTCTGTTTATTTATAACCAATGGAGGCCCAAATGGGTGGGACAGGGGGAAGCCAGTTACAGAATAAAGGCAAGAACAAGCCATGCCCATTACTGTTGAATCTTTATAAAGAAACGTGTCTTACCTTTGGGCTCCTGCGATTCATCATCACTGTCTGAACTATCATTGCTCACGATATGTTTTGCTGTGATATTTTCTGTGGAAAGCAAACAAAATAATTCTGACTTGAGATGCTATAGGTTTCCAATATTAATCTACCAGTTTAATATATTTTCAATTATCTCTCTAGCATTAAGGGAAAAAAATCTCAGCATAACAAGTGAATCTGTTTAAACATTATATTCTTCTTTTAAAATCATGATAATAATCATGTCCTTTCCAAGAAGTTCTCTGCTATTCCAGAAAAAAATAATCCATTTTCATTTTTTTTTTAACTAATCCACTTTGCTTTGGTAATTCAAAAGAAGACAAGCTAATTTAAGGTGAATATATGAAAAGTAAAGGAGAAATCTAAAAGGACTTACATATCGTTTTTCTTAAGGTGAAAAAATGCTGATTTGGGTTATAATTTTATTTTCTGAAATAACTTGTAGGACCATGAAATGCACCCATACAATGCATGAGTTTTCAGTTCCATCCAAATAGAGTGAGTAAACAGAGCTCAAGCTATGCTAGAATAGTTAGGCTAAGACAAATCCTATCAATCTGGAAAAGATTTGGAATAAAGGTTACAAGAAAGCAAAAGACAAAATGCCACACCCCGAGGTCTTTCTAATGGAAAGTCCCTCCAAAATGAAATGTGATAATGTTCTTATCTACCTGCACTCTTGTGGAAAACTTCCAGATTTCTCTGACCCTGACTTTGAAATTATTTTCCTTGTAATTACTTTTAGTTAAGAGAGCAATAGAGTATAGAGGGTCAGCTTTACAAAAACTTTCTTTAACCTATCCTAACTCCATGTACAGAGTCAAGTAGGGGGACACCCACTGAAATCTCAGGTCTGAACCCATCCACCTCTCCTGCCCTCAAATTAATGCAATAGAATGCTGGTTTGTGTGTCTGTGTGTAAGTATGCGTGTGTTTAAATGTAATAGCATGGATAGAATTTTCAGCATTTGAATCCAAGGATGTTCTAGTAGGCACTGTTTCTACTTTCCACAGGCCTCTTTGTTTATATTTGGCCATTTCCGAGTAGGCACCAGGCATGAGAGCACATAGCCCTAAGCAACCACTAAGTCAATGAACATACCCTACAGAGAGTTACCAGGATTCCTAGGTAATTAGTTAAGGAGTCAAAACCAAGAAACTCAGATGCATTCAAGGATTATTTTACAATTACAGACAGGGGCCACATAGACTTAAATCTTCTATTTCAGTTGTGAACTGATCCTCATAAACAAAAATCACTGTACTGTAACTACAGCTAAATATGGAAAACAGAAAAATTATATGATTACTGATATCTAATTACAATGATCCAAGGAGAAATAAAAATGATTATATTTTCTTCTCATGTAGCCATATTTACATGCTTAGAAGGACATTTTCTGGTTGTTTTCTCATTCTTAGCCTCTCAATAGGGATAGGAGGAACTTCACCAGTGATTTTTATACATATAAGGAACATCCAGATAAGGTAACTATATTTACCCATACAGCTCACCACCTTTTCCCAGATATTACTGTTTTGGAGAGTTGCTGAGAGCTTTGAGAACTGAAATGACTTGTCCAGGGTAACAGAGACAATATTTGTCACAATTAGGACTTGAACTCAGGTCTTCATAGCTTCAAGTCCAGCTCTATATTCACCATGCCATGCTGCTTCTCCCTCTCGTTTTATTAATTACTTTTTTTTTCACATTCCACATTTTGATTTAAAAGGCTGCTTCCCTGAATATTATCCTCACTATATGAGGCTATTTTCAATGTCTTTCTAGTAGATATCTGTGCCCAAAACTCCTATGTTTAACCAGGGTTTGTGGAAGGTTAAAACTTTTGGCAGTTCATATTCACAGACTTAGATTTAGAGTTGGAATGCATCTTTAAAGTCCACTAGTCTAATGCTCTCATCTTACAGCTAAGGAAACTGGGATCCAAAGATATAGTACAAATTTCCCAAGATTATCTGAGTATTAAATAATCAAGCCATGATTTAATCCCAGTCTTCCAACTGTAGACTAACGCTCTTTCAAATACAACAATTTGTTTCAGGTCTGTTTTCTATTAAAGAAGCAGTAAGTTGAAGTTACTCAAACATTAGTACAAAAAAGTTTATATGGATTGTTATCTTAAGAAACCCTTGGGGGAAAAAACCAAAAACTAAAAATACTTAGGGCCTTCTGAAATGATAATGAGTAAAATCTAAACTATTGCTCTAAAATCAACTCTCAGTGACCTCTTCGTTTTAATTTTGGGCAACTCCCTCATCTCATCTGGTTTACCAGATCAGCCCACCTAGAGGCCCTAAACTTGAATGATTTCCTGCAAGTCTTACCCACAGATTTTCAGAAAGATTACATCAGCTGCCAAATCTCTAGCCACAAATCAGGATGAGTATCTCATAACGAGAGAATTATTCTATCGATTTTATTATAAAAGTCTTGCTTTCCAAACACTTTTGAGGAGGGACAGGGTCAGAGGAAATAGAATAAATGGAGGGCGGGATAGGATGAAGGGAAATATAGTTAGTCTTTCACAACATGACTTCTATGGAAGTGTTTTGCATTGATTACACATGTATAACCTGTATCAAATTGCTTGCCTTCTCAACGAGGGTGGGTGGGGAGGGAGGAAGAGAGAGAATGTGGAACTCAGAGTTTTAAAAATGAATGTTAAAAATTGTTTTTACATGCAACTGGGAAATAAGATATACAGGCAATGGGGTATATGAATCTATCTGGCCGTGCAGGAAAATAGAATGGATAAGAGAAGGGGAGGGAGTGACAGAAGTGAGGGCAGATTGGGGGAAGGGTTAATCAGAATGTACCCTGCCTTGGGGTGGAGGGATGAGAGAGATGCTGAGAAAATCTGGAACTCAAAATCTTGTGGAAGTGAATATTGAAAACTAAAAATAAATTAACCAATAAAAGTCTTGCTTTCTTGGTCATATACCATTGTCCCAAGCACTTTTCAACACATTTCAGCTCCATCCGTTTCCTGATTCACAGAAAAATAAATTCAGAATTTACCAGGTTTGAAAAGAAATATTTCTTTTCACATAAAATGGTAATGATGGCATTCTCTTTTCTTATTAGTACACTGACTGAAAAAATGATATGATTTTATAAAACTGTGCCAAGTAGAAATAAGGAATCAGATATAACTTCTATTTTAACAGTTTGGTTATAATCAATTTATCATTGTTTCTTATGTCTCCCAGTTTCATTTGAGAGATTACTCGATTTTCAAACTACCATCTTAAAACCGATGTGTGATATCAGTGCATCTAGCTTAGATGCTTGTCACCTCAGTCATCCATATAGAAGAGAGCATGGTTCAAGTTGTTGTTCAGCCATTTTTCAGTCATGCAAAACTTTTCATGACTCTATTTGGGATTCTCTTGGCAAAGATACTGGAGTGGTATATAGTATCCTTCAGCTCATTTTACAGATGAGGAAACTGAAGCAAACAGGATTAAGTGACTGATCCAGAGTCACATAGCTAGTAAGTGTCTGAGGTCACATCTGAACTCAGGAAGTCTTCCTAAATGTCTCAGTGAATAGAGTGCTGGGCCTAATGTCAAGAAGACTCATCTTTTTGAGTTCAAATCCAGACTCAGATATTTCCTAGCTGTGTTACCCTGGGCAAGTCACTTAACCTTGTTTGCCTCAGTTTCCTCATCTGTAAAATGAGCTGAAGAAGTAAATGGCAAACCATTCCAGTATTTTTGCCGAGAAAATCCCATATCGGATTAGGAAAAGTTGAACATGACTAAAACGACTGAAGAACAACTCCCTCGTTGGTTCTGCCCTCACACAACATGTGCTGAGGGAAAAAAAATCAAAGTCTCCTCTATTCACTGGTATTTGACTTGCTCTGTCTCAATCTCACTCTGAGTCTCCATAAGTAAATGAATTCATGGTAGATGGCCTTCATAGTATAAATGCTAATAATAAAGCATCATTTTAGTATTCAGCTTTAGATTTTGATCTTTGAAGTTTACAACGTTATAAAATAACTTTAATCTTATGAAACAAGAATTTCCTATGGCCACAAGTGATAATCTTATCCCTAGAGATGTCAAGGATTTTAGAAATTTATATAACTAAAAGGATTATTCAAAATATTTGTTAATAAAAATTAACTCTTTATTCATAAAGGGGGCTATAGGGAAATTCACCAGGTGTCCTAAGTAATGCTGTTATGATGACTCTTTTCAGAATGGTCATGAAGCCAGCTAATTATGGTGGCAATAATAAGTTTTCCTTAACTTCCATCATTTGGGGGTAAAATAAGTAATTAATTTTAGAAATTTTTTTTCTCCATTCTCCTCTGTGTCAGTGTATCTTGGAGTGAGATTTGGGTTTTATGAACATTCTTCAAGGACTCTGCTGTTAGGTCATAGTCCTCATTCACTTTCCTGCTGCTATACCAACGCTCCATTACTGATTTCACAACTAATCTAAATTCAGCTTTCCAAACACTTTTATGGCCAGTCAAGCCATCTTGCTTTTGTGGTAAAAGAAAAGTTAACAGTCAAAATAAAGATGTGATGGGGTAAAATTCTAAATATCATATATATATTCTACATTTTCAGCAATGAAAACGGTGGGGTCACAAAGACCTAAGAATAGAAGTTCTTGAAGTTTATTTGTAAAAATTTACCTATTTAGAGTAGCCTATTTATCCTGTCTTTTTTAAAGATTTATTTATTTCTTTTTAGTTTTCAACATTCATTTACACAAGATTTTGCAACACAAATTTTCTCCCTATCTCTACCCTTCCACCCACCCCATGTATTCTGATTGCCTCTTTCCCCAGTCTGCCCTCCCTTCTATCACCCCACTCTCCCTTACCCTCTTTACCCATTACCCCCTTCCCCCTTACTTTCTTTTAGGGCCAGACAGATTTCTATACCCCATTGCCCTTATGTCTTATTTCCCAGTTGCACGTAAAAACAATTTTTAACATTTATTTTTAGAAGTTCTAAATTCTCTCCCTTCTTCTCTCCCTCCTTGAGAAGGCAAGCATGGTTATACATGTAGCATTATGCAAAACACTTCCATAATAGTCACGTTGTGAAAGACTAACTAGTCTTTATCCTGTCTTAATTTCTCATCCATAAGGAAACAATTCATTCTATAGATGTGACTCACAATACCTCATATTTACTTAGGTTCTTCTCTGTGGAAGAAACTGGTAACTATAGACATTAGGCACAAAACTCAACTCATGGGGTTTGGAAAGATAAGTGTTTTAGGGATAAACATAATATAAAGTCAAGAAACATCACTATTGTGATTTGAAATTTAGCTATCATTCTGTTCTCAATACTATAATATGTTTAAAAAAATAACAACAATAAAAAATGAAAAGGCCTATGGCCAGGAATGGGAACCTGTCGCCTTGAGGTCACATGTGTCCCTCTAGGTCCTCAAGTATGGTTCTTTGACTTGAGGACCTGGAGGGCCACATGTGGCCTCAAGGCCATAGGTTCCCCACCCCTGCCTATGGCTATTTGATAAAAAGTCTAAGTGGAAGGGAAGCTGATAGGGGGAAAGAATATTTTGTATCTCTCTTCATTTCCTCAGTGCCTTAAACATAACAAGTCTTAATAAAAGTTTGTTGAATTCATGGGACCATAGACATGGAGTTTGAAGGGACCTCGGAGACCTCTTATTTTGTAGATAAAGATAGTAAAGTACAGAGAAGTTAAGTGACTTGCCCAAAGTCATCTAGAGAGAGAACATCATCTGAGGTGAGACTTGAACCCTGGCAGGCCTTCTGACTCCCTAAAGTATACAGCCAAAGGTGTTTCCAATTTATCATGGCGGGACAGCTACAGACAACTAAAATAAGTATAGGGCCTTCTGAGAAGACTACAGGTATATAAGGACATCTAAATGTGTTTCGTATGACAACAAAAACAAAATAAGAAATAAAGAAAAAGATGTATAACTTGAAAAGGACTTTAATATATGAAGAAATATACAGAAAAAAATAGCTGACATACATACGTTAACTCGTTTCATTCTCACGACAAACCTGTAAGGTAGGCTATTATTTCCACTTTACAGATGACAGAATAGACTGAGAGAAGTTAAGTAATTTGCCCAGAGTCACATAGCTTATAAGTGTCTGAAGCTTGATTTGAACTCAGGTCTTTCTGACCCAAAGTGCTACATCCTAGTCACTATACCACCTAACTAAGAAACCTCAGTAAGATTTAAAAAAAAAACAACCTGAAACTTATTCACTTCCTCATTAATTATTGTTTTATGAGTTTTCACATTTTTTTATGTAAGAGATTTCATGAAGTCAAATCAATCTGAATGTTTAAATGAAGATTTGTACTGATTCTACCTGATCATTGAGATCTTAGAGATAGTTTTATGGTAGAGTAGAAAAAGTCCTGGATTTGGATTCGAAGGACCTGAGTTCAAATTTTAAATCTAATGCTTTACTGCCTTGGTGAATCCTAATAATCATATAAGCTTCCTGGGCCTCGCTTGCCTCATCTAGGCCTCTGAGATCCCATATTCATTTATAATCTTAGGAGCTTAAAAAATTAAAATTTGAGTTTCAATTTATGGAATTTATCTTAATAAAATTTATATATAGATGTATGTATTTTCTTTCTTTTCAAATTACCTAATTCTTCTTCCATGGTTGATCCTTTATTTTGGGAACCAGAAACTCCCAGCACTCTATTGAACAGTATAGAAAATGCACTACCCCAAACACCTAAAAAAGACAGAGACAGAGAAAATGAAAGTTAACTGAGATAAAGCCAAATCTAAAACAACCAAATAATCCTGAATTACCAGGCCTTGATCACATACCCATTAAGAAGTGTAGGGGGTTTTCTTCATATTTTTTTACAACTGTGCCCATAAAAAATTTGCTTCCAAACAAGTCAGGAGCCATAAATGTACCATATTTAGCCATCCCAATCTCATATGGACTGAATTCCACCCAATCTGAAAGTAACAAAAAAATTAGTTAATAGTTTCTAAACAAAGGTACGCACAGATCATGTCTGTCATTTTATAGTTAGTCTTTTCCCAAGACTCCCTCCATAGTCTAAAAATCTGAGTAAAGGCAATGAGATATAGAGAAGAAGTCCGGGATTTGAAGCCAGGAGACCTAGGTTTACATCCTGGACTTGAAATTACTTCTGCGATCTTGGGCAATGTAACCTCTTTGGGCCTCAGTTTCCTCATCTGTAAAGTCTGAAGAGTCCAGAATGAGAGCAAAATTATACTACTGGTTGACTAGAAGATGTCCTCAATAGTAAAAAAGGAATTTTGAAAAAGGGGTAGAGTTGGGGAAAGATAGTAAGTTCTGTTTTGGACATGTCAGTTTAGAGACATTTATAGGGCACCCAATTTTTCAAATATCCAATAGTCTCAGTTAGTCTCAATATTTTCTCATGGGTCTAGAACTCAGGAGAGATTATGGATACAAATACATTATCTTTTCCAAGAAAACTCCATGGATTAGTATACATCTGGGAGTCTTCTGTGTAAACACAACTAAATCCCTAGAAGCTGGTGAGATCACAATGACAAGGAATATAGAAATAAAAGAGAAGAGAGCCCAAGATAATGGAGGATTTGTCATTTCCTTCTCCACTGGATTAAGGCCATCAGAGATTAAGTGACTTGGCCAGGGTCAATGGCTGTATGAGGCCAGATTTAAACTCAGGTCTTCCTGATTGCAGGCTAGTGCTCCATCCACTGGCATAATAGGCACTTATTAAATGCTTGCTAACTTGACTTGATCAGGGACAACAACCATCAGAATATGGATTAGATAATAAATATCAATAATAATAATGGCAATCCATTACTCCAATGGGCCTACTGATTTCATCAATTTGAGTACTACCTCCACCAATACAGATCACAGCTTATCCATGCCTGTTTGTCCTGTGTGACTCTTTCCCATATCCACTCATAAATTATGTACGACGTTTCCATCCAACCTCCCAAGAGACTTCCTTTACTCAACTTGGCATTAGATACCAATTTAGTACAGGGGCTCCGACTGTAGTGAGTGTTTTATCCCCTTAAGTCCAAAAGGAAAAGGGACGTGTCTCATTTCAGCTTCATACCTATTTACTCCTTGGTGTAATATCAATTAAATTAGGACTTTTTTTTTTACTGTTTTAGAATGATAAATTAATAGTCTTTGAGCCTTACTAGGTGCAAAGCCCCAGGCCCAAACCCCTATCTACTAGGTATTAAGTCTATGTGGGAGTGAATCCTACAGAGTCCTAAGGGGAGTTGCTAAAACCAGAGTAAATAGTAGGAGCCTACGTTCTAGTTGCTCAGATGACTGTTTGATGACAGCTAAGGAGTGTATAAAAAGAGAGAACGGAACTATTTGTAGGGGGCTCTCATTCTTGGAGGAGTGCTGATATGGAGACTCTGGACAGCTGTAGTTAAGAGCCCTCAAGCTTGTAAACCGGGATGTTCGGACTTTATTAAACCCTGGTAACTATGCATTGAGATTTGAATCAGACAAGGTCTGCCTGTTGATGTCTGTAATTTGTTTGTATTTGCTCTGAAGTTCAGGGTGTTGGCTTTTTCCCCAGAACTAAGTGAACGATATATGGATATGTTGGATTAAAGGAAAATTGTTAACCCCTTAACATTGCTTTCCTTAGTAAAGCAGATCAAAAGAACCTGTGCTGGCAGCATTCTTGTTGGGCTTGTGTTGGTCTTTCACCCTCACAACAGCTGCTAGCCAAATTGTTGCAACACTTGGAAGAGTGTTCTATACACAGAGGCCACTTAAATATTTTGGATGAGTGAATGAATGTGGAAATTGCTCCTCATACGTGTATTGATTTGCCACTTGTATGGATACTCCTGCCCTTCTAATGGCTGCGTAGCTGGAACAATTAACTAAGTGCTCTAACACAAGCTCTCTCTTACAAATGGTGAATGGTATTGGTTAAAAACACAAGATCTAAAATGAGTATTTATTAGGGTGACATTTGTACATCTTTAAGATTCTGAAGAGCTTTAGAGGGACAGCGAACATTTTTCCCACTTATTTCATACAAAGACAGGAAGTTTATGGGTTATGAACTGCCTTGGTGCCTACTCATTTTCAAACATTCTTAAATAGACATTTTAAACATTGAGAAAGGAAATTTTATGGGACTCTAAAATACCATTTTCATCAAATCATTCCTCTCCTCAGAAGTTTCCAAACATCCTATCTATTCAAATAACAGGAATAGCTAGGTGGCTCAGTAGAGAGAGCTCCAGGCCTGAAGTCAGAAAGACTTCAGTTCAAATCCAGCCTCAGACTTTTACTAGCTGGGTGACCCTGGGCAAGTCACTTTATCCTGTTTGTCTCAGTTTCCTTATCTCTAAAATGAGCTAGAGAAGGAAATGGCAAACCATTCTAGGATCTTTGCCAAGAAAATTCTAAATAGGGACAGGAAGAGTTGAACATGACTAAAATGACTGAACAATAACAAAAATTCAACTAATGTTATTTATATCACTTAGGCATTTATCTGCTTTAGTTTTTTTTTTATATTTTATTTCCCAAATGAGACTGTAAGCTCCTAAAGAGGAGGGACCATAACTTGTATTTATTTTTCACACCCATAGGGACCAAGCCCAGTGCCATTCGCATCTTGGGTATGCAATAAATGCTTTTTAAAAGAATTAACAAGTGAATGAACCAAATCCCACCTCTATTCCCCCATTTCATCTTACCCCAATTCTTTCCAAAAGATGGCACCAGAGAACCTTTATTTCATGAGTAAAATTATGTTTCTTAAAAGTAACAGTTACATAAAAAAAGATTCAGTGAAAGCATTCCTGAAACATCTATTTAAGTGTGTTTCAATAGTAATGATTATTTCAGCACAGGGTGTAACTGGTGCCAGTCACCAAGGTCAGTAATACTAAGAATAGAAGTGAACAGCCTAAGCCCTGGGCATAAAAAGGTTGTCAGCTTAGCAGGCTAGGAACCTGCCCCTGCACCCCAGAGGAATGTTATCGGATACAGTGAAGGTGGCCAACAAGAATCAACATGATGAGATTGCTTCTACTTCAGTAATTTAATGAGCAAGAAAGTGGATGTATTCTGTTCAGACACCACAAGCCAAGACAAGTCCTTCAGGTGTTATATTTAAAGAATCAAAATGGGAAAAATAGGAGGTCTCTAGTATGCTTCTAACATAGTGAAATAATTCCTAAGAAATGAAATAATTTAAGTTGTTTACAGATATTTTATATAAAATTTTTATTCTTTTACTAGATGCGTAATTTCCATGAGATCAAGGACCAAGTTTTCACTCTGTCTTTTCACAGTACCTCATGCAATGCTTGGTCCAGAGGAAGTATTTAATAAATTGTTGAATGAATGAAGGTATATATTTTATTATTTCCCTAGTCTATTATTTTTTATGTTACTGGCTATAACTGAAATCTCATTAGTTTGTCATCTCCCAGAATTATAGCATAGAGCAGAAGGGTTCCATGGGAAACTTTCTAAAGAAGTCCATCATTTTACCTCCAAGTAAAACCACTAGGGAACCATGCCAGAAAGATTTTTAAAAGTTCCTATTCTGAAAAACCATAAGGTTCAATAAACTTCACTGCTACGAAATTCAATCTTGTGTCTAAACTTAATATTTCATGCTTACATCTTCATATCATCACACTTCAGAACCAGAGGGGAACTTTGAGGTCATTTATCTCAACCACTTGATTTTAGCAATGAGGAAACTGAGGCACAAAGTGCTTAAGTGATGATAAACACCTGCTTAGCAGCAGCACTGGGATTTCCAGCCCTTCCCTTTATTCCTTATGTTCTCCTGAGGTCCTCTCTAAATATCAGGGTCAGAACTAGTTACAGAACTCTAAAAAGGCCTAACCCAAGGTTGAGTATCAAGAGAGACACACATCTCAGCTTCTTGTCAGTTACAATACTTTTCAGGTATCAGCTTAATTCATTGCAATAAACCAACAAGCCCTTATTTAGCACCAACCTGTGTGCAAAGACATTGTGCTAAGCAAGGAATGAGAGAAAAAATTAAAATAGTCCCTGACCTTAAAGAACCTGGATTCTACTGGCAGGGTAGGAGGACAGAAATATATAGATATAATTAAACAAAAACAATATGCAAAGTAAATATGAAGTAATTTCAGGGTTAAGGGAGGTGACTGTTGAACTGAACCTTGAAGGGAGCTAAGGATTCCAAAGGCAGAGGTGAGGAGAAAGAACATTGCAAGTATGGGAGATGGCCTGGGCAAAGGCCTAGAGTTAGGAGATAAAATGAGATATGTGGTGGATATCAAAAAGGCCAGTTTTACTCAATTATAGAATGCATAGTAAGATGATTTAGAGTAGGGTGTGATAAGAACTGGATTTATAGTTTCACAAGCTCCTATAAAAGAACTTTTGACCAATGAAGGTCAGAACATTCTTTGTAATTAAAGTCTCATAGATTTGCCTAGACCACTGAAAGGTTAGTTGACTTGACACAGTTGCAGTCAATAAGGGATAGAGATGGGATCTGAACCCTGTTCTTTGTGCCTTCAAGGCCAGATCTCTTTCCTGTGCCATAGGGCCTCTCCGAATGGTGATATGAATTAAATAATAGCTAGCATTTTATATGGTGCCTTAAGCGTTTGCCTTTGACTTTGCAAAATACTTTGCATATGTCCTCTCATTTGATCTTCACAATAACTCTATGATATAAGAGTTATTTACAGTGGAAGAAAATAAGGCTGAAATAGATTCCATTATTTGGCCTAGCACACAGATAGTAAGGGTCTGAGACAGAATTTGAACTTTGGTCTGCCAAATTTCAATGTAAGGTCTTTATCCATTGTGCTACCTAGCTGTTTCACTTCAAGATTGCAAAGTCCTAGACATACATTATCTCACTGGCTCCTTAACACAACTCTGTGAGGATTCGAAATGTAAAGTGGGTTAGAGTCTGATTGTAGAAGGCTTTAAATGACAGGCATCTGCATTTTGTTCGAGAGACAAGAGGGAGTCAGTTAAAACTTTGGAATGGGGGGAGATACAGTCAGCCCTGTACCATATAATGACTGTTTGGTAATTGTGTGGAAGACAGGTCAGAAAGAAAATCAGTAAGTAGGAAAGGTCTACGTGGAGGCAATTCTAATAGCTCACGGTAGCGGTGTTGGAAATCTGAACTACAGTAGTGGTCTTACAAATGATTGCTAGGAGGTATATGTTAGAGATGCACAGAATCAACAATAACTGAAGACTGAATGAATATGTGGGATGAGGGAGAGGCAAAAATTAAGACTCTGAGGTTGTAAACCTGAGTGACTAGAAGCATGATTGGATTGATCTCAGCAGAAATAGTTCATTTCATGGACTACACAAGGTAACTAGCCGTCACTGATATTGTTTTTGTAATTCACAAAAACTCTGGCTCTTTTCCTTCTTTCTCTATGAACACCCAACCATTTTCTATCCTATATTTGCATAGCTAGGCTGTGCGGAAAGAGTTTGGGGCTTGGATTCAAATCCTGCCTTTTGTTTTTACTAGTAGAGTAACCATGGATAAGTCATTTAACCTCTTAGAGTCTTACTTTCTTACATTGCAAAATGGTGATATTAACATCCAAAGTACTCAGTCACACAGGGTCATTGTGAGACTATGCTGGTGGTTTTGAGCACATACCTTTACTAAAAGCCCTTATGAAACTCAATCTGTTAAATGTCTGGCATAATTGCTCCTATTTCTCACTCCCCGACAGGTTTCCCAAACTCTATCATGCACAAAAATAGTAACTTAAGACACATTAAAAAATACAAGAAAATGTGGAAAGAATAAAGTCGTACCTGCAAACATCAACTCTGAAACATCAGGTTTCACATGGAGACAGGTAAAGAGGGGCAAAGGACACTGTGCCTTATTGACTTTTTCTTTCAAACTACTTAGAGTACAGCTCATTCTCTGTTCAAAGAAAAAATAAGAGACAAAGGTGGGTTAAATAAAATAGTTGTTATTTATATAGCACTTTAAGCGCTGCAAAATGTTTTTTGCATATCTCATTTTATTTTTCCATCTCATTTTACAGAAGAGGAAAGAGATTTAGGGAAGTTAGTGACTTGCTCAAAATTAAGTCAATATGAATATGTGAGGTGGGATTTGAACCTAGGTTTCCCTGACTCCAAGTTCAAGGCTCTAGTCACTAATCCATGCTACCTCTTTAACAGGATGTTTCTACATTGTTTTGGACCTGCATAATAAAAAGTATGTTGGTTGCTTTTAGAAATCTATGTAAACAAAATGAAAGGCAGACTGTATGAAGTAATTATCTGCATTCTAAAAACAGTCTAGGAAATTACATCTTCAATTGAATTGCCAATTATGGGGTCAGGAAGGAACTTTCCCTCAGGACACCTTGGCACTGAAGCATCCTTCTCCATCTCCTCTGTTCTATCTTCAGATGGAATGTTGAGCTGTGGTCATCAGTCAGGTGGGCGTGCTCCATTCCCTGAGATTGAGGGCAACAATCCTGGATCGTTCCCGTAATATGTGTGTGTGTGTGTGTGTGTGTGTGTGTGTGTGTGTGTGTGTGTGTGTGTGTGTGTGTGTGTGTGTGTGTGTGCGCGTATTGGCTTCTACCCTGTCTCTCTTCAAAAAATCCTCTATGTATTGGGGCTGGACAAAGTGAGGGGGAAAAGTAGCTAAGTTGTCAGGGAAGCATTTTCCAAAGCACAAAATCAGGTAGAAAAGATCAACTTTCTACAGATCAAACCACTGATTGCTGACTACACTGAAACGAAGCCTCGTGGCCAAGTTAGTCTAACATCACACAAATAAGTTTGTTCTCCTCCAGTGAGCACTCCAAGTTCACTACATCACTGTCCGTGATTTTCTCTGCAGAAGTGAGGTAATCATTTTGAGCACAAGAGTATTTGGAGGAAATGCCCACAGCAATGAAATCCAATCTTCTGATGATGGGAGTATTAAAATGGTTTTTCACACAATCATTCCTAAAGGCAAGTGGGAAGATTGGTAGACTTGGAGTCGGGAGAGAAGTGGGTTTGAATCCTCTCTTAGGTGCTAGCTTTGTGGGCATAAGCAAGACATTTAACTCATGTCTCAGTTTTCCCATCTGTAAAATGGGGGTAGTAATAACTGCGGTACCTACCCCCCAGGGATATTGTGAGTATCGAGTGAGATAAGTATTGCAGACTTTTACAAACCTTCAAGCACTATATGTCAATGTCAAATATTATGGTCATTATTATTATTATCATTAATATTGATGATTCTAAGGAAGTTTCCTACCATCATACTTTCATTACTTTTTAAATATTCTATTTATTTCTCCATGAAATGGAAGAGAAAGATGAAAGAAAGTCATAAGAAAATGCCCTTAACATAGAGAATACTCTATACCACACCTAACTACTAACATGGCCAGAATGATCCAAATTCCCTGTTATAAAACAAAGATATAAAAACATGTTTAAAAACATGCACACACCAAAACACAGAAAGCCTTTCAATTAGATATCTACTCCATTTATCAAGAGGTAAAAGACTGGCACATTCAATTAAGGACCTTAGTCCCAGACATTTACTTAATCATTTAAATTTCATAAAAGTTTTCATCATTTAACTAAGCAATAATACTCCAGTTACCTATCATTGTGAGACTTAACAAAAAACACCATATTTTATACCATCTGATGGAAGATTGTATTTTTATTTTAAAAGGGACTAGAAATGTTAGTGTAGCTTACATTATGAATTAGAGTTTCTCCAATTAACATCCCAAAGATGTCAGTAAAAGTGACTGGCTGTCCCGAGCTTTTCTTCTTCCATAAGGACTCAATATAGCGTTTGACTTTCTGGGGCGTGAGCAGCAAAAGGGGATTGTGACTGACACTAGCCATTAGCTCCTCATTAATTTCCTTTGGTCCCTTCTCTGGAAAATCAGGATGAGAATATAGAGATGACATGTACCTACAAGAATAAAGAAAACACAGTCAACAAAGATTAAGGCCTCAGGGCAGTTGTCTCAAAAAAAATCATAACATTATATCAAATTAAAGTGAAGAATAGCTAATAAAAGATCGCTGGCCCAAAGAAAGATGATTCAATATGCATAATTATGTAATAGTTAGGAAGGTATGTTTTGTCTTCCCAATTACCAATGAGTTCCACAAAAGAAGCTGCTTTTTTCTTAACTTTTTATTTGTATTCCCCTATCATCTAGTATGGTACTCTTGGTCATAGGCTTCTAGGATGTTCATTGGTTATAGGATCATTGATTTAGATTTGAAAGGAATCTTAGAGGTCATCTAGTCCAACTCTGTCATTTTGTAGAAAAAGAAACAGAACAAAAGAGGAAAAGTTACTCACTCGGTATCACATAAACAAGTAAATGGTAGACCCAAGGTCCAAATCCAGGTTCCCTAGCTCCAAAGTCAGCATGCTTTGAACTGCCCCACACTGTTGACTATTTCATTTACCATTGATAACTCAATAAAGTGCAAAGAAAACAAGGTGCCAGAGAGGGAACAGAAAAGGATTTCAGCCAAAGGAAAAATAGGACATACATATTTGCCTCCTCTTCTCTTGAGAGTCAAATCTGGCATTTAGCACAATGCCTGGCACATAATTAATAAATGTGGATTACAAAAGGCCAGTTAGATGGAGAACCCGCTGAGTTATTCAGTTAAGATATATGTCATGGACAGACATTTCACATGAACTGAAATCAGAGTTGACGAGGAATAAGAGTTACATTGCTGGATTTCATTTGAGAAATTGAACAGAATCTTGATGATCCCAAGTATCTTCCTAATGCAACAGCCCATCTTTTCAATAGCAGTATTTCTCTGACAAAATGTATATGACTAGGAATCACTATTCACCATGATATGCAATAGACCATTCATCCACTTGATTGTTCCCATGTGTATTGCTAGTGTTCCCATGTGTATTCACTACCAAATAACTGTAGAACTGAGAAGGTACTGTAGTATTCTAAGGAATAATGAAAACAATATGACACTATCAAAAAGGAGCATTTAAGGAATTTACCATCTATAGACCATTGTTTTTCCATTTAGACCCTGTTCTTCCATGAAACTGACAGTAGCTTTCATGAGAATATGTACCCTGCTGTTATGTCTCATATCATATTGTCAATAAAAGCATCTTCAGAGAAAGTTATTTCTACTGGAACATGTCAAGGATTGTCTTATGAGCTTAATATATGCACAGGAAGTACCTTATTGGAAAAGAGCTTTTATGCTCAATTTTTTTCTTTTTTTTTGTTTTTTTTGGAGTGGGGGAAGGCAGAGAAATTGGGGGTTAAATTGCTTGCCCAAGGTCACACAGCTAGTGTGTAAAGTGTCTGAGGTCAAATTTGAGCTCAGGTCCTCCTGACTCCAGGGCCAGTACTCTACTCACTGCACCACCTAGCTGCCCCTCAATTTTTAAAGAGCAAAAAATAGATAAAGAGAAATTCTGGGTTTGCTCCAACTCTCAATCAATTGTGCAACTATGAAGATAATCACTAGTGTAAAAAAATCATCCACAAAAGTCTACTTCTTTTCAGCTCCTATTTTCATCAAGGATACCTGCAATATACGCCTAGATCATTCTCACAATGATTTTATAGAGAGAAGAAAGACACCTCAAGTTGAAGCTGTTGTAATTGTACATGCTATCTTCCAATCCATACATCCTTCCTTCTGAAACAGTTTTGACTGTATCCTTTGTTCTAACTAGTTACCGCACACAGACAGCTGATTATAAAAGTACTCTTATCAGTAACCAGACATTTCTGCTCTATTTTGTTATGATCAGTTTCATTTTTCATGTGATTTTTTTTGGTGATGACCATTTCTGAGCCTTCTTAGTTTCTCCTTGAAAATGTTCGTGATATATAGGCATATATAACTTTTGAGTAAGACAAAAAACTTTCCTTAATACATACTTGCATATGTGTGTGATATTATCATATATTAATACCCAATACACATATGGTAGTAATAATAATGATCATAATAACTAGCATTTTATGTATCACTTTAAGATTTGCAAATTGTATCACATAATTACCTCATTTGCTCCCACAACAATGCTGTAGGGATAAGTGCTATTATTTTCTCCATTTTACAGGTGGTGAAACTAAGGCTGAAAGGTTAAATGAGTTACCCAGGATCACGCAGTTATATAACTGTAAGAGGCAAGACTTAAAGCCAGGTCTTTCTAACCACAAGTTAAATATTCTATCTACTATGTCATCTAAATACATTCACCCATACATCCCTACATGAACATTTCAGATCTATTTCATAAATAGAGGGAACTCCCAGTCAAGAAACTCCCTCTAACAATATAATTGCAATTGTCTACAACTTATAGTCTTAGAGGGTTGCCTATGAGTACAGAAAGATAGTGATTCTTTTTTCTGGAGGCTTACAACCAAGATACACCATAATTGGGACTTGAATTAAGGTCTTCTGGACTCCCAAGGTCAGCTCTCTTTTCACCTCTCCATTATTCTAAGCCACCTCTCAACCATTCTTGTTTCCAGATTATTTTTCCCCCTCTCCCCCACATATCATCCTCCCAATGAAGCCAGCTAACATAAAATCAAAATACCTGATGTTTGTTTGGGAACATATTTCTTCTTGTGATTTCTCTATCTCTCAGTCCTCCTTGTGACAAATGGAATTTGGAACTCAATTTTTTTAAATGTTAAAAATTGTTTTAACATGTAATTGGGGAAAAAGAAAATACTATTTTAAAAAGACTACATTATCACTTCCAGTTGTTCCACCTCATATTACCAAGTCGATGTTCTCCTCTTCGGGTTTGTCAGTTTCCAAACATGGAAACTGTAGAGTGTCTGGATGTGCCAAAGGACCCCTCTAGTCTCTTCAGTAAGTCCTTTTTGCTACTCTATTACTTTGAAAACAATGTATGCCTTTCCATTGCTCTATTCTGGTTTTAATTAAAATTTCATAAGCTCTCAGTTATCCCATAAGCCTGTATTTATTTCTTTTCCCTAAGAAAGCTAACTTGTTTTATCATCCATACTCACTGCATTAGTATATCAAATTCTGAAGCCATGAGTACTGCTATTGCTCATATTCCTGAATATTGGCTCCTGTGAGTTACTAGAGCTAGGATAACGTTACAGACCAAGAGCTTCATTGGCACTTTCATCAATTCAAACTGCTTATTTTAACTCACAATTAAAATAAAGCCAAGAGATGATAAATGACTCGCTGAAAGACACATGATTAATAAATTTTGCACTCAGGTCCTCAGATTCCAAATCCTGTGTTTTTACCCTGATTTCTATGTGGTCTCTTACTACTCTTTTTATTTACCAATATCACATCTGCTACCCTCTAGGGTATGCAGTCATATATAAGTGGTTTTCTCTCCGTCGTTCAATTAATAGTTTTCAGCCTCCCAACTACCACCATATAGGGTCAGCATCTTCATGGTCCTTATTAACTGTGCTCCATCCTTGGCAAAGAGATATTACTCCTGTGTGTCGGGTCACAGAAAGAAATCTAAAACTGTCCGTAGCCACCTATTTACATCCCAAATCATTTCTTATCTTCTAAAAGTCCCAGTTATCAATCAGGAGCAGTAATGGATATCCCTGTTGGAAGATTCATCTATCTTTCTATACACATGCATACACATGTATGAATACATATTGCAATAATCTATATACATATGTATTGTGTATATAGAATATGCATATATATGTACAAAACTATTATTCATATTGGAAAGTTCTAGAGAGAATCTCTGACATCATTATTGTTGTTGACTATATAATTATTATTATTATAGCAAGTAGGTATATGTTTATCTAGTGGTTTAAGTCATGAAAAATACCTTATATGTGGCGCCTCATCTGATAAAATACACAACATATCTTTTTTCTCTTCCTCACTGCTTAGACATGGGCTGGTTTTGACTTATGTCTTTCCCACAACACCAATTTCTATTCTTATGTCCTTTAAAAGCAGTAAAGTTGCTACAGAATTGAAGGGAATAAAGTAGTGATCTCTTTACAAAGAGGGAATCTGGGTCAGGAAGAGAATAGCTGACTGGTTATCTAAATGAACTAACTCTATTGACAATATGACAGAAAAATGGACCAATAGATTAGTTTTGTGAATCTACTTTTTCTTTCTTTTTCTACTTTCTTTTTATTCTTGGTTACAAGGGAATGGTTCTCTGGCTGGTGAGGGGAGAAGAATATATTGGAAATTAAGGTGATGTACAAACAAAATATATCAATGAAAATAAAACAACATAAATTAATAATATAATTTATAGTCAAAGTTATTACTCTAAAGATAATAGCAGCTGCAGTGGAAGTTTTGCCCTCAATAACATTCTTTTCTGTGATCAAATCAAATCTGGGTGGTCTAGGGCTCCTCCAGATGCTTCTCTATTACCTCATTTTTGTCAAACAATGGCCGTGGATCAATTAAACATGAATCTTACACAACTCAGACATTTATTTTCCCAAGTTTTTTTTTTCTTCATTCTACTCATTGGCCTTCTTACCTCATTTCACACCTAAATGTCATGGCAAAAATCCTACAAAGTATTCCCACTGAGCAAAAACAATGAATAACTCCATCTGTTTAAAAAATAGTGTTCCATTTCATCTAGCTATCTCTGAAGAATTGGACTGAAAATCATATTCAATATCCCTCGAAAAGCCTACTATTTGTTAAATTGAGATTTGAATAATTATTAAATACTTATTATATAGGATAACCAACTAATTTTGTCACTCTTGGAAAAAATATCACTATTGAAAAAACAAAATGTTCATAGTAGAAAAGCAGCTTGATTTGAACCATACACAGTACAATTTATTATTAAAAAGTGAGTGACAAGACTACATTTAAGGTTTTCCTAGGATCAAATTTACATTCCTGCTTTCACTCTCAATAGGTTAACTGTGTGTAGAGTTCTTTAAAGTCATGGGAAGCACCATGAGTGGAAGAGATATGGAAGGGAGGGTGAAGGTGGAAAATCTGGCACATTTATGAAAGATAAACATAGTGACTTCTTGAGATGTTATAATTCTCCGCCTTCATTATATTATGCATACTCCATCTAGACTTCAAAGAAACTCCATGGTAGTTTTTGGACAATTTCAATATCACACCCTCCAGCTGTGTTTTTCTTTTTTTAATGAAAACTAGTGATCACTTTATGTCTCTATTTTTTTAACCTTTATTTTCTCATCAATTCATGTCCTAGGGAGTCATATACAAACTTTGCTATGGAAATGAACCTATATCATAAAACTGAAGAAAGTCTTTAGGAATATTGAAATTATTTACAGGACCATATCTAAATTCTGTAAACATTGTCCTTCGAACTGATTAATCCCCTGACTCTTGCCAGACACTGCAATAAGTCAGTTTGCTTCAATGAAATAGTAATTCTATGTAGCTGAATATTCTGTTCTAGTTTACATAGGGATAGGAACTGGATCTATAATTTCACTTATATATCAAATTCCCTGATTAGGAAATTCCCTTTACTAATGCAAGTCTATAACTTCAAGTCTTAGAGAGCTGTCTATAACACTAAAAGGTTAGGTGACTTGTCCATGGTCACTGAGCCAGCATAGAACCTAAATTCAGTTCTTCCTGGCCCCAAGGCTGCTTCTCTATCCACTACACCACACTGCTTTTAGATTATATCTTATGCTTTCCTTGATTTTGTCTTATTATAACGAGTTTGACTTGCCTCATGCATTAGATACAAAACTGATTCTTTAGAGTCAGACTATTAAAATCCTAATGTATTTTTGGAGAACTGAAATAATTCATTTTGTCTTTCTCCACACTAACTTTCATGGTGTTGCAAAAACTCGATCAATAAGCATATACCAAGCACGGTGGTTAAATGCTATGGATAAAAACATAAAAGCAAAACAATCCCTGCCCTCAAGGAGATTACATTCTATCTATTGGGACAAAGATACATAAATAGGTATTTATAAAGTATATATAACATAGATATAAAATAATATGAATAATAAAATACCCAATGTTAGCACTGAATAAATACATGTGCGCACTAAATATTTTAGTTAACACTGAATAAAATGTATGCTACATATAAAGTATTATCCTACCCATCTAGTAGCTTTGAATATATTTGGGGAGAAAAGACAAATGCCCACAGAACCACCAAAAAAAGGCAATAAATTATTGAATATCAGATAGTTTGGCACTCAGATATTATTACAAATAATAAGTGTTTCTCTGGAGTTAAGTGAAGTGAGATGCCATGTTGGTCAAAGTTATTTTGAAAAAATGTCATGCAGATATTAGAATTTGAGATGGATCTTGAAGGGTGGATACCACTGGAAGAAGTAGAGAAGAGTGGAGGAGAGCATTGAGACAGCTGATGATGGACAGAGCTCTGGGACTGAAGTCA
The DNA here is from genome assembly GCA_028646595.1 of Phalanger gymnotis. Taxonomy (NCBI): domain Eukaryota; kingdom Metazoa; phylum Chordata; class Mammalia; order Diprotodontia; family Phalangeridae; genus Phalanger; species Phalanger gymnotis. The sequence continues at coordinate 271,699,593 of CM053626.1, forward strand.
GGAAAATCTTAGTTCAAAATTATCCTTATTAACTTATTCTTATTCTTTTTCTTCTTATTATTTTTCTTATTCTTATTATTATTGTTAATTATAATTATTATTATTATCATTATCATTATTATTACCCTGAATTAGCATTTACCAGTCTGGGTTCTTGTGAAGACCAAATGAGATAACATTTGTAAAAAAAATGTTTAGCAAAATGCCTGGCACATAGTAGGCGCTACATAAATGCTTATTCTCTTTCCCTTCTCAATATGGGAAGAAAAAGTTACAGAGCCACAAAGGTTGTATGTGTGTTTGTGTGTATATGTGTGTGTGTGTGCATATGTGTACAAAGAAAAGTGATTTCTCCAATCCTAAAGGAAAGGCTCAACAGACAATGGAAAGAGAAACTAGGTTGCTTCCTGAGCACATCATCATGTCTTGGGCTAGCTGACTACCTGTTACTCAATTTATAATGAAGTTTCTGTCATTCATTAAAGAAAGCAAAATCCCCATCAAAGAATTAGTGATTCTAGAAATCAGCAACAATCCTGAATCAATAGTACACATATAAATAAATCTGCTGAGATCAAAAGTTTCACTAATAAAAATAGCAACACCGATAGTTAATATTTTTTGTGCAACCTTTTACATAAATTACCTCATTTAATCATGATCAAGCCCACACAGTATCAAGAGTCAGCCTGAATTTGATAGCATTACATCACCATCAGGACATGGGTCAAGACAGCTCATAATCAGGTCCCCAAAGTACTTGCTTGCTGAACAGGCTCCAAGCTCCGTCTGGATTTTAACCGTGACCACCCACAGATAGTAGTGAAGCCATGGGAAGGACAAGTTGCCACGTTTAAAAAATTGTTACAACAGTGGGTATAGGCCTTGAATTACATAAAGAATTAGAACCATTAAGCTATTGATATAAAAATCACTGCTAATGACTATTCTGTATTTAGTATACAAAAGGATTTAGAGAACTGAGATCAATTGTGCTCAAAGAACCTTCGTGCTATTCTCAAATAAGCATTGTTGTTGTTCAGTCATTCAGTTGTGTCTAACTCTGTGTGACGCAATGGACTTATCCATGGGGTTTTCTTGGCAAAGACATTGGAGTGGTTTGCCATTTCCTTCTCC
>CM053626.1:271701229-271780154 GCA_028646595.1 Phalanger gymnotis
GAGGCAGGAAGCTGCTGAAGCAGGGCTTACCCATGTGTAGACCCAGGAGTGAGAGCAGGAACGTGAGGCCAGTAAAAATGATTTGGCTAAATACTACCTTGTTTTTCTGTGGCCTCCTGGTTACTCTTGTGAGGTGGGCTTTCTGGGCCTGGAGTCTTTTTGTCAAGATGTCGGAATGGGGAGGCTGGTTCATGGTTCTGCTGCGGTGGGGCCTAAACAAATTTCTTGTTGCTTTCTCCTTAGAGAACTTCTCATACCTTGTGATTTCGAACCATTCAAACATATACATGATTATATTTGAGATTATAAATTCGGCCTTCCTACTACAGTGACCCTGGACAACAACCTGGACAAATAACTTTCAATGCTCCAGGAAAATCTCTAAGACTATAAGAAAAGGAAGGTGTGAAGGGCACTTCTTTGCCTGGGAGTTCCCTACATCAATGAAATTCCTATGTTTCAAGATTGCCAAATAAAAGTTTCCACTGACAAAGTGTCTATACTTACTTGAAAGCACTATAGAGATCATGTTCTTTACCCATATCACTGTCATCCTAGAGTGAAAAATTCTGGAGAACATTTCCAATGGTGACCATACTTAAACCTCCTAAAGATAATAGTACATAGTTTAAATGTTCCAACTCACATTACTCGTTGAACATAGGCCTTCACTATTCTTCGGACCCAGGAGTTTCTTCATACTCTCTTTGATGTTTTCTTTTCGCTGTTCTCTGAAATTTTTTTCCTGATCACACAGAGCCATGCTAAATCGAAGGTCAGGAGAAGAGCTAGTGTGTAAAACAGATAATGTCATGAATACCACAGCCTTTGATTAAATGCAAAATGATTTGTCTTTGTTGCCCCATCACCTCCATTTTATATACCTTCTTGATAGCCACAGATGCCCAGTGACCACATGCTGCACCCTCTCAAATCTTAACTCTTTGGAAAGGATCAAAAGCTCAGTGACTAAATACCAGCTTACAGTGTTAAAGGATACCCTGCTCTGAGACATTTACATTTTGATGGACTTTGGAAAAATTGAATTCTAATGGTAGAATTTTAGGAATTAGCCAGAGGGTAAGAGAAAGCAGGCATGTCTTGAGGGGCACCAAGACTCAGATCTGCTTGATGTTACGCCATATAAAATTTAAGTCAGGAAAATTAGACTTAGGTTCCCATTCTACCTCAAACTTGCTATAAGACCTTAGTAAAGTCAATACATTTTTTGAAATCTCAATTTCTTGCTCTATAACATAAAGATAATATTTGTCATTCACCATCATAGGATCTTTGTGATTATCAAATAAGATAACACATGGGAAAATGCTGCAGAAATGGTGAACCACTATAGTAATAAAGTTATTACTCTTTTTATATCTGAACTACAGCTATTATACATTGGTAATTGGCAATGGACTGACCTGGAATTTTATTAATACAGGGAATTACCACATGAGGAAATTCCCTTTACCAATGCAAGTCAGAACCTTCGTTCTCTACAACTGTCTACTATTAGAAAGTTGATTAGTTTAAACTGTTAGGTTAGGGGACTTGCCCAGGTACACATGACCAGTATGTGTCAGAGGCAGGATTTAAACCCAAATTTTCCTGGTTCTGTGTCTGGCACTCTATCCACTGTATCACATTGCCTTTCATACAGCGTTTAACAACTCATCTCCTTTTTTTAATAAAATGAGCTATATTGATAAATAAATCATTTTATTTTAAAATACTTAAAAACTTATCCGACTGAAGAACTCTTAGTTATTCTAATTTCTTCAATGAATATGTCTAGCTGGCTGAGAGATTCTTATACTCTTTTTAATTTTTAGATAATTTTTAGACATTCTAGCTAAGAAGGAGGGAAGTGTAGTACAATGGCGACAGCTTGGATTTGGAGCCTGATTCCTTGCTGTGTTCATTACTAGCTGGGTCACATCAAGCAAATCACTTTAACTCTAAGACATAATTTCCTTACCCTTAAAATGAGGCTGTTAGACGAACTGATCTCTAAGAACCTTCTTGGCCCTAATTTTCTTTAGTATATTGAGAATAATAAACCTGGAATATTGCCACACTGGAAAGATGTCACACTGTGGTGAAATGTTAAGCTTCAAAAGTTGGTTGTGTGACCCTGGGCAAGTCATTTCCCTCACCGACTCTTCCTCTTATTCTGAGCTTCTTCCTCTCTAAAATAGAGACAATAGGAACTACGCTACCAGGTCATGGCGAATTTTGTGAGGTAATTGACTACTTTATCAAATTGTGAGTGAGCTACAAAATTGTCATTGAAAGCCAAATCTAATAAAAAATATTGTTACAACTATCTATCTAAACTGTAAAGTGCTTATCACAGTGCCTGGTACATAGTAAGTACTATATAAATGTTAGCATCATCATCATCATCATCACCATCTACACACAGATATTCTGAACCCAGGGTCTGTGAACTAGTATATGTGTGTATATTGATATGGATATATGTGTACATGTATATATACATATATACCTATATATCTCAATATGTATAATAATTCAATGGTGTATTATAATATATCATTCAATATTATAAGTGTAATATGTAAGAACACATCAATAACTATATTTGAATATAAATAGTTTCCTTTCTAATCTTATACATTTAAAAACGCTATTCTGAGAAGTGGTCCATAGGTATCTCCACACTGTCAAAAGGGTCAATGATTCATAAAAGGTTAAGAACAGCTGACTAAAGAGATTGCCTAGTCCAATGCAATGGTTCATTAATTTTCAGGGAAAGTTGATCAGAAGGAATACCACTTACAAAAGAAGGATTTGGTCTGCCTTTGACATGTTGCTGTCCTAACAAGAAAGTCCACTTGATTACAGTTCAGAATGCAAGTCTATAAAGGGCTTGAATTCCATACCCTTTGGGATCAGTTGACACACAGAGAAGCATATCTCTATGGAGCATGTGAACTTGTGAAAGAAGGTGCAATGGATAAAGTTCTGGGCCTGGCATCAGGAAGACATAAGTTCAAATCCAGTCTTGGACACTTACTAGCTGCGTGACGCTGGGCAAGTCATATAGTAGCTACTATAGAAATGATTATTCCCTTATTTCCTTCTGAATACCAGCCATTTTTTGCACATATTAATAGTATCCAAAACATATAGTTATGTTGGCTCACAAGAGGTCTATCTTTGGCTATGGAGGCCTTTTATTGTTCTTCTAGGGAGAGAAGGACAGAGACTTTCTAAATTACGATCCTGTGATGGGCCTTAAGTGTCTGAGATGAACAAGACAGACTCTGTCTTTAGGTTAGCCTTGCCTAAAAAATAAGATAAAGCAAAGCAAAACACAAGGATTAGATGCGACTATCCATTTAACACTGAAATGAGGGCTTATTCAGAAAGGGCATTTGTTGTTGTTTAATCATTTCAGTCATGTCTGACTCTTCACAACCCATTTGGAGTTTTCTTGGCCAAGATACTGGGGTGGCTTTCTTTCTCTAAGAAATGCCATAATGCATGCCCAGAACAGATAAAACAGTTACCTTCCTTCTCTGGCACCATTGTAGTACGGAAAAACTATAGACTCCGGAAATCAGATAAAACCTGGATCAATATCTTTATCTGATGCTTACTATCTGTGAGGCTTCAAGCAATTCACTTAACAACTGAAGACTCCGTTTCCCTATTTGGGAGTTGGACTACATGGCCTCTAAGGACCCTTCCAACTTGATGTGACTCTATGATTTGTTCTAAAGACATTATAACTCTATCCCCACCTCACTCCACTCTGCATTGTTCTGACTGCCTTCCATTTACTGTGTATATATGTCTTATATGGACTTAATTATTTAAATGTCCTCCACCAAACCTAAGTTCCTTGACAGGTCGTAGCTGTTTTTGCCATTCCTTGTTTCCTGGAGATGAGAGGATAATAACCATTTATATAGTGCCAATTATGTACCAAGAACTGAGTTAAGTGCTTTTTCATAAATATTATCTCATTGATCCTTACGACACCCCTGGAAGGGAAATGATATTATTATTTCCATTTTACAGTTGACAAAACTGAGGCAAACAAAGGTTAAGTGACTTGCCCAAGGTCACACAGCTAGGAAATGTGTGAGTCCAATTTTGAACTCAGGGTTTTTTTGCTCGAAGTTCAAACCTATATCTACTTCACCACCAGTTGCCTGGGATCGTACTTAGCACGTGGTGAGTGCTTAATGCTGACCAACTGACTATTCATGCAGTATGGAGATTTATAAAAACAGGTTTTAAATTAAATCCTCATGCTGATCAAATGACAAGGCTTAGCAAAGAAAAAGGAATGCCTTTGAACAATGCACCATGAGAATGAATGTATGACCACTGACATACCTTAGAATAATTGAAAAGAAAAAAAGGCAAGGTTAAACTAATTAGCAAGATGTTTAAGTAAAAAGCATTATTTATTTCTTCTCTACTTAAGAAAGACTGAACAAATAATTGTTTCTCATAATTCTGAGAATAGGAGGGAAATCCGGTGGCCTTTAGTCCAATCCATACCAAAAAAGATTCCACATAGCACACTCTCAATGCTTTGCTAGAATGAGCACAAGACCCAGAACACAGTATTGGTGAAGTCAAGGCCTGCTCTACCAGAATTCACTTCATGAACTTCTAATTCTGGTCCTCTGACTTTTTGATCTCCAAGCTACTTTGATGCAGTATAATATCCCATGGACCACCTAATCTCTGTGTTCACTTCTGTATTTTTTCATATAGCTTCAACCTTGCAATGGAAAATACAGATCCATTTATGTGTGACTTGGTTTTTGGATCAGCTCCAAGGACCCACATTTTGAGAAGTCCTGACTTAAACAATTCACCCATCCACTAAGCAGTTATTAAGCCCACCATAAACATCCAATTTAAATTCATTTTTTTAATCACAGAACTATTCAGGGTCAAAAAGAACCATGTTGTATTGGGGGAAAAGAAACACAAATAAATTAGGTGCCCATTTTGAAATATTAAAAGCTAAGTTAATCCATTCCTAAGCTATGAAAAAAGTATATAAGATATCGATTTATAATTTAAGCAGATCAATTACTTGAAATATTTTCCTTTAAACTAAAGGAAACACTTACCAGACGTCAAGGGCTACTTCCAAGATCATTTCAGTGACCTAAAAAAAAAAGATAGGTTAGCCTTGTGAGTACACTTAAAAGACAAATTTATGTCAGATTATTTTAAATTAACTAATAAAAAGTGACATACTTACATGGATCCCCTTAATCACAAATACTCTGCGTGTTACTATTTTTGTGGTTGCTATTGTTTTGTGGAAGAAGTTTACTCCAAGTATAAGTTGAAGAACAGCCACTTAGTATGACATTCGGGTATATAAAATGACAACAACAAGGTCCTCATCAGGGTTATATGCCTCCTCATTAATAAATGAAATAAAGATTAGAGTAAGTGGGACCCCCAAAAATAAGAAAGACAGATGTCTTCTGGGGTACATAATCCTTGTATGCTGAAGGGAAACCAACTCTGTGATTCTGATTTTTTCCAGACCCCCTTTGGGTTTCCCCAGTAGAACCATTCTTTGGACTGTTCTATTCATATGTGATTTATATGTGCCAAAACAAAGCGAGAGCCAATCTGAATGAACAGATCCAATGTCATTTGTCCTTGAGTCTTCCCAAAACCATCCTGTCCTTATACCATTTAAGAGGATTTCAGGATAAAAAATTGATGTAAATGCCTGGAAAGTATGAATTGTGTCATTCTTTGTCTTTGAATCTCAAAAGTCTAGCATGGAGCCTGGAATGTAGTAGGTGTTTAGTAAATAAATGCTTTTGGATCACTCATTTGGTTGACAAGAACTATTAGAGTCCTCTTCCCATTAGAGATAAGCACAAATTTAGGAGAAGCTGTAACCTCATAGCTTAAATACAATGTTCCTGGCATATTTTAAGTGTTTAATAAATACTTGTTGACTACTACCCAAGCAACTATGTCCTGAGACAAAGTGAAGCCCTGTATTCCTGAGGTCTCTTGTCCTTCTTCCTGGAACATACCATTCAGATGGAACCGGGGGAAAAAGTACACTTCCCGTGAGGCAAAAACAAATTCCTGTACAAATTATTTCCCACACATGCACATAAACTCCACACTATGTCGCTTGCATTATTATGGCAATTAGAACGGTAGGTAACTATGTTTCCAAACTCTAGATTCTTTATGCAGGAGCCATAGAAACCTAAAGCCTAGAAGCTCCACCTTTTCTTGGAATTGCACAAATGTAACAAGAAGTGTACCCACTGTACTCTCAGGAAGAAAGAACATCTCGACCCCTGTGTTTCAGGAAAAGAAAACAGTTCCAGGTGTTTTCAATGAGTAACTTTCAGAAGAAAGAGTGAAAAAATGGAGAATAATAGAAGTAATTCTATAGGCCAATAAGAAATGCATGTGGGATTCAATTCAACAAACATTTAGCAAGGCTCTCTGAGCATTAATGACTGGAGGCATCAGGAAAGTCCTGTGTAGCAATTTGTGCCTACACTGAAGCGAGAAGACATCTCAAGCAGAGTTGAGGAAGAAATGCATCCCAGACATGAGAAAGACCCCTGCAAAGACACAGAGATAAGAAATGGAATGGCATTAATAGAGAAAAGCAAATGGGAAGTTGAGGTGGGGCATGAAAGGAGTAATGTAAAATGAGTTAGAAACGACTTCAAGAGGGTGTCCATCAATGAGGAAGTCAATCATTCTATCCCAAAAAGGAGGATCTGATATGTTTTTAAACTCTGCAAAAGATGCCACCCTTTGCTCTGCTAATATATTCAACAAAAAACTCCATTTCCAACCAAAATTTTGGATAGAAACTCTACTATTTTCTCAGAAAATATCTTCTACCAGTTCCGGTCAGCATCTTCTCTGCAACTTTTATATCCTTAAGATAGTTCCCGGTGCACTGAGAGGTTAAGGAACTTGTCCACACAATCAGCATGTGTCAGAGGACTTGAACCTAGGTCTTACAGACTCTAGGGATATCTTGTTACCTGCAACATCATGCTGCCTCTCACAACCAACATTCAACTCAATTAGGCAAATATTTATTTTACACCCAAGTCCAAGCATCTGTGCTTAGCCCTAAATTACTCATTCTATGAGGGAAAGGAAACCAAGGGAAGGGAGATAGATATATAATGACTAAAAACAAGTTGGGAGGGAGAAGGAAGAACATGGTGAGATAAGTAATTATCTCCCAGGTCATCATCTTAGTGGGATGCAAAATATCTGGCAATGTGAGAAATTTCAGATCATTTTTCCTCCTGGATCTTTGTTCCTATCACTGCTCAAGGAAGAAGGGCTTGCCCATAATGCTAGACTCTGATTCTATCACCATCACAGAGTCATGGATTCAACAAAATGCTGATTATGGTCTCTGCTTCTCTAAAAGTGATTCTTGCCACTGGATGTGCCTGTTTCTGAAACATCAGCTGCCAAAGCCACAGTTTGGGCTACTATCATCCTCCTGAGACAAGCTTGGTCATCTGAATTTCAAAATCAGTCGAATTATGGATTCGAACATGGATTTAAAAGCATAAAATATGTGTATCTTCTCTCCTATCAGAGAACTATTTTTCCTGTTGCAAGCAAGGAATCACCAAGTATACACATAATAGGCGTTTAATATGTTACTTGACTGACTGACCCTGGGCAAGCCATTTCACCTTTTTCTGCCTTGGTTTCCTCATTTGTAAAATGCAATAACAGTAGCATCTCCTTCCTCAGGTTATTGTTGTGAGGATAAAATGACAATATTTGTAAGGCACTTTGCAAACTTTAAAGCACAATATAAATGCTAGCTAGTATTACCAAGAATTCCAGTAAGGGATGAGGATCAACTATCTTCTCAGGATCACATGCCAGGATCATTAGAAACCATTTTGCGACTTTCTCTCCATCATAATCCAAGGGCACGGAGGAAATTGATAATTCAAAGACATAAGAAGGTAATCAAGAGCACAGGGTATATTCCTCCCCTCAGCTGAAGATTCTGAGTCTCTACGAAATTATGTGAGAGATACTAGAATTTTGCATGTAGTCATTGTAAGCTTCATGATAAAATCAGCACTCAATATATCTTTGGGTGATTATTCTGGCATCACAGGTAAGCAGTCATAAGGACATTTATATCACCTTCACTCGAACAGTGCATGCAGGAAACAATAAAATGTGCTACGTTGGTGACTGGTTTGTCTACATTACATTTAGGCCATATCATATGTGCATATATGAATGGTAAATATAACAAATATGCAAATAAGAATGAAAATAAAAACAACACATAATAGGCATCTATAGCAATAGTAAACTCTACCATTAGTGCATAAGCCAATATTAGTAGCAAAAACTAGAAAAAATGTTAAAAATACAATATGCCAATCTATGCAATTGCGTCCAAAGCATACATTATATGCACATGCATTGAAATTGTCATCTGTCTGGTCTGTATTTCAACAGTATCAGTTCTTTCTCTGGAGGTAGATAATATGCTTCATCATTAGTCTTTTGGAATTGTATTGGGCCATTTTAGTGCTGAGAATAGCTCAGTCATTCCCAGTTCTTCAACATACAATATTGCTGTAACTGGGTATAACATCCTCCTGGTTCTTCTCACTTCATAGTCTAACTATGTCTACTTCTACTGCAACAATATAAATTAGATGGGTCACTGGTCAAATAACTCTGCCATTATCTGCTGACTTTTCTGCACCTATCTCCATATTGGTTGATTTTCTAGAATCACTGCTCATGAACATTCTCATCCCTATTTCCAAATGTGAGTTTACAGATGGTTCTAACTGACTGTCAGCAGTCGCAAGCATTGTGGATTGTCTTTTTACCCTGGAGGTATCCACACTGGTTAGGAAAGAAAACTGCCTCTGGGTTTAGCCCTCTCCCCAAATGTGGATTGAAATCTCCTTTCAGTCCAAGGCAATCAGTGGTTTGCAATACATAGTATCTTCTGAAACATCATCTTCGGAACTATTCTCTTAGCTCAAACAGTCTATTTTTAGTAGACTTTCTTTTCTCATAATCCGGTTAGGTGACTGTGGATCAATGTAGTTCAGTGGTTTTAGTTGCGTCCGACTCTCCATCACCACATTTCAAGGTTTTCTTGTCTAAGATACTGGAGTGGCTTGCCATTTCTTTCTCCAGCTCATTTTACAGATGAGGAACTGAGGCAAACAGGGTTAAGTGACTTGCCTAGAGTAACTCAGCTAGTAAGCACCTGAGATGGGATTTGAATTCAAGAAGATGAGTGTTCCTGATTCCAAGCCCGTTGCCCTATCTATTGTGCCACTTAGCTGCCCCATAACAACTTCTGGAATATTTTTGTCGTTAGTGGTTTCAGTTGTTTCTGACTCTTCATGACCCCATTTAGGGTTTTCTTAGGAAAGACACTGGAGTAGTTTGCCATTTCCTTCTCTGACTCATTTTACAGATGAGAAAACTGAGAAAAACAGGGTTAAGTGACTTGTCCAGGGTCACACAGCTAGTGTCTAAGGCCAGATATGAACTCAGGTCCTCTTGACTATTCTCCATCTACTGTGCTATCTAGCCGGATTAATATCTTCCTCCTACTTACCAGGTAGCCAAGTTAACTCCCTTGTTGGCAAGAAGTACGTGTTACTAATTGTCTTTCAGAGGCAATCGCCTGGTCATTCAGCTATTTGGGAAGAGGTGACTTTCCATCAAACTGCTGTCTTGTATGTTCCCTGAACACCAACATTTCTTAGCAACTGTCCCCTTGCTGAAATTTTGGATAATATACTTAAGCATAATACAATCATTTGTTACTGTTATGAAGTGATAGCTGGTTGGTAAGGTTGTTTCAGTCTATTCCTAGAAGAGATAATTTGTGCATGAGTCTTTACTCCTTGCTAAAATAAAATGTGAACCGCAAATTTGACAGAAGCTCAGTAAAGCTGTAATTTGTCAATTGACATCTTCAGACCAGCATTTTCTAGCTGACTCAACCCTTTAATCAGCTATTCTTCACATTCTTTCAGTTTCTTTCCAAAGACGATGAGGGTGTCTAGATGCACCAACACTTCTGTGAAGTTAATTTTCCAACTTCTTTTTCCACAACTCATTGAAAAAATAGCATGAAGGATGTCTTGGTGAAAACATTCAAAATGGCCAAAGTTCATCTGAGTAGATTAAAGCTTTCTTCTTAACATTCCCTTCTTCCTCCTCCTCCTCCTCCCAGATTTTCCTTTACCATAGGTATCTGATGGTATACACTTGAAGAAGGGAACCAGGAAGATGAAGGACTATAAGATCATGCCATATGAAGACTGGTTAAAGGATATTTAACATGTATAAGAGATATCTGTCTTCAAGTGTTTGAAGGATCGCCATGTAGCAGAGAATCAGATATGAACTTGGTCTAAGGAAAATATTCCTGGCAATTAGAACTATAGAAAAGTAGAATTAGCTGCTTCAGGAAGCACTGGGCTCCCTCCTAGTAGCAGCCATCCACAGAATGCTAAAGAACCACTTATCCAGTAGAAAGGATTGTAGAAAGGATTGCTGTGCAGGTTACAGACAGCTAGGTGGCACCATACTGCATAGAGTGCCTGGCCTGGAGTCGACAAACATCTTCCTGAATTCAGATATGACCTCAGACACTCTAGCTGTGTGACCTTGAGCAAGTCACTTAACCCTCTTTGCCTCAGTTCCTTATCTGTAAAATGAACTGGAGAAGGAAATGGCATACTAGTTATCTTTGTCAAGAAAACTCCAAATGAGGTCACAAACAGAGGAACCCGACTGAAACAACTGGACAAAAACAAGGGATTTTATTAGGAAATATTTGGGGTTCCATCCAAGCCTCAGATTCTATCACTAATATTCTTTCTTAATTTCAAACCATTTCCTCACTCATGTTTTCAGTGGAAATGGTAAGAAGCTAGTCTTTATCTTCCACCAAACAACTAATAATAAATTCTTCCACTTCCTTAAGTGTAACTACCTCCAACAAGTTCTGACTTTCTTTTTAGACCCTATTTTCTGTACTTTAATTATTTTCTTTCATCTTCTGAAGAAATATTTAAACCTCCTTCAGGTATTCAATGTCTGAAAATTGTTCAGCTCTGAAACAGGTGACAGAATTACAAAATTATTGAAGTTATATGACTATATTAATATACTTGTTATAAAAGACTCTTTTGGGGGTCCACTGTTATAATCTCTTTTATGATTTAAGTTCTGAACTATGCACCAAGACAATATCTCAGTCTTGTTCACATCCTGGCCTGCGATCCCCTGTAATATCCTAAAAATCAGTCATAATTCATTTGTTTTCTTTATCTTTTTTCTGTATCGTCTACTACTTATTCTCATTAACTTACGGAAAAGGTAGACAGGAAGTTTTATCTTTACTCATGAAATATTTTATTTATGCAATCATCCTTACACTGAGCATAAGTAGAATTTGCATTCAACCTTCACCTTCAAAATTTCCATACTTCAGAAATTCTCTGCTCTACCTCTTCCAAGGAAATCACTATATGAGTCAGTCTTATTTCTGAATCACAGTTAAACAGCTATGAAAGAAAATAAACAGAAGGAGGCAGACATCCCAGAACTCAACAGATATGTGTATTTTTAAACAATAATACTAGAGGGCATTCTAACACACTTGACCATGTTAAATTAGTGACTGACTCCCCCAAACATCAAGGAGATATGACTTATTCACCAAACCAGACTCATTTCAACAAGAAAAGTTAGGGTCACATAGTTCCTCCCTCTGACCAACTTCAAAGGCAGGGTATTTTTTTTTTGGTTCTTTTGAAGTTAATAAAACGTGATGGTTTCTGCCTTTATTATGCTGCTTTGTTTCAAGAGGAAAAAATAACACTAACTTCTCAAAGTACCCTATTCTGAAGTGACAGCTTCTTGAAAGTGGTCTACTGTGACAAACATAATTAACATCTTCTAGAACTTGAATACAAGGCATTTGTGAATTTAATTGCTTGCTATGTGATATACACTGGGCATGGCTTGATGCAGTTGATGAGTCTGTGGCATAAAATGACTTTTGAGGTTGTGAGTTGCCCCTCAATGGAGGGTTGTCAAGCAAAAACGAGACAATCATCTATCAGGTGAGTTATTATAGTGAGAAATCATTCTTGGTATTGGTTGGGTTTTATGGTCCTAGTGATCTCTTCCAACTCGGAGACTGTATATATGATTAGATTGTGCAAAACTTTCCCTAAACTGTCCAGTCAGGAGTAATCTCTCCCAATTTTGAACTCTCATAGTTCACTATGCTTTGCACAATGAGAAATACAAAAATGAAATAGGACAAAGTCCCTACCTGTATGAACTCTTACAGTTAAGAAATTTACTGACTTTCTACCTCTTTCATACCATCATTCTCAAGGAACCTGCTTTGCCTTTTTATTATAACATCACATCCTTCATCACCAACATACCCTGATCTTCCAGTATTCCCATTCTCTTTTCTCTGGCCCTCCTGGCCACTTCACTTGCCTCAATCCACATAGCTCAATATTCAATGAGTCAATTGCCACCAGTCTAGAATTCTTTAGCCCCTGACCTTTTACTGTACTTGTTCTATTAATTGTATAAATTGCACAATTTATTGTACTTGTCCTTTTAAATCTCTCATTAATTATAATTTATTGCACTTGTCCTATTAATTGTATATTACTTACTTGTCCAATTAATTGTATTAATTATATATTGAGTAACCACCATACCCACTTTCTCCTTCAAACTCTTCCCATTGCAATCTATTCTATACATTATCAGATTAATCTTCTTAAGGTACACATGTAGTCATGTCACCCAAACACTTAAAAACCTTCGATAATTGTCCATTGCCTACTTTCACCTGGAATTAAAGGCCCTGGTACTATTTATTTCATCTCACACTATACACATTTCACTCCATTTCATCGCATTCATTCGCATGCCCTATATGCCAGTTAATCAAAAATACTGTTCACCTCCTTAAAAAATCACTCATACTATCCTGTTTCTGTGAATTTCACTATACCCAGAATGCTCCCAATTTTTCTGTAATAAAAATCTTTCCCATATTAAAGAACCTAACTCAAATGTCACTTCATACATCCCTGTCTGATCCTTACAGTTAAAGGGATCTCTCCTTTTCTGATGTCTCAGAGTGCATCCTCTGAACATCTCTCAAGATCGTAGAATTGAGTCTTTGCAGTTTGTCTCCTCTAGCTGATTGAGCTTTTCAAGGGTATCATAGTATCTTTATATCTCCCTCAATACCAAGCAGTGCTTTATTTGTCCCTCAACACCAAGCGAATAACATATGATTAACAAACACACATCCTATTGCATTCCCCTAAAGAATTTAATATTGCTGTGGTGCTTTCTCCTCATTAACTAATTAAACAATTTCTAAGAGTTCCTCAAGACGAAAATTTCTTGCACTTCAAATCACCATGGTGATTAGCTTCTCCAAATCGAGTGAAGCTAGCCCCTCAAGGACAAACATTACTTAAACCTTTTCCAGATTGATAGGATCCGTCTTAACCTAAATGCTCTAGCATAGCTGTTGAAAACCCAAATTCACCTCTATTCCATAATGAAATATCAGTGGAACACTTTCATCTGTTGATGATAACAGACTGCAGTTTTCATTTTTCTAAGAAGAAATTGGTCAAGAGGAAGAGAAGTTTTCAAGAATAAAAGTCTAAAGATTCAAGCAGAAGTAATTCTGATGAAAAGGGAAAGGGGATACTTTTTCAACAGACCATTATGTCTATATAAGGAACTCATCTATCAGATTTTTTTAAAGAAATATACAGAAGATAGAAGTAAAGGCTAATAACTGAGAATGAATACAAAAGAGTAGGCCGCTTCTTTAAGAACAGTATCAGTAGTACTAAATACTAGAATGAACTAAGGCTAAAAGAGAATGCTAATGACCACAAAAGGAGTTCTTTAGTCATACTGGGCTCAAGAGAAGGACCAAAGAAGGATTAAGACCACTGCTCAGGACAGATGAGAATATTATATTGGCAAATGGTGAGAATACTAAATTACACAATTATTATTTTATGTTTTTAATAAAAGGAAAAGGATCATAGTACTCAAAAAAGGATAAATGTCATGATTTTCAAAAAGATAGAGAAAGAGGGGGAGGGAAGGACGGAGGGAGGGGGAGAGAGAGACAGAGACAGAGAAAGAGACAGAGACAGAGAGAGGGGGGGGGGGAGGAGGGAGGGGGGGGGGGAGAGAGAGAGAGAGAGAGAGAGAGAGAGAGAGAGAGAGAGAGAGAGAGAGAGGATTGTTAGACTCAGTCAATTTGACTTTAATTTCTAGTAAAATTCTAGAACATATTATTGCATGGATTATTTTTTGAGTTCTTAGAAAGGGATAGAAAAGGCTAATATTACTTCATCAAGAACAGGTTATACCAGAATGTTAGGGTGAGTAAAGGAGTTAAACTTGTAAGAAGAATGAAAAAAAAAAAAAACAGAGGATGATATGAAGAAAGGGAGAGGCCTGTCCAGGAGCCCACACACATACGCTTGAGTATTTTTGTTTGTCTGTTTTAGTCCAGCTCTGTGATTTCATTGATATAAGGAACTTCTGATGAAGAAAATTCTTAAATTCCTATAACCACACAGATCACGAATCACTCTGTAACTTAAAGTCTTACAAAGCTGCCTGGTACACTGACAGGCTCACATAGCCAATATGCATCAGAGGCAGGATTTGAACCCAGATCTCTCAGACTATGAGCCAGCTTCCTATCCACTATCCACATGGCCTCCCTTTCTCGTTACATAGAAAGAAAAAGAAAATACTCTCACCCTATTTTGTTATACTAATTACAACAAAGTTATTTAGCTATCTTTAAAGTACTACATAACTATTACACATGCACCTTTTGTTGCTGTTGTTGTTTGTTGTTGTTGTCATGCCTCTCTCGGCTTCAATATCCCAATGCTATGTATATAATTTGTGCCAATCTTTCACATTTATTTTTGGTTATGCACCCCTCATTTTATGTCACATTGGCATGATCATTTTGAATCAACTGCTTCATTGTTCAGGAAAAACAAAAGCAACACCATAGTTTGGCGAATCAAAATTTCAGTTTAGATGGTAACAGAAAGTTCCATGATAGATAGGAGTGGGATCATAGGTCAAAAACAAAACTGGAAAAGCAGGTGAGCCCGCCATGTAGAAAGAACGATGGATAATACATGGACAGCTGGAATGCTTTCCTGTGATCTAGAGAATGACAAATGAACCAGAAGGTCACTAGAATGTGGCATACACCCTTTGTAAATGGTTTATGAAGGGAAAAAATGGACAAAAATTGTATCCAGTGAGGTATAATTGTAATCTAATGTGTAATTGAATCAATAGGTTATAATCTGAACTGGGAGGAGCACCAACCCAATGAGTTCATTAATCCATTCACTGAAGCCATCTAAATCAACTAGGCATTGCGTGACTTTTTTGTTTTTCACTTTTGTAATGTTTTATGAATAGTCTGATGGCATTGACTAGACAACAACTGAACTATTGTAGGGGACCTTAGAGATTGTCTAATCCAACCCATTCACTTTACAGGTGAGAGCAATGAGGGTCAAAAAGAAGTGATTTTCCCCAAGTCAAATAGCTAGCAACTAGAAGAGCCAGAACTACAGCCCAGATCTCTTCACTCCATCTCTTGGGCTCCTCCTCTTGAACCATACTCCCTCAATAATTCTATGTAACATCATCTTGCCACTTATTCCCACTCTCCTTAAAATCTACCCACATTGCTTCATTTGAATTCTACAATCACCTGCGAAGATCCTTATTTTAACAAGGAGAACCTGAGGCATAAAGAGGTTTGGTGATCTGCCCACGGTTACACATTGCATGAGTTAAGAAAATACCAAGGGGGTTTCACCCTGATGCTCTCGTATTATTCACTATTTCCCCTACTACCCCAATTCAGCAATACAAAAGTTGTTATTAAAGTCCATGAAGAGGTCCCAAGAGCAAAGTTATGAAGTAAGACCCTTTGAGAACACTACTTTTTAAAACGGATAAAGAAAATAATTATGCAACCTGCTTTAAATTCAGGAATGTTGAAAATATTTCTTTTCGGCCCCAGGGGTTACACTCCCAAGGACAGGAAATAGTAGGAGGAAAGGAAATGGATTTTTTTTTAATTTATCTTCCTTTATAATCAGTATCTATATGTCATAGAGTTCAGAACACATTTTAATATCAAATTTCGAGAGAACTCAACCCATGTTATCAAGACTGTAATCTTTCACTATATCTGTATTAGTAAATACTCAGGGGAAAAAGGAACTGAATTCACATGAATAATTTGTCTATCAATCTGATTATTCATGGACATTTTGTTGTATTTTACAATGCCAGTACTGCGCTTCTTTTCTTACTTCACCATCTATTATTATCATTATCATCATTATCATTAATATTATTATTAAGGTTAGAGACCAAAAGAATCTTTGCAACAAATATAGTTTGACAAAAAAACCTTTTTTTTAAAGTAAAAGAAAGGAAGAATATTCCATTTATTTTATGCCTGCTACCATATGTTTTTACAGAGTCCTGTTATTCCTGAGAAACCTTCTCTTCTCTCTTCAAGAAGGGCTTTCCCTGGAAAAGTGGTGAGAGAAGTCTGGTCCCTAGACTAAGGAATGACAGTATAAAAGTATACTTCATTGCCTGTTTTAAATAGGTTACAGTTGCTGAGATTAAGAGGTACCTTTTATGACTGCAGACAACTGGAAAATACAAAGTATATTAAGAAAGTATATTAGAAAAGTATATTGTCTGCTGGAAAATCTTTACCTGAAGCAAATAGCAACAAACTTTAGATATGATCCAAGTCTCGATTGTCTACATATATGTTACTGATAATCAGAACGTAAGGACAGAACTACTAAAAACTAAATCCATAATACATGATCACCATTTCCATCTTTGTCTAAGTAAACAGAAATCTGGATATGCCTTCAACATTGACTCAAGAAGAATGCTTCTGGGACAGCTGATGGAACATTTCCTTGGCTTCTGTATAAGTACCATTTTCATTCTCAATTCAGTAAATATTTACTAATATTCATTATATGTAAACAATGTGATGAACAAAAAGGCATCACAGGAAAAGGGGTCATCTTAAACAAAGATTCAAAGAATGTGCTGGCTTTGAAAATTCTATTTGAGAGAGGGAGAGAGAGATTTCTCAAAGAATTTATTATATGACAGAGAATGTGCTAAGCACTGGGGATAACAATATAAGAAAGTAATGCTGTCCCTGCCTTCAAAAAGCTTATATTCTATAGGAAGAAGACAGCATACATAAGGGTGCTAGAAATGTGGGGGAATAAGGAAACATCCTTGCAGGGCAATGCAGCAAGTGAGGGAAAAGAATGTATAATCTGGAGAGAGATGAGACAATAATGAGGTAAAAGAAGACTGGGGACTTTCCCACAGGTGTTCCCAAAGAGGAAATTACCACTGAGGGCAGGAGCGTCCCAGGGTGGAAGTTTCCCAGAGTGGTGATGTGGCAGGCAAGGAGAAAGAGGCAGAGTACAGAGAAATTTGAGGCAAGAGTGAAACAAAGTATGGAAACTTTTCTATATTAAATTGAATTTCTTACATACAAAAAAAAATCATGATTATACGTGATATTGGACAGTATAATCCAGTTTTTCTTGGGCCTATTTATACTTGTACCAAGGTAACTATTGACATTTTGGACCTATAGATCCAATAGCCACCTTACACGACTTTGGCTGCAACAAGGGTCTTTTAAACATATACTATGTGTACGTTGCTATGTTGTGCACCAAGTTTAATACAAAGATTAAATGAAGCAAAGTCCCCATGCTCATGGAGCTCACGATCAAGTGGGGAAATATGGCATATACATAAATTACCTACTTCTTTCAACAACAACCAAATAGAAACACGTGAGGATTATTTAAGACAAAATAGAACAAGCTATATGGGAATTCAAATATAACTACTTAAACATTTAATTTTATAATAATCAATCAAGAAGTATTTGATTTGGGCCTGCTGTGGTTTGCCAGGTACTGAGATACCTTCTAGAGATACAAAAACAAAGGCAAAGCAGTCCACGTCCTCAAGAGAAACAATAAGTACACATACAAATGTAACAACAGCTACAATACCCCTTCCACTTATGGATACAGTTATTGTACCTTTCAGAGAGAAGAGAATACTGGGGAACTGAGAGGTAACTGTGACGGACTATGTGGGAAGAGGTACTATGAAAGAACTAATTTACATGGGGGCTGTTTCCATTTTTGTCCATTTGTATCCCTAACGCTTAGCGTAGTATTTGGCATATGGTAGGTGCTTAATAAATGCTTGTTGAATTCAATTGTTTGCAATGGGTTCTAAATATTAGAAGGGCTTGGGTACTCTAAACACTTCAAAACATAAAAAATTGCATGGATATGGATCTTCCCTCCACTGGAGAGAGTACCCTTCCACACCTAAGGAGACTATTTCCTCAGTTTCTGTGGCCAGAAAAATTCATCACCCGAGCACCAAGCTGCTGGTGAAAAAGCTTCTTCTCAATTAGCTAGGCTGATTCTCTTATGACACCTGACCTATTGCTGAACAAGGAGCCAAAGCTTTTCAAACTTAGCAGGAGCTACCAGAACTTAGGCTCATTTAATTGACATAGCCTTATGAACCTAGGAGAACCTCTATTGACAGTAAGGTTTCAATGAAGGAATTCAGTGGGGAGTTTGGATACTTACTTCATTGAAAATAAATGGAACTTCTTTCTTTTCCCCCACTTTCATAGAGGAAATAGGAAATGTTGCTGTGCCTAATGTCTCATCCATGACATAATTGGCATCCATTAATGTGATCTAAAGTAAAGACAAGATAAAGCATATGTTACTTATATATAATTTGTTACTTATATATAATTTATTAATACACCTTAGCCTTATAAATAAAACATGAATGGCATTGAGCTATACTCAAAATATAAGAAGTAGAAATTCTCTGAAGTCATTAATTACTAAAATTCTGTAGTCATAAAAGTAATTATTTTTATCTTCATAGACTTCTGATTGCAAAATTCACCTTTACTAGAAGAATCTAACTGTTGGAAATACATACTGATTTTTTTTTCCTATTTAGCTCAATGTTCTTTTTTTGGTTGGAAGTTTCCCTCTGAGTACATATAAAATGGAATAGAGTTTTCCATTCCCAAATTCATTCATTTTCACTTAGACACAAATATTCCCAAAGGTATACCATGGAGAGTGCTAACCTGTCATACTGTCTGGCACCATGTAGAAACAATGAGGGAAGTGAGAACTAAGCATCAACCTCAAAATGACATATTGAAGATATCAGAAGGCACTGTGCATGACTCCTGACTATCCAAAATGCCTCTCGAATTATGCACCTCATTTTCTGTTTACCTCCAAAATGTTTTCCTGATTAGGGTCCAAGATAAATTCAAAAGTTTCATTCCACACAGGGTTCACATCATTATTGAAGTGTCTTGTCCGTTTTCTGCTATCAGGGGTTGAGGAGATGAAAAGTTCCACGTAGGGATCTGGTGTGTCAACTATACCAAATAAAGAGGAGGAAAAACAACTATAAATAAGAAATATGGATGGCATCAATTTATTTGGAATTGAAATATCAAATTACTTTTTACCAAGTTGGAGATTAGATAATAGACAATTTTATAAATAGCCAGTCACCCAGAGTGAGAAAGCATTCATTTTAGACAAATGGTTAAAGTATATCATGGGCTAGTAGAAGAGTTATATGTAGTACACTTTTTTCCACAGACGCTTACTGGCCTTCCCAGGATCCTTGTGAGGAGATACTCTTTTCCAGACAGAATTAAGAAATAGGGAAGTTCAAATGCTTTTTGAGAGAATCACAATGAATAATTGGCATGGACATTATCAGGGTTGAAGTTTCATCATTTTAAGTAGAATTTTCTCTAACAGGCCACATTATCCTTCTAATGGTCACTATGGCTTTGGAAACTTTTAACATATAATAAAGTGCTATAGTTATGGAGGAGGAGATGACAGACTCTCCAATTCTAAGAAGAATCTATGGATTTGTGCATGTATGCTGTTTTTAGAAAGAGAACAAATATAGCATGATGGGAAGAACATGGATGGAGTATTAGTAATAAATCATGGGAAAATAATTTCATCTTAGTTTCCTTATTGTAAAATGACGGGATAAGATGGAATGATCTTTGAGGTCCCTTCCAACTCTATAATTCCACAAATTACACTTTTAGCCAAAATATAACTTATTACCATAAAGGAAAATGGTCAGAAAATAGAAAATAAAGGTGAGCCTTCTGCTCTGACTTCTACTACCATGATCTTTTGTAGAGGTCAAGGTTAAGTGTTAAATGATGGCAGAGTTGGGCCCTAGACTTGTAATTGCCTAAGACGTACTGAGAAGATGGGGCACCCCAGCTTCCTCTCTCCACGTCTCTCAACCTGAGCAATAAAGCCAGAGTGCAGCATTATAAAATGAATGAATAAATATTGAACAAATGAATGAATAATGAACAAATGAATGAATGAAAAGAACAATGCTCCTGCATCTGTATTTTCCAGTTTATATGGCTGTAGAGCAATTTGATGTCCAATCACTGATTCAGTCTCACCTTGTTGTTGCTGTTTTCTTCAGCCAAATAGGTGGTACAAGAAAGGATGTAATGTGTGGACAGAAACAGCTTCACATCTCAGTCTTATCTAAGCCTTGACACACACTCCTATTGGTGAATATTAGATACTGCTCTTCTCTATTCATATAGACAACATGAAACAACATGCACCATTAGTTTCAGAATTCTGGTGCTGTAGCAACTTATCCAGAAGGGTGGTTGCTTTCCAAAAATCAGTGTCATCCTATGAACATCTGCCTAAAGCAACAGCAGGTCTTTCCACCATTTCTGCTTTGTCAGAGCAGGATATTCAGTGATTCATAGTAGCTACAGATAATATTGTCTAAGCACTAGGTGCATTTTAATGCAATTAGCATTTTATTACATATGTGCTTTGAAAAGAGTGCTGGATATGAAGTTGAAATCCCACTTCTGACATTTACTACTTATGTGACTTTCTCCAAGTCTCAACCTCTGGGCCTCCATTAGTTCATATTTAAAATGAGGTTGGGAATGGATGTCCTCAAAGTTGCTTCTGTCCAGGAGCATATTGGTAAATGTGTAACAGCTCTCTGGAGGAAAAATCTATATACCATACACTTTTAAAGTTTAATCTGAATTATTAATATTTTCTTCATCATTTTCTTGTCTAGCCAATCAACAAAACAATTTAAGCCCCCATCTGTAGTATTTGTTGATTTTTAAGGTGTAAATGCTCCTGAAAATTTAAGTAGCAGCTCTTGAGACTCAGTATGAGCCAAATCCAGGGTACTGCTGCTTACATGTCTCAATCTACCATCTTACCCCCAACAAGCATTTACTATATGCAAGGTATTCTACTCAATGTGAATAAAAAGTTAAAGACCAGTGTTAGTTCTCGGTGTTAGCACTGTACTAGAGAAATCGATAGTGAAAAAAATCAGTTGAAATATCAAAGGCTTTGAAGTCAGAGGACCTAGGTTCAAATTTTGTGACCTTGACTAGATGCATGACCTTGACAAATCATTTACTCTCTCTAGACTTCAGGTTTTTCACCTACAGAGTTAAGAAGTTGAACTAGATGGTCTTTAAGGTCCTAAGTAAATACAAAGTAATTTGAAAAGGGATAGAGAACTAATAATTACAGGGATTACAGAAGGCCTTGAAGGAGCTAGCACATGAGCTAAACCTTGGAGAAAGCTAAGAATTGACAGAGGTAGAAGTGAGAAGGGGGTACACTTCAGGCCTGTACAGCCTGAGAAGGGTCAGTGAAGCAAGAGATGAAATGTGGAATTCAGGAAACATGAAGAAAATCACTTTGGCTGAACCACTCTGTTCCTGGAGATATCCATCAGGCAGCTGGCAATGAAAGGTTTGAGTTCAAGAGAGAGATGAGGTCAGGGGCCTCTGCAGAGAGGTAGTAAGTGAAATAATGGGGACCAAAAAAAAGTGTAGGGAAAAAAAGGGCACCCATGACAGAGAATACCCATAATTAATCAGTAGAAGATGGATGATGGCCCAGCAAAGAAAAATGAGAAGAGATCAGACAGACAGGAAGAAAAACAGGAAAGTTGAGTCATGATAGCTGAGAAAGAGCAGAATATTTGTGAAAAGGGGGTTGTTAGTGTCAAAAGTAACAGTTTGTTTGTTTATTTATTTATTTATTTATTTATTTATTTAGATTACATTTGAGTTCCAAGGTGTTTCCTTCCCTCCCAACCCCTCACTAGAGAAGGCCAACGTTTGACACAGATATATACGTGAAACCATATAATATACAGTTCCATAAACCAGTTCTTTCTCTGAAGATGAATAGCATTTTCCTTTACAGGTCCTTAGAAATTAATTTGAATATTTATATAACTCAGAATAGCTTGGTCATTTACATTTACTCTTTAACAATATTGTTGTTACTATATACAGTGTCCTCTTGGTTCTGCTTTTTTTACTATGCCTTATTTCATGCAAGTCTTTCCACGTTTTCCTAAAATCAGCCTACTCCTCATTTCTTATGGAACAGTAGTATTACATACCACAACTTATTCAACCATTCCCCAACTGATGGATATTCCCTCTAATTCCAGTTCCTTGCCATCACGAAGAAAACAGCTATAAATATTTTAGAACATATATGTTATTTTCCTTATTAGCTGATCACCTTGGGAAGCAGACCTAATATGCAAGAGTTTAAGAAAAATGAGAAGAAGCTCTTTTTGTTTGACCCATATTCACTTCTAACAAAAGCAGTTGCAAACCTAATTTTTTTTTAAAAAAAAGAGTATAACTTATCATATTTTCTATCACTGAGATGAGCAACGAAGACAAGGAACATGAAGAAGGAAGGCCAAAAATTCTGTCATGAAGATCTTACCCCTCCTTCGTAGTTATGATACCATGACTAGTAGCTTAAAAGCATTAGGAATGTAATGAATTAAAAGATCATTCCATAACAACACTCAAACAAAACAAGATCATTTTGGCAGAGAAAAACCAACTGACTGACCAGCCCCAGGCCACAAAATTATTCTGCCCTGTTACCCGTTATGAATAAAAAAGCTAAACATCCATTTATGCTGTTAAGTAGATTTTACTTAAAATGTTCAAATAAGACCAAGAATAAAGTAAATTAGAACACTAGCTTACAAAGTGGAGTGGAATATAGTTCCAAGCCAGAGCCATTTTTTATAACTAGGGTGCTCAGATGTGCAGGTGACAGACTAAAAGTAAAATATAGTTTATAATCACAAGAGAATATGCAAAACTATGGTGTATTTTTCATACTACAGTATGACTTTGCCCACTGCATTTGTGGATTCACCAATGGTTGAATGTAATTTTAAAAATCCTTCTTAAAAAGTTGAGACTAAATCAGTCTGCTTTCCTACTTTAGTAAATACAGTATAGTGAACAAACCTGAATATTTATTTAATGACTGTGGCTCTGTATTGTTTCAATGGGATTATTATTCTCGCTTCACTTTACTGGTTCTATGCTCGTGTATAAAACCAGCCCAGAAGGTAAACCTGCTTTTTTCCATTATGCTTGGGCGTTCATATTGGCCCATAGTCAACTGCTGCCCTATCTTCTACCTTTTAGAATTACAGAAGCTAAAAGTAGGAACAGATCAAGCAAGTTATCTAGTCAACCCAAATCTACACAAGAATACCCTCAATGAAGTCCATAAGTACCCAACTAGGCTTCACTTAAAGACTACCTATGATAGGAAATACACTGTTTCCTTGCAAAGCAATTGATTCCATTTGGGGACAACTTTAATTGTTAGAATATGAGTGCATGCATGCATGAGTGTATGAGTGTGGGAGTGCATGATTGTGTGTGTGTGTGTGTGTGTGTGTGTGTGTTTGTGTATGCAACACCTTGGCTTTTTTGAAGTTAAAGTTACATTAATGTTTTATAATTTAAAATATGAGGCCAGGCAGGCTTATACCATAAAGTAAAATTGATTTTTTTCCTTATTAAATATTCTATCAACATGTAGGAAGAATCAGACAAAAAATATAGTAGAGTGGATAGAGAGCCAGCTTTGAACCAGGAAGACCTCTGAGGACTCACGGCAATTATCTAAGACTTTAAGTTTCAAAGGAGGTTCTGACCTTCACTGGTATTTCCTCATATGCCTATACTTCCCTGTACCAAAGATAGGACAGTTCTAGTCCCTGTTTTTTTTTTCCTATATGGAAGTAAGAGTGTTAATTGAATTTTGCTGTTGGTCAGTCATTTCAATCAAGTCTGACTTTTCATGACCCCATTTCGGGTTTTCTTGGCAAAGATACTGGAGTAGTTTGCCATTTCTTTCTTCAACTCATTTTACAGATGAGGAAACTGAGTCAAACAGGGTTAAATTACTTGCCCAAGGTCACACAGTTACCTGTGCCTGAGGCCAGATTTGAATTCAGATCTTTCTGACTCCAGGCCCAGCACTCTATCCACTTAGCCACCTAGTCTCTCATTGAGCTTAGTTCCACTGAAAAAAAATAAGTTATGGGACATGGCAATAGACCTGTGATTTTTTTCAGTGTTGGAACCCTCTCCACCAATGAAGATCAGCAACTCCTTCATAAAACAGAGTATCAGAGAGTTTCCTAGGACAGTGATTACCAGAATAAGGCCGTAAAGCCTATGACATACCAAGAGATAAAGGATCAACCACTCCATTGACGGAAAGATGGAGTCTATCCCACCCTCCCAGCAATAGCCAATAGAGCTACATCCAACATGGCCACCTTATGCCCTTCACTCATCATCTCTCCAAATTTGCCAGCTACAGCCCTTCCCTAGTTCCCAACCTCCCCACTTCTTCACTGGGCATTGTGGTGACCCCTGTGCAGTTACTCAAGTGCAGCTGCACAGGAACCACTGGGATAATTACCCCCAACACACACACACACACACACACACACACACACACACACACACACACACCATAGAATACCCACACCCAGCCTCACGGTTTACCTAAAGACTTTAGCAAAGAGCCCTCAGTTGCCTGATTCTATTATTCTTGGACAGTGACCAAGTAAGAGCCTCACCACATACGTCACGTGGAAGGACACTCCATCTTACATCCCATGTCTTTGCACTAACTGTCCCCCATGCCTTCAATATTCTCTTTCACTTCAAACTTTTAAAATGTCCAACTTCCTCTAAGACTCAAATCACACATCATCTTCTCAACAGGCCATTCCATGTCCCCCTAGTTACTAAAATTTTTCCCCATAAAGCAGACCTGCACAACTTGGCAGTAGGTAGGGGCCAAAATTAAAATAGGTTAAACTTCTTCAGGTGGCAGATAGGTTAGACTAGAGACAGAAAAATGATGATTTTTGCCATGGGTCACATGACAAATAGGAGAGAGGATGCAATGGTGACTCTATATTTTTTGCAGGCCATCCCAAAATCCTTTGGTGGATTGTGGGCTAACCAACCTGCAGGCTGTATGTTGTGCAGGCTATCTTTCATCTTCTCCATATGCATCTATTTATTTATATGTTGTCTTCTGTATTAGAATATAAGCTCCTTGTGGACAGGGACTGTTTTTTAGCACCTTACTTGTATCTTCAGTGCTTAGCAGAGTGGCTGGCATAATAAGAACTTAATAGCCACTCAATGATTCATAACTTATCTTTTGAGCCAACTTTGGTCATTATGATCTCATAACATTCAGTTTTTATTTTTTCTATTCTATTTATATTTTTGTAGTCATTGTATATATGATTTTCGTAACTCTGCTTACTTCACTTTATATCAATTGTTAGAAATGTTTCTTCATACTTTACTCATCCTGATCAAGGTTTCTTAAAATGAAGTAATATTCCATTATGTTCATGCCCTACAATTTTTTGAGTATTAATCAATTGGAAGCTACTGTTTCCAGTTCTTTGCTGCCACAAAAAAAAGTGCTACTATAAAATATTTTGGTTTATATGGAACCTTTCTTTTGTTAGTGACCTCTGTGGGGTATCTGTCTATCAGTGGAATCTCTATGTCCAAAGGTATGAAAATTTTAGTGACTTTCTTTACATAATTCCAAGTTTTTTTACAGAATGCTCTCACCAAAACATTTCCGAAAGGTCTTGACTATCCATCAATCAAAGTTCAATTTTTTTTAGACTAACATTGAAGACTCTCATTAATCTGATGTCACTCTACTTTTCTCATCTTTTCTTGAAACTAGACGTGTCATTCCTACTTTCCCCAACTTCCTCATTTTCTCCCCTTTGATCATAAAGTATAACATTCTTACATATGATTGTTTATGGTTTGCATTTCTTCTTTTAACAATGGTTTTCCATATTTTTGATGCCTCTCATCTTTAAAGATAAGCTGAAAAAGTTCATAAAACACAAGAATATTTCAAATAGGGAAATAATTTCATCCGTTCTATAAAATGTATGAAATTTAAAGATATCTGCAATCCTCCACACCCACTTTCATTCTCCCAGGTGTTAGAAAATGCAAGATAAGCAGATATAGGAGAGACTTTTTCTTGAAGTTACTCACAGTGAAATCACATTCCATGAAGAGACTGTTGGTAGATAATTGCTTATAGGTAGATTCAAATATAAAAATTATGGGTGGATACCAGAAAACATATCCTAAACATTAGTAAATCAAGACTCATCAATGCCTTTCACCTGCAGGGCAATATTACAGGTTAACACTTAGGTTTTTATGATTCAGAAAGATAGGACAGAAGGTGGCTATGGGCCAACATGAATGCCATTTTTTTAACAAAAATATTTAATAAATCTTTCTTTTTGTTTAGATTGTAGGGAATTTTCGAGCAAAGCACTCATGTATGCACAGAAACTATAGAAAATCCTTCATTAAAAAAATTGTACATAAAACTATCAAAAAGTTATTACTTCTCTTGGCAGGAAAAAAGTTCATAAGACCTTGGGATGTAGGTATGTATGTATTGAAGTTATTATATTACAAAGCAATCACCATACTGAATATGTTAATAATAAATTTACTCTTTAGAAATTGCTATGGTGCCCTAATTTACAGGGGAAAGAGTTCTAAAAGATGTACACTGATTTAGTCATACTTTACCTTTTAAGACTTAAAAACATGAGAGGAAGGGAAAAAAAGATATATTTCTCACTGTGTGGACAAAACAAGTATTTTGAGACATGCCAGGCATTTACCAGAATGCCATGCAATCCAATGTCAGTCAATACTTTTAACATTGTCAAGTCTACTACAAAGCTATTTTCACAGAGGAAAGAAATAACATTTTCCTATTACAATAAACAGTTCTACAAACTATTGCTTCTCTTAAGAATAGAAGAGAAAAATATTGTGATTGAACCTGACTAGTCTTCACAAAGCTAGGAGATGAAGATTCAATCTATAATTTCATTAGTATAGTGAGGTGTCCTCATGGGGAAACAAAGATAAAAGATAACCATTGAAAGGCATGGCCATAGTTAGCAAATGAGCACTATTAACAGAATAATAAATGACAAAACATAACAAAATCAGCACTTTCTTTTTAAAGAATACCACAGAACCAGTGATAAGGAAGATAGGATATGCTAATAAAATGTTGTGAATTTTCACTTCCTTTTTTCTTATTTTTCTTTGTGAAAATGAACTCAACTTAAATGGATCTGTGATCTCATCCATGCTGATATTTATTTCAAAGATACTTCCTATTCCTTGAAATTCTAGTCCTAGTCATTCCATTGTCTTCATAATGAATAGACATGGCCATATCACTCATATATTCAAAACATTTCCAAGGGGATTAGACTATCCATCAATCAAAGTTCAAATTTCTTAGATTGACATTAAATACTCTCACTAATCTGATGTCACTGTCCTTTTCTCAAAATTAGACAACATGGCATTCCTAATTTCCCCTACTTTTTCATTTCCCCCCCTTGGATTAATAGGCAGCACAGCACAGAGGACTCTACCATATTTCAACATTATTTGTCCCTCAATCTCTATCACTACTTTAAACATAATTTTTATTAATTTTTAATTGATTCCAAAGGGAGATTTAATTTTTTCAAGCCTTGGACTAAGTCGCTTAGCAGAGATCTCAATTCCAATTTCACCTCTGATACTTTTGTGACTATGGACACTTCTCTAAGTCTCAGAATACACAATTGTAAAATAATTCAACATTATATACCGAAATTATGAGATAATTATACCTGTGACAGCTACAGCTCAGTCTTACTTATTGCAAATACTGGTCACACATATTTAAATTCATACTATTCATATACACATATATATATTTATACATACATACATACATACATACATACATATATATATGAATGAAAGAGAGAAAGAAAAGAAGGAAGGAAGGAAGGAAGGAAGGAAGGAAGGAAGGAAGGAAGGAAGGAAGGAAGGAAGGAAGGAAGGAAGGAAGGAAGGAAGAAAGGAAGGAAGGAAGGAAGGAAAGAGCATTTATTAAGTATCCTTCTACATGCCAGGCAATGTGCTAAGTGCTCTACAAAGATTAGCTTATTTGATTCTCATAAAAACCACGGTCAGTAGGTAATGTTATTGTCCCTATTTTTCAGCTGAAGAAACTGAAGCTAAGGGAAGTTAAGTGACTTGCCCAATGAATGTCACAAAACTATTAAGTGTCTGAAGCTGGTTTGAATTCAAGTCTTCTTGAATCCAGGTCCAGCACTCTATTCATCTAGCTACCTCTAGGTAAAATTTAAAATGAAGTAATTGGTTACAGCTTAATCCAAATACACAGTTCAAATTCTAAAATATGATCATATTATTTGCTCTAATCAGTACCTTGCTTGTACCTCAGAGGGTAGGCTCATACAAGATAAAGTATATAAAGGTGCTTAAAATATTATGAAAATATTAGTTATCAACTTTTATTGCCTGTGTACTGGAATGTTAATGCTTTCTTAAGTAGCTACACCATAGATTCATGAGTCTGACTATTTTTTTTCAAAACATAAGTAAAACACAAACCAATTTTTAAAAAGGAAGAAAAAAAACCCTTGTAATAAATACTATATGCATAGTTACCCCTTTCTGTGGAGGCAAAGAACTAGAAACTACAGGGGTATCCATCAATTGTTGAATGGCTAAACAAATCACAAATGTAATGGAATACTACTATGTTGTAAGAAATGTTTAAATTAAAAGTTTCAAAAAGTCTGGGAGATCTGATCTGTTGCAGGGTGAAGTGAGCAGAAATAGAACAATTCATATTATCACAATAATATTGTGAAAGTGAACAATTTTGAAAGACTTAAGAAAGCTGATCAACTCAGTGATGAATCATTATTCCAGAGGACTGATGATGAAGAATGCTATTCATCTCTTAACAGAGGTCATAGACAAAGTATGGAGGATATGACATACATTTTTGGACATAGATAATTGAATTTTTTTTGTTTTGCTTGATTATGTATATTTATGAAAAGGGTTTTGTTTTTCTGGGGGGCCAAGAGGTAAAAAATAATATTCGATCATTGAAAAAACTAAAATTTAATTAAAAAATCAAATGGAACAATTATACGTAGTCAAAGTGAAACAAATTCCCACATCAGCCGCATACTACAATTTTGTATGTTTTCTTCTGCATCTATAATCCATCATCTCTCTGTTAAAAGGTGGTTAACATGTATCATTATTGATCCTCTGGAATCATAGATGATCACAATATTGATTTGAGTTCTTAAGTCATTCAAAGTTAATTTTCCTTATAGTGCTATTGTTATTGTATAAATTTTACTCCTGGTTTTGCTCAGTTCACTGTGTTGTTCTTACAAGTCTTTCCAGATTTCTCTGAAACCATTGCTTTGATCATTTTGTATAGTACAATATTATTTCTTTTACATTTATATGTCGTCGTTTGTAAGCGATCCCCTAATTGGTGGGTACTCTCTTATTTTCCACTATTTTGACACCACAAAAAGAATTTCTATAGATATTTGGTTGGTTCTATAGACATTGGTTCTCTAGATAAATGGTTCCTTTTTCTCTTTCTTTGATCTCTTTAGAGTATAGGCCTAGTAGGGTCAGAGCTAAGTCAAAAGGTGTGCATAGTTTAGTCACTTTTGGGACTTCGTTCTAATTGCTTTGCTGAACTAGTCGACAACTTCAGAACTCTATCAACAGCATATCAATGTTTTTCTAAATCCCCTACATTTATCATTTTCCTTTCTTGTCGACTTTACAAATCAGACAGGTGTGTGGTATAATTTCAGAGTAACTTTCATTTTCATTTCTTTAATTATTAGTGACAGAGCATTTTTTTCCTTATGGATATTAATTATTTGAATTTCTTACTTTGAAAAATGCCCACTGATATATATTCACCATTTTTCAAATGGGGAAGAGTAGATCTTATTCTTATAAATTTAGATCAGTTCCCTATGCATCTTGGAAATGACAATTTCGAGACAGAACCATGTTGCCAAAAAATTTTCCCAGTTGTATTTCCCTTCTAGTTTTAACTTCATTGGGTTTGCTTGGGTAAATATTTATAATTTTACATAATCAAAATGTCTATTTTCTTCTATAGTTTTTCCTATTTTTGGCTCATGAACTTTTCCCCTAACCACAGATTCAAAAGATAATTTCTTTTTTGCTCCTCTAATTTGTCTATGAAGTAACCTTTTATGTTACCTCATTTATTCACTTAGAGCTTATTGTGTAACATAAAGTAAGATTACTCTAAACCACAAGTTCTAAACCTGGAATATTGGGCTCCATGGATAGATTCCATGGTTTCTAGTAACTTGGATGGGGGAAGAGAATCTTTACTTTCACTTATCTTTGATTTTCTTTGTAATCTTATGCATTTTTTAATATTCCATTTCAAAAAGCACTATTTTGAAAAGGGGGCCATAGACTCCACTAGTTTACAAAATAAGTCACTGATACAATGAAAATTAAGAACCTCTGGTCTAAACCTAATTCCTGCCAGACTACTCTCTACCATGCCACACAAATTTCTTCACCCTGGAAGGCAACTCCACCCCTGTACTCTTCACAATGGAAGTATCTTCTGCTCTTACAGCTTTTCCCTCTGATTGGCTAGTTTCTTCCAGAACCTCCAATTTAAAGAGGTCAACCATGTCCTCATTCTTTTCTAGGCTCACTAATGACACTCAAGAATTTCTCTACCATCCCCCCATATCAAGTAACTTCATCTCTTCTTTTTCAGCTTCCTTTTATGTGTCTGTCTTCTTGTATTTGTATTTCATGTTCTTACCACAGTATCTGACACATAGTAAGTAACCTAAGTTATTTAGACAGGGTCACACAGAAAAAGCATTTGTACCTGGTTCCTCAAGATCTAGCAGTGCTAAGCATGCTGCCTAAGACATACTCACAGAGCAAGTCTGCTTAATGCCTAAGCAGAGCAAAACAAGTTCCCAGAAAATTAGTGACTTGATATATATCTCATTATAGCTTCATCAGAAATGAACTTCATTTAACCACAGAAGCATGAAAAATGTGAACAAAAAAAAAAGGTTGAGGTTCTCATGGAAACCTCAAACTATCCTTTTGGGGGGAAATCACCAAAATGATCCTCTTGTTAAAAAGAAATGGTTGAATAAAGTGAATTGAGAACTCTTCCATTGACTTTCATCATTATTTTCCTTGAGAGGCAAAGCAGAAAATAATCTTTACTTTGTACTTTAACAGGTTTTCTTACTGATCTTCATATCTGATCTTTATTTGGAAACATGACACAGAAATGCTACAACAAAGGAGACTTTCGATTAAAGAAATCTCTTCCCACATCTGTTTACCAGATACATGAAGAGTAATTTCATCCAGTTCTCTATGCAGTGGGCAGGTCATCTTGCCTCTTTCATCATGAACCATTTTATATTGATATCCCTTAGATAATTTGTGTAAAGTCAGGACAAGATGAAAGGTATATATTTTAATAAAATTTTTAAATTATTTGTATTTTCAATAGGGTAGAATAATGGTGTCATGGAAGCAGGGGAAGGGGTGTAGTATGGGTAGGACAAGTTTGGAGAGGGAGTAGTAGCTACCACTACACTTTACTCTAGAAAGCTCATTTTATTTAAAATTTTTTTTCTCATTTTGATGAGAGAGACCTTCTGAATTTAATGGTTCAGCTAGCCTTGAACAATTAAAAAATAGCTACCAATTGTACTTCTGACGCTATTCCATAAATGCATGTGTATGTATACATGCATGTATATATACATGAGTATATGTATATATATATATGTATATATATATGTATATATACATATATATATACATATATATACAAATGTAAGTGTGTACCAGCATACACCAAATATCCAGATGACTAAGCAAGAGTAAGGCTGAAATGCCACAAAACCATTCTTTCTATTAGATAATCAACTCAAAGTTGGTGCCATAGCAATGATGGCTCAGTATCTATCATCATACAAAGATGATAATACCTTAATAGTGCCTCTTGTGAGTACAAGATAGCATGAAACAGTGGAAAAAAACCCTGGGCTAAGAGACAGAGACCGGGCTCTACCACTGAATAGCTAAGCATATGGCCTCAAGCAAGACACTTTTTCTCTCTAGGCTTTAATAGATATTTGCTGAATGAATGAATGAGGCTCTAACACTAAAAATGAATATTGTAAAGTAATGAAAAAGGTCTCTTCAGATCATCCTGGGCACTGTATCACTTATTTACTAAGTGCTCTTCATTGAGTGATAGGTATGAGCCCTTAATAAATTTGTAAAGTACGATGTCATTGAAATGTTTCTTTTGACAAAGTGATTTAGAAAATTTAAATGCAGTTTTTTAACTTATAATTCTCACTAACCAAAAAGCAAAATAAAACCAAATAATTTAATAGTAATAATAATAAAATATATTTAAATTTTCCTAGGGAATGTCTTTGACCCACGAGAGCATAACTTACTTATTTTAAAATACGCTTGTGACTTTCAAGAAATATTTATAAATGCATTTAAGTGGCAAAACCCAATAAGAAGATGGAAATATTCTGAAAGTATGGATCTTCTTTGCTTATGAAAATTCTACCTCTAAAGTAGATTATAATTATGAAGATATGTTTATGGTGCAACCTCCTTTCCAATATCCACTAGAGAAGCCATCCCCATAGTAGATAAGAGTATTGGACTTTGAATTAGAAAGACCTGGATTACCTCTGATACAAACTATGACCATGAACAAATGGCTTAACTGTTTTGAGGCTCAGACATGATTCTAAGACTTAACTATTAAGCTCTAGACAGTTGCAATCTGTGTTAGGTTCCTGACAATACTCACTGCACGAACATGATGGTATTAAGATATAATTTCTTACCACACTTAAAATTATTGTGGGCAGCTAGGTGATGCAGTAGACAAAATGATTGTCCTGAAGTAAAAAAAGAGTCATCTTCGTGAGTGCCAATCCGGCCTCAGACATTTATTAGCTTTGTGACCCTGGACAAGTCACTTAACTCCTGTTTGCCTCAGTGTCTCATCTGTAAAACGAACTGGAGAAGGAAATGGCAAACCATACTAGTATCTCTGCCAAGAAAACTCCAAATAATGTCCTAAAGACTCAGACACAACTAAAATAACTGAAGAACAACAATTAAACACTGCTAGCTTCAAATATTAATTCAACTCATACAGCAACAAAGAGGTTTCATATAACACTCGAGGCATTGTTTTATTCCTGCATCATATTTGCATTACAATAGCACCTGCCAAGAGTTACTGGAGTGATAGTTAATTAGTATATTAATACATGTTGCCAAGCCAAAGATAGGCCTACAGATTTCCACAATGTAATCTACAGCTGTTTTTCTAAGCCCAGGGAGTAAAACAAAGAGTCCCATAGTCTCTGTAAGACATATCCCAGTACTAATAAACCAGATGGCTACAATCTGCTTTGTTTAACAGATAATTTTTAAAAATCAGCTTAGGTTTTTGGCTGGTTGTTTTTTATATACCTGGTAAGTGAGTGTTTCAGCCTCAGGTTGGAGAAAGACTCGCTCAAGCTAATTTGAGGAATTGCTCAGGCTCAAGGGAGAGACACTAAAGAAGTCCAGGGTACCCCTTCAAGCTGTCTTGTATGTGACCTTCAAAAGGCACCTGTTTCATGGAAAATTTTCCTGTAACACATTTGTTTTTAAAACAGACTAAAAGACCCAGGATTGTGAAAATTAGATGAAAATATTTGGGAATCTATTAATATTGAAGGGAGTGGGAGGAAAGTGGGCAAAAAGAGCCTGGAGCAATCAGAATAGGTGGGGAGGTTCAGAAACAAGCTAAAATGGAGATCCAGAAGAATTCAGTCCAGAGACAACTCCAACAGATTGCCATAGGTAGCATGAAGAGATTTTGCAAAACAAATGAATATTAGCCTTTTTTCTCCTTCCAATCTTTTCTTCTCTCCCTGCCCCCTAAATATTTTTAAGCTACTTGCAGAATACCATTAGCCCAAGTTTGAGGGGAAAAGGAAGTTTCTTCATTTAGGAAGTAATCCAGACCTCTCCTCATTCTTCTGTATCTGCATCTCTACCCTAACCCCCCTCTCCCCATCAGGTGCATGAAGTAATATTCACTGATAAAACTCTTAATCCGATAAGAAACGAAGGAAAGATTCTCAATGAATTAACTAATCATTATTCTAAATATGTGACTCACCTGTTTCCAGAGACAGAGAGAGAATGAGAGAGGGGCTGAGCAATTAAGAGAAAGAGGAAGAAAAGAGAATGAAAGCGAGAGAGGGAGAGAGACAGAGACAGACAAAGAGACAGACACAGAAAGAGAAAGAAGGGAAGGGAAGGGAAAAGGAAGGGGAAGGGAGGGGAGGGAAGAAGAGAAGAGAAAAGGAAAGGAGAGGAGAGGAGAGAAATGAAAGAGGAGAGAAATAGAAGAGAAGAGAAAAATAGTGACACTGATGTCTTCCTTTCTGTAGGTAAAAGCAGTGGCTTCCCTGGCCTCCTGACTCAGCATTCTTTCCAAAATGTCATTTTTTTTTAAATCTACAAGCTCAATTTTGCAGGCACACACACTTTGCCAAATTCCAAGTGGCACTAGAAAACATGTTATTTTAACATAAAAAGTGTTGTTCTGACAGATTGAGCTGGTTGGGGGAGGAAGAGAAAGAGAGCTCTATTATTTTGGTATTCAAACAGGGAAATGCTGTAGAAGGGGAAGCTTCTAGCTTATTATCAAGCCCAGTCCCTTGATAACCAGTAACTACAAAAGGCTCCCTGTAAAATAAACAGAAATACTTACGCATATCACCAAAGGCACCTTTTGTCACTTTCGTGGCCCTTAATACATTCACCGTGAACTTGTGTGAATACTGATGCTCCACCTGAAAATCAAAGAAATCAAACTGATAAGTAAAATCTCCCCCAAAGAAACCACAAATTTATTTCTTCCAATTCAGAAAGAGCTTAGAACACATACTAGAAACATTTTTGCTCTATCCTTATGATGCTGCTCTTTACCCACTCCTCCACCTACCCCCCTTGAAATTTCACTGGAAGTTAATACCACGCTCTAAAATGTCTCTACAGCTTTACTGCTAGCTAAAGGTAAACTGCCAAGTTTTCAAAGAAAAAAATGTAAATCATTGTTCCATCTCTCTAGGCATACTATGGGTACAATCACATTCCACAACGATCTCAGAAGTAGCCCAGTCAAGTAAAAGGAAAGAAATCATAGCTAGGTGAAGGGGTGGGGGTGGGGCAGGGGAGAGTTGTAATCTTCTATGCAGATGTTCCAGTTTAATTTTTGTCAATCTTCTGAACATTAAACGAGGAGATCTCAACTTTTTTCCCATGGACCTCCTCTTTAGCAGTCTGGTGAAGCCTTTCTCAAGTTAATGGTTTAAGTTAATAAAACAGAATACATGCGGTTGCAAAGGAAACCATTTATATTAAAATACAATTAGTATTTTTTTTAAGTTCAGAGATGCCAGGTTAAGAACTTCTGCACTAAATGATCTAATATTTATTATATCTAAAGTTCCTTATTTATTTAGTTTGAATGCTGCAGGATGCCTTACAAGTCAGGAAACTCTGGGTTCAAATCCTAATTCTGACACATACTGGCTGGACTGACCAAGGGCAAGTTGCTTAACTTTTTAGTGCCATAGGTCATTCTCAAAAATGATCAATTATCAGTGAGTTGTTAATCTGCAGTTCAGCCATACAACAAACTCTATTGATTCTAAACATAAAAAAAAACCAAGAAATAAAAAGATCTCTGCAGTCAAAATAAATTGGGGTAGGGAGAAGCATTTACATGGTGCCTACTATGTGCCAGGCACTAGGCTAAGTGCTTTACAAACATTACCTCATTTGATCCTCACAACAACCCTATGACATAGTTGCTGTTATCTCCATTTTCGGATGAGGAAACTGAGGTAAATAGAGGTTGAAGAACTTGCCCAGGTCAAACAATTAGTTGAGTGTCTGAAGTCAGATTTAAACTCAGATGTCCTGACTCCAGCCCCAGCACTCTAACCAATGTGCCACTTAGGTGTCAGAAACTCTGTACTCTAAAGCCCTGAAGCTCAGATGCAACAAAGAATGGATCAACTCTAGGCTGCCTGTGCTAATTTTGGCCCAACAATTAATACCAGAAAACAGAGGTTCTCCACCAGCCAGCACCATACCATCCACATGTGAAACCATCAGTTACAGCAAATGGAGAAATTTTGAATGCTGCAGATAAGTTCACTTACCTTGGCAGCACACTTTCCAGGGATGCACTCATAAATGATAAGGCTGACGCACACACTGCCAGAGCTAGCTCAGTGTTTGGAAGGCTCCAAAGCAAAGTGTGGGAGACAAGAGGTATCATACTGGCCAAACTAAAGGTCTACAGACCTGTTGTGCTGACCTCATTGTTGCATGCCTGTGAAATCTGGACAGTCTACTAACACCATGCCAGGAAACTGTATCGCTTCCATTCGAATTGTCTTGGGAAGATTCTGAAGATCACCTGGCAAGACAATGTATCAGACACAAAGGTCCTTTCTACAGCTAAACTGCCAAGTATTCAAACTCTGCCACAAACAGCGCAACTCCTATGGGTCGGCCACATGGTGTGAATGCCAAACATGTTTGCCTAAAAAACTGTTTTACAGAGAACTCACACAAGTAAAGTGCTCACATGAAGGTCAGAAGGAGCGATACAAGGACACTCTCAAGGTCCCTCTAAAGAACTTTGGAATCAATTGTGTGCCATGGGAGACACTAGATCTTCCATCATGGTGTGTCCACATCAAAAAAGGTGCTGTACTCTATGAGCAAAGCAAAATTGCAGTAGCTCAAAAGAAACATGACATGTGCAAATTTAGAGACATCTCCACTCCAAATGTTCATGTGGGCTATTTGTGCCTGACCTGCGGTAGAGCCTCATATTGGTCCAAGCAGCCACAGTCAGACACCATGCTGCCTTGACTCCAACATAGTGATGTCATTTTGGTCCTCCTCAAGAACAAAGAACAACTAACCAACCAACACTAAAGTTCTTGTATCTTACTCAAAAGATGTTGTCCTAAACCTTTATTTGAGTTCTGTCAACTCATATTTAATACAATGCTTAATAGGTCTGTGTATCTGGGTTCTGAGCCCAGAAATAGATCAGAAGCAGCAAACAAAATAGAGAAATGTGACTGCTATATATACATATAAAAACAGCCCCAAGACAATGAGTAACTGATTACGAAGTAAAGATGAAAAAATTATAATATTATTGGAAGATGATAGCATATTAGTCCTTGAGGGAAGGAAGGAAGCATTTATTTAACACCTAACACATGCCATGTACTGTGCTAAGCACTTTACAAATATTACCTTGTTTGACCTTCACAACAATCCCATGAGATAGTTGCTGTTATTATCTCCATTTGACACCTGAAGAAACTGAGGTAAATAGAACTGAAGGGATTTGCCAATATTGCACAGCTAATAAGTAGTTGAAACCAAACTTGAACTCAGGTCTTCCTGACTCCAGGTCCGGTACTCTATTTACTGTACTACCAGAAGAGCTAAGGTGCCCCATGAGCTTCCCCACAAAACTCTAAACATGTTCCAGAAGAAACAATGATAAAGAAAACTAAAGAGAATCAACTATAAATTATTCTACCCACCCCCCACCTTGCAGTGCCCAGGCCAGCACGGGTTTGCGCCTCTACTTGGAGTAAAAGATAAGCATTTGTGTAGAGGCTACAGGCCTCTGCACTCAACCCAGCATCCAGGTGATCTGGCCCCAAATTACAGGGGCATACATGACTAGACAATTACTACCTCAAGAGGTGCCTAGTCTTAGACATCTCACTTAAGACCAAGCATGATTTACGCAAAGCATCCAGGAGTATAGGAGCAGAGTTTTATCCTAGCACAAGCCCCAAGACCAGTTAGGAGATATGAAGAAACAAAAAGAAAGGGCAAATAGAATAAATACCTTAAATTTATAGTCACCTAAGAAGTAATCCCAGGAAAAAAAAATAATTCCACAAATCCAAGGAGGGACTACAAGAGTATAGGGCCTCGCAGAAGAGAGTGTCATGGCTATAAGGACTACAAGAGTATAGGGCCTCACAGAAGAGAGTGTCACAGCCATAAGGACTACAAGATTACCTGTAAGCAATGAAATAAGAAATACAAATGAGAATAGCTGAGTTGAAAGAATAAGGAGAATTAACGCCTTACCCCATAGGACCATGAAATTGAGTGCCTTGATAGTTAATCCAAAACAATGACTCAATAAGACCAAGAGAAATATTAGACTACAAATTTTTAAATTGAATGAAATGTGAGATAGCTGATATACAAAACTAAGCTATATTATAGGTCAAGGAGAAATAACCTATGAACCATCAGTATACCTTAAAAACATGTGAAAGGGAAAAAAAGGCTTAAACACCACATTTCAAGAAATCATAAATGAAAAACGGAAAACCGTCCAGATCTCTTAGAATGAGAAGGTAAAGTGAAAATAGAAAGAGTCCACAAGTCATTTCCTGAAAGAAACCCCAAAATGAAAAATCCCTGGAACATCATAACCAAACTCCAGAGCTTCTAATTTAAAGAAAAATACTGCAAGCAGCAAGAGAGAGCCAGACAGAGAGACAGAGAAAGAAAGAGACAGAGTCAGACAGAGAGACAGAGACAGAGATAGAAACAGAGAGACAGAAACAGAGACAGAGAGATAGAGATGGAAACAAAGACAAAGACATAGACAGACACAGACAGACAAAGAAAGGGACAGAGACAGACAGAGACACAGAGAAAGAGACAGAGACAGAGAGAGAGACAGACAGAGGCACAGAGACAGAGAAAGACAGAGAGAGACAGAGACAGAGAGAGAGACAGAGACATCAAGTACCACAGAGCCACAATAAAGATGACAAAAGACTTGGCAACTGCCACTTAAAATGAGAAGATATTTGGAATCTCATTCCAAAGGACAAGGCTTGCAACCAAAAATAATCTACGTGCCAACACTAAATATATTCTACAGGAATAAAGTAGACCTTTAATGAAAGAGACTTCCAAGTATTCCTGATGAAAAAGCTAGAACTGAGTAGATATTTTGAAATGGAAAGAAAAGAGCCATGAGAAACCAAAAAGGAATAAACATTTGTTTAATTGGCAAAAAAAATGAGGTGACAAAGTTTTATATGCTGTTGGGGGGATATGAAACAAATATTTTTATGTTCATAGAGGAAAATAAGTGTAACTAGGGGTGTGTTGGTGTTTGTTTTCTGTTTTGAAGGTACTAGGAAAAGACAGAAATAAATGTATAGGGGATTACATGGGAATATATCATTCTATCTTTCTTTTGCTTTCTTTCCTTTTTTCTTTCTCTCTTCCTGTCTGTCTTCCTTTCTTTCCCAAATAAAATACACATGAATGTGAATAAGATGAATTCACACATAAACTAGAAGAAGAAATTAGAATTAATTTGAAAGCAAAATCCAGTGATATGCTCTTACAAAAAAATCACACTTGAACACTACATGCAGAACAGAGCACACATTTTTGTACATGGCAAATTTGGAAATTCATTTTCGTTTCCTT
This sequence comes from Phalanger gymnotis, assembly GCA_028646595.1. Classification (NCBI taxonomy): domain Eukaryota; kingdom Metazoa; phylum Chordata; class Mammalia; order Diprotodontia; family Phalangeridae; genus Phalanger; species Phalanger gymnotis. The sequence goes on from CM053626.1 coordinate 271,741,515, forward strand.
TCCTATATTTCTCATAAATGTAGTGTTTTTCTTTGGGCAAGGAGAACCAGGATGCTTGTTAATTGGAAAAAAAATAAAATGTAATTTAATTTAAAGTAATGTGGGGGCCTGGAATAGAATCTAATTATTCTCCAAGTGAACTAAAAAAAAGGATAGCAATTGTAATTTCAGGCAAGGCTACAGAAAATATAAAAAACAATAAAAAGAGATAAGGAGAGGAATTTCATTACTCTTAAAGGCACCATGGATCAGAAATCAATACACACACATTTATTTAGATACTATGCTGTTTAGTAGATAGACACACACACACACACACACATATATGGTACATATGCTCTGTGTGTATACACACATACATATACACATATGTGTGTATATGTGTGTATGCTAAATAGCAAAGCACCTAAATACTTAAGATCGGGGTTCCTAACTTGGGGACCTATGAGCTTGTGACTTTAATATATAACTATACTTCAATATAATTGGTTTCCTTTATAATCCTACATATTTTATTTTATGCATTTAAAAACACTGCTCTAAGAAAGGGGCTTAACTAGATTGCCAAAGGAGACTAGGTCACAAAAAAAGTTAAGATTCCATGTTGTTTTAAATGAAATATTAATTAATTTTTAGAGAGAAATAGATTTTAGAATTCAATTTCCCTCAATATAGGAAGATGTAGACAAATATAACAAAAAGAAACAAGAAAGAGGTTGGGACTTGAATAAGATTTTAGAAAAATTAGGGATGATGGAACCGGTAATTACTGAATGCAAAACAGATAGGAGTTTACTTATTTCTCAGCTGCTGATTATCTCCAACTAATCCTGTGTATATCTTCTTTGCACAATTATTTTCATGTTCTCGCCCTCTTCAACTGGACTACAAGTTCTTTTAGAGCAGAGACTGTCTTTTGCCTTTCTTTTTATACATAGCACTTTGTGCAATGCCTGTCACATAGCAAATGCTTAAAAAAGCTTTTTGACTGACTGTGCATGGCACCTTTACAAAACTGAATATGTAATCTCGGGACATAAGTACTTCACCAAAAATAAAGAAAAGCAGAAATATTAAACACATAATTTACTAACCACAATGCAATATAAAATTATTTATTAAAGAAATCTTGTTTTACTATGCATATGGAAATGCCCTTTTTTTTTTGCTACTTGCTAGGTTCTGAATAAATTTTTTTTTTAATTCTAGAAATCAGACTTTGGAACTCTAAAAGCAAAGAAGTCTGGGGCTATTTAGAATTGGGGCAAACAGTTCGATGTATTTTAGTAAATCCTGAGGGTATCATTTTATTTCATTACAGGATAATAAATGTTTATAACGTCCCTCAGTCATCAAGAAAAGGCTAAATGGTATTACATATGTTGCACTTTTGAGGAAAGAGAAATGTAAGATACACTTAAGATAATACACAAAAGGGTGCTGAAAGGGGATGGAAGAGGTACGTGTGCAATGGCCCGGTTTCGAAGTCCAGAGAAAATCAGAACTAAGTCCCAGAAGGGATGAAAGTGGGATGGTGTGGGCTCCATCGCACAATGGAGGTTTCAAAAGGGGATAGATCTTGCTGAGGGATGTACTGGAGTGAGTAGGCTAAAGGGTGGTACAGTGCTCCAGAAGGAAGAGGCCCCAGGTTCTGTGATGAGCTAGCAATTAAGGGAGTATGGTTTTGAAATCCAGAAAAAGTTAAGAACAGGACCAAGAGGGGAATGAAGGCTGGTGGGCCTGAATCTGTCCACACAGTGGACACTCCATGAAGAACTTATCAATCGGAGGAGTAGGGAAAGGGAATGTCTTGCAGAGGTATGTACCAGACTGAGTGATAACATTCATATCACAAGAAAAATCATGGTTCTATCCAGTTACATAACATTAAAGCCAAGTTCTATCAAATGAACCATATATTTACAAAAAGAAAATTATTTCCATTTCCATTTCCATTATTCATAGTTCTAATCCAAATCAATCTAGTACCATCTACCACTAGTTAAAATCCCCTTCCTTTTAATTTACCATTTTTTGTATTTTTTCCCTTTTTTCTTCCATTTTTAACCTTGCTTTGATCCACTTCTAGTTTCCCTACATCTCATTCCTATCTCCAAAACACTGAATAGAGAGCTTCATTCTCTACTTCCCTGATCATATTCTAGACAGCCTAGGCATCTGTCTTGCTCTTTAGGCTGAGATACCTAGATACCTAGGCTGAATACCTAGATCCTCTTTAAAATGTCTGTTCTAGAGCTATTGTCCTGATTGGTGTTTGCCTGACTCAGCCTCTATTTAAGACAGGCTCTATCCATATCCATACTTCACTTCATTCCATACTACTGCATAGCCTTCTCAGGCACTGGACCTCTTTCTTGTACTCTCCCACAAACCATAAACACATTTCTCCAGTGCTTGGTCATGTTTGGTCAAAGCCAACTCTGCCATTTTTCCTGGAAGTCATATGTGAATCTCCTCCTCCTCATTCACCATCCTAACAACTTCTAGATCAAAGGGCCCATCCCTAGCCAAAACTCTCCTATGTGTTGTCTCCCTCTATTATATTGTAAATCTTTAAAGAAGGGACTGACTATAGGAGCTTTTGAATTTGTATCTCCATCCCTTAGGCTCAGTGCTTGGTACAAACTAAGGACTAAAATTCTTTTTCATTCATTCATTTATTTAATATGCCTATGTTAAGCACATGCTATATTCCAGACACTCTGCTTGGCATTGAAGATATAGAAGCAAAAAATAAAACATACTAGCTTTCAAGGACCTTAATACCAGGAGGCAAAGTAGATAAAGCAATGGACCTATCAGGCACACCTGAGTACAAATCCAGACTCAGACATTTTTTAGCTATATGAACCTAGGCAAGTCATTTCATCTTTCTCAGCCTCAGTTTACTCAACTGTGAAATGGGAACAATAATAGCCCCCACCTCCCAGGTTTGTTGTAAGAATAAAATATGGCAGTCAACATGTATGCTTTTAAAAACAGATTAACAATACTTGCTCCTTTTCTTTCTTGGAGATATTTTATAGGAATTAATTTTTAAATGTTTCTAAAATATGAGAAGAAAGGAAATTCCTATCCAATTAGTTAAAAGGAAAAAAAATCTTTAGCCTTTTTTCCAATGCCATTGTCATATCTAATCTCAAACTAAGCTGAGCTGGTTCCCACTTGGAAAAGAAATTGTCAATCCTATAGCAGATGCCAGAACCATAGGAAATTATATTGTTTGAATCAACAGATAGTATTATTACCTGGGGGAAGTAATGAATCAACATGTCATTCTTTGCTCTTAGGGAGTCAGAGTTGCCATATCTCAATTGAGATGTCAAATCTCAGCCCAACACACTTAGTCATCACTTTTTCCTTTTATAGCAAGCTTAAGCCTCACTTTCAGGTGCTAGCTAATTTTTTTTTAAGTGGTATTCTTTAGCTTTGCTCTTTTATATAATTTCAATCAAGGTCCTCATTTTTTAATTACCTTTTTAATTTTCTCTATTTCTTACCATATTCTATAATTCATAAGAAAATAACTACTGTGTATAACAGGAATGATTGGGAGAACTCCCTAATTTGCTAAAGTACCTCTCACGGAGCGACATGTGTACTCTGACCTCTTTCTGTGGGCACTATGCCTGGCCTCTTGCTGAAGCATTTACACCTTGCCGAAATGAAATAATCAGTTTCTTATCTGTTGTTCTTGAGAATGGGGGAATTATGCCAAAGAAAATTGATGACTGAGTCAAGGAAATCCAATCAGTTGTGTATTATATAAAATGAACTAAGGAGAAACTATTCAACAATGGTAGGTATAAGCACATGGCAGCAGAAAGATGAATTTGCCTGAGTCCTTGGTAGCTTTCATCTGTTTTATCCTCTAAGCAATCTTGAGGTAAACGGCCATTATCCCGCCTTGAATTTCCCAGAGTTCTGGAGTAAAGTGCCAGGTGCTCAGCAGGAAGTACAGGTACAAACCTGTACCACTTCTCAGAGAAAAGCCCAACTTTCAGGAGGATCCTCGAGCCACAGGACTAAAGTCAAAGCTATGTCTGGTTGGCAGAAGGATTTAGACCTTCTGAGTTGATCAAACAGAACAGGTATGAATGAAAGATCTGTGATTCCAAATAGTTGTCTTTAACTTACAGAGAGATTATAAATAATGTAACATGTATTCGAGAATTTTTTATCTCTGTTAATTTGGATTTGTGAGTCTTCTGTGTCATATGCATTTTTTATGGCAGAGGAAAACAAATAGCTATACTGTTCCCAAAAACCATATTGTCTATTTAGTACCCTTTCTAGAAGAGATTATTATACTTATATTTTGAGGAGACTCTAGATACAGACCACAACTAAGATAAGTTTTAGATGTTCCTTTTAGTCTTACTCTGGCAAAAGAGAGAAAACTGAGTTTTTCTCTTTGGGATCAGGCTACTTGCAGGATGAATGCAGTTCTTTGTGAGTCTAGAGCATAGCCACTGAGGGGTGAGGGGTGGGAAGGGGACCTTACTCCATGGGTAACGAAATATTATCATCTTCACTTTAGAGATGAGGAAACTGAAGCTCAGATAAGCAGATGGCAGGACCCAGCCATAGTCCCACAAGTGGTTGAATCCTGGATTCCAACTGCTGCAGTTTTAATATGTGGTAGAATAAAGCCTAGATCCCAGACATATTGTTTATGATGAAAAAGTCTTACGATACTCCTTTGACTATGCCATACTGGCTGGAGAACAATTCTTTTTTTTCTAGAAAATATGGTTTTAGTCCTTTAATTTATGTTTTTTATAAGCTCCTTTTATCAGCAGGCAGTCATACCAGTTATAACATGTTTGTTTTCCAATGTGAACTAATTTTGATTTCTCAGGATAACAGGATAACAACTTCTAACAATTGTTAAAAGATGGTTAGATTAGCCTTGAATTTCTTCACTCCAGAGAAAATGACTCAACATTTTTTAGAGTAAAAAAGGTTTTGTGGGTTTTTTTAAGTTTATATTTCTGCTTTTCCTTGTAACTTTGATACACTCATGATATATCAAAGCAATTTGCCAAATCATAGAAGTACCGAACTTCACAAGACCAGAAACAACTTTAAGAAATCATCTTTTCAATGGAAACCAAATGGCCTTAAACAGATGAAAAATAATTCTTTTACACACATTACTCTGCATTACAGCATTCTTGTAATGCCACCACTGTGGAAAGCACATCGTATTAGAAGTAGCATGGGAAAAAGATAGATAGTTGACCAGGAATCTAGGAAGACCTGAGTCCAAGTCCTGCTTTTGAAATGTACAGACTGTATGAGTCTGGGGAAATCACATAACCTCATGGTGTTCTCAAGTAGTTTTCTCAGACAATAAGTTGCAGAAGTAAGTACCAGGAAATGCTTTACTTTTCTATTGGTATGCCTATTGTTTAGAACAGTGTTTTGCCCATAGTAAGCTCTTAATAAATACCTCCTTCATTCATCCACTCATTCAATCTGCATTCTCTCTAGACCAATAAAATTACAGATCTCATCTCTATACCTTTGGAAAGCAAGCTATCGCTTGTACTAGAAATCACTGGACCAACCCAGTGGAGTCTCCCACATTTTATAAATCTTTAAGTGCAGGGCTGAACATGTTCTCAAAGAATCCCAATTCTTCAAAGTATAATCCAGGTACCTCTTAGACAAGACCTATTGTGATTACTCACTTGGTACTCACATTTTTTCCCTCTTGAAACTGATTTTTTGTACCTACTATAGTGCCTAGAATAGAATGGGTTCTTAGTAAATACTTACTGATTGGTTGATTTTGATTAACTGTTTTATTGACAGATACTGTGTGTTTACTTAATTATTTAATCCAATAAGTAGAATATAAACTCTTCAAAAGCAAAGCCTGTTTTGTCCTTGTCTTTGTATTCCCAGAATTGAATGCAGAGTAGACACTTCACAAGAGTTGGTTGAGTTGAATTGAATTAAATTGAATTGACTGTCTTACCAGTTCTTAGACAGTAGACAAGTTTATACTGTTTGGCAGCAGCTGTTAATTATTCTAGGTTGTCAATGTTGGATTTTCCAACAACCCAAAAGGAGATTCTAAACATAGACATCACAGATGGTCAATATAGAAATCAGATCGATTATTTACTTTGCACCCAAAGATGAAGAAATTCTACACAGTCAGTTGAAACTAGACCTGGAGCTGACTGTGGCTCAGATTATGTGCTTATTGCAAAACTCAGACTTAAATTGAAGAAAGTAGGGGAAACCATCAAACCATATAGGTATGACCTAAATAACATGCCTTACAAATATGAAGTAGAGGTGATGAATAGATTTAATAGATTAGATCTGGCAGATAGAGTCTCTGAAGAACTATGGACAGAGGTTCACAATATTGTATAAGAGGCAGCAACAAAAAACCTTCTGAAGAAAAAAAGCAAGAAAGTAAAATGGCTATCTGATGAGCCATCACAAATAGCTAAGGAAAGAAGGAAAGCAAAAGGTAAAGGAGAAAGGTAAAGATAAACCCAATTGAATGCAGAATTCCCCAGAATAGCAGGGAGAGATAAGATTTTCCTAAATGAGTAATGCCAAGAAATAAAACAATAGAATGGGAAAGAGAAGAGATCTCTTCAAGAAAATAGAGATAACAAGGGGAAGGCAAGACAAAAGATAAAAATGGTAGGGAGTTAGCTGAAGTAGAAGAGATTAAGAAGAGGTTGCAAGAATACACAAAATAATTATACAAAAAAAGATCTTAACATCATCAATAACCATGATGGTGTAGTTACTAATCTAGAGCCTGGAGAACAAAGTCAAGTGGGTCCTAGGAAACATTGCTAACAGTAAGGCTCCTGGAGGTGATAGAATTACAGCTGAGCTATTTAAAATCCTAAAAGATGATGCTGATAAAGTGTTGCACTCAATATGCCAGCAAAAGGGGGACACTCAACAGTGGCCAATGGATTGGAAAAGATCAGTTTCTGTCCCAGTCCTAAAGAAGGGCAATGCCAAGGAATATTCAAATTACCTAATAATTGTACTCATTTCACATAGCAGCAAGGTTATGCTTAAAATTCTGCAAACTAGGCATCAGAATATGTGAAGAGGTAATTACCAGAAGAGCACACTGGTCTTCAAAAAGGCTCAGGAACTAGAAACTAAATTGCCACCATTTGCTGGATTATGGAGAAAGCAAGGGAATTCCCCCCAAAAAAATCTACTTCTGCTTCACTGACTACACTAAAGCACTGCGTTCATCACAACATTACGTGGCAAGTCTTCAAAGAGATGGAAGGAGCACATCATCTCACTTGTCTTCTGAAGAACCTGTATGCAGCCCAAGAAGCAACAGTTAGAACCAAACATGGAACAACTGATGGGTTTAAGACTGGAAAAGGAGTAAGACGATGCCACATATTGTCACCTATTTATTTAACTTATATGCAGAGTAAATCATGTGAAATGCCAGGTTAGATGAATCAAAAGTTGGAATTGAGGTGCCAGGAGAAAAATCAACAGTCTCAGACATGTAGATAATACCATTCTGATGGCAGAAAATGGAGAGGAATTAAGAAGCCTCTTAATGCAGGCAAAAGAGGAAAGTGTAAAAGCTGGCTTATATAAGGTCAAAAGAAAAAACTAAGATCTTGGCAACTGATCCCATCACTTCCCAACAGATGGAGAAGAAATGGAAACAGTGTCAGATGTTATATCCTCAGGCTCAAAGATCACTGCATGACTGTAGCCATGAAATTAAAAAACACTTGATCCTTGGAAAGAAAGCTAAGGCAAATCTGGACAGCATACTAAAAAGCAGACACATCACATTGCCAACAAAAAGCCATATAGTGAAAGTTATGATTTTTTTCCCAATAGCAATGTATGGCTGTGAGAGCTGGACTCACGGTAAGGAAAGCTGAGCACCACAGAATTGATGCTTTCAAATTGTGTTGCTGGAAAAGATCTTTGAGAGCCCCTTGGACAGCAAGGAGATGAAACCAATCAATAGTCAAAGAAATTAATTCAGGCTATTCACCGAAATGTCAAATACGGAAGCTGAAGCTTAAATACTTTGGTCACGTAATGAAAAGATCCTGTTATTAGAAAAGAATGAAGATAAAAGGAAAAGGGAACAGCAGAGGATGAGATGGATAGACAGCATCATGGGAAAAGCAAACATAAACCTGGACAGACTTCAAGAGACAATGGAGAATAAGAGGGCCTGGTGTATTATGGTTCATTGGGTCATGAAGAGTCAGACACTACTGAACAACTGAAGAAACAACAAGAAGCCAGTGTTTGAGTTGCATCTATCTCCAGTAGGTCATTAAAGGCATGCAGCTGAACTCTGTTTGCTCACCGCAAAGTTATTTAAAAACTTTTAACAGAATAAAATATTCAGCACTTTTCTAAATAAAAGAGCTGGCTCAGTAAAGGGATAAATCATTAGTTTATAAATAAATAGGTAGACAAATGAGTGAGTGAATGAATGAAAACTAGAATCTCTTTGACTCGTCAGCTATGAAATTTAGGGCTATTTAGAGATAAAGGAGGAATAGTTACAAGTAGAAGAACCATGACATGTATGGTCATGTGAAATGCAGAGAACTCACTAATGTGTTCCAATACTTGGTAAAGCAATCTATAGCATAAGAAACTTTTTTTAAAAAAATGATATTTGGTAGAGAATAAAAGAAAACAATCTATGAAAACCCCAACGCCTACAAGAAAACCTACTAAAGGTAGAGCATCAAATTAACCAGAAAACTTAGGAATTTTAAATGCACAGTCAAGTTTTCAAAAATATTTTTTATGGAAAACTCTGAAAACCTAATAGAATGAGATTTATTGCATCTGGACCACATCACAGCTGATGGAAAGAGCATCTGATGACTTTAGGCAGAGGAGATTAAGAGACTGTTGTTTCATACCTTTAATCTTGTCTGTGAAGTTTCATTAAAATAAAAAGTCAGATAGAAATGTATGATTCTTTTACTGATTCTGGTGATATTAAGCCTCCAGGTTGGGGAACAGTTTGTCCGTATTTCAAGCTTAGGTACCCAAGCTTGGCCTTACCTTCTTCTCCACTCCCTCACTGTACTTTATTAGAAGCTACATACTTTAAAAAAATATGTAATTTACTTGGGAACCACTGCATCTTATACATTTCTGCAGGCTTAAAAGGCACTAAGATGGGTTTACAGTGTCTCAGCAGTAACATTATTGTACAAAAGCAAGCCAGATGTGGTCTGGTTCCTTTTCCCTCAGATGTAACAGTGTCAAATTTTCAAGGTAGCAACAAAAATGACAATAGCATTTACAAAGCACTTTAAGGTTTTTGAAGCATTTTACAAATATCTTATTTTGTCTTCCCATCAACCCTAGGAGGTAGGTGCTGTTATTATCAGCCTTTTACAGATGAGGAAACTGAAACAGATAAGAATTACACAAGTAACTTGTCCAGAGTCACACAGTAAGTGTCCGAGACCACATCAGAACTCAGTTCTCCCTGACAATACACCACTGAATGAGCTGCATACATGTGGGTAAGTATCCCATTAATAATAAGTGGCATTAAGACAAACTTCGAAGTTTGCAAAGCACTTTCAAATGCTGTCTCACTGAGTCTCATAACATCCCTCTGAGGTTCCAGAGACTATTAGCCCCAGTTTACAGATGAGGAAGCTGAATCTCAGAGACATAAAGTGACTTACTAATGACCACACAGCTGTTATTGTGCTATTAAAGTCAATGGATACATACTAAAGATTTTGAAATTGCATTAGACAACTTATATATCTTGATTGAAATGAGGTAAAGAATATCCAGAAAAATGAAAGATGGGAAAGATTTTTTTAAATCTGGTCTATCTTTGCCTGGTAGTTCTAGCTTTATGGTACTACTTCTTGGAAACCCCTACCCCAAGGCTGGTGTTTAACTTGTTCCTAATGTAATATGAATCAGAAACGTCTTAGGGCCTGAGCCCAGACAGCATAGGACCTTAGCCTAATTGGGATTGGATAAGGACAATTTCATATTATTGCTTGCTAAAAATAAACAGCAAAGACTGCCTTGGCAGAGAGGGTCAGAAAGAAAATATATAAAGTCATTCAGATTTACTTCAATCATAATTAATCTTGCAGAAGTTACTTTAAACAATCTATTCTATTTCTGCTGTGGTACTTTCCCTGTTCCCAAAACTCTTTCACTTGAAATAAATGGATCAGAGGATCTTCTGATTTTAAAGTCCTTTTCTCTGAAAAAAGACTGGATCAGCTTTGTCATGTAGACTTATCAGGAAGTTCAAAGTGCTGCAAGTCACGAGGCCCTGCTTTGCTTCCCATGAAGCATGCCCAACTGGTATCACCCTTCGTAGCTTCACCATTTCACATTCTAGGTACATCTGTGCCCTCCTGAAGGAATTCTAGGAAATTTCTGTTGAGTCTTTCTGCTTTCCTCTGGAAGGGAGAGGAGGAATAATCACCCATAGAGAAATTCATTTAAAGATTTTAATAAAGGTATTATGGCTAGCTAAGTGGCACAGTGGATAATTGAGTGCCATGAGTCCAAATCCCTTCTCAGACACTAGCTGTGTGATTCTGGGCAAGTCGTTTAACCCTGTTTGCCTCAGTTTCCTCATCTGTAAAATGATCTGGAGAAGGAAATGTCAAACCACTCCAGTATCTTTGTCAAGAAAACCTGAAATGGAGTCATGAAGAGTCAGACACAGCTGAAACAACTGAACAACAAAACAGCAAAAGTATTAAAAAGCATTCTTCACCACCACTAGACTGACATCATGAAAACCAAAGCACATTCCTTTATGCAACACTTCTATTTTCTCACGTTCTTTCTCTAACAATTTTTTAAAGCATATGACTATATACCTAAAAAGCACTGTTTAAATTTAAATCTATGGGTTCCTTGGGTCTTGAATTTCAATATAATTGCTTCCCTTTGTAATTTTATGTTATGCACCTAAGACATTATTCTGAGAAATCCCTAGGTTTCACCAGACTGCAGAAGGGGACCATGACAAAAAGAAAGTGCCAACAGCCTTCTGTTTAAAGGAAGGGTGTATGGCTGCCACCTACAACAATTCAGTGTTATTATCCACATTTTCTAGAAATATGTTCTCATTTTTAAACTTTTTTTTATATTATATAATGTACATTGTATATTATACCTAAGACTAATATTGTGATATACACCATATAATTATGTTATATCGTATATATTCTATAACATTGAAGCTATAGAATATGATCCATTATAATATGTAGCATATATTATATAATGGTATATTATACATCATTTAGTATTAATGATACGTTTTGTGTGTGTGTGTGTGTGTGTGTGTGTGTGTGTGTGTGTGTGTGTGTGGCCAGAAACAACCCTCAGGATCTCCCTCTCTGTTTGATTTTTTTTTTATTAAAAGGGCTATACCTTGGCTCACTTCTTATTTTTTTAATTTTAGACTCAACCACCAGAACGCAAATACAGAACAGAGAAAAGAAACAAAAACATATCATAAACTTAAATATTGGAACTTAAATACAAAGTAAGAAAGGGGAAAAAAGTATGTTATGCGAATAGCAGAACTTGAGAGAGGATTTGAAATATGTAACAATAAATTTTCATTTGAAGAAAGCCTGTATAGTAAATAATACATGTTGTGTTGAGAACTGTCCATGTTTGCTTCCTTTTAAGTTTTCTTTTGTTCTCTGTTTGTACTTTTTAACTTTGTTCTTTTTTCCCCTTCCCCACCCCAGAAAGCTACAATTAAGTGTGGATATGTTTTTCTATAGCTACATACACATAAACACACACACACACACACACACACACACTCACACACATACATGTATAGACAAACTTTCCCAAGCAAATTCTACTCCTGATCTTTGTGTTTTTATGTTCGAGCACATCTTTTGTTTCCTATCCCTCCTGCCTCCTCTACTTTACTTCTACCCCCTACCTTGTCCTATTACGTGCCTACCCCGCTCCAAGGATCCCTCCCCTATCCTCCCATTCCCATTAATCTAAACACCCTTCTATAGCCCCTTTTACCTATTCCATCACCCTCCCCTCTGAAGATCTCTCCCTTATCCTCTCCCTCCTCCCTACCCCACCTACCACTTTATTTCTTCTGAATTTAGAAGACTTTTATACTTCTTCTAAATATATATGTATTTTTCCATTAACAATGAAAGTAGGTTACCAGAACTACCAGCCCTCCTCCCCATTTAATTCCTCTCCATTGATTCTTCCTCTTGCACCTCATTTGTATAAAATAATTACTTTTTAGATATTCCTGAATGGTTTTACTTTTTAAATTCATATCATACTCAGGTTTCCCCAACCTTTCTTACGAACTACTCAATTATTAATAAGGATTTTAGACATGTATTTTACATTTTATATATATAAAAAGTAAATAGTCTTTAGTATATTATTTTTCTTATATTTTTATTTCTTATATTTTTCTTGGCTTTTGTACATCAAATCTTCTATTAAGTTCAGGTTATTTGTTTGTTTGTTTAAACAAAGTCTTGATAGTCTGACAGTTGATCAGATGTCCATTTTTTTTTTCATTCAAGATTATATTTAACTTTGCTGGGTAAGATATTTTTGGCCAGAGCCCCGCTTCTTTTGCTCTTAGGAATATAGTGTTCTAAGACCTTCAGTCCTTTAGTATCTCTGCTACTAAGTCTTGTGTGATTCTAATTGTGGCACCATCATATTTAAACTGTTTTATTCTTGTTGCTTTTATTATTTTATCCTTGAGTTGGGGGTTTCAGAATTTGATTATAATATTCCTATAAGTCTTCCTCACAGGATCCCTTTTAAGTGGTGATTGATGGATTTTTCCTATTTCTACTTTCCCCCTTGTTCTAATGCTTCAGGACAATTTTCTTTAATTCTTTCTTTTATTATTGTATCAAGATTTTTTTGATAATAACTTTCAGTTAGTCTGGTTATTTTTATATTTTCTCCTCTTGATCTATTCTCCAAATCCATTTTTCTTATAAGATGTTTCATGTTCTCTTCTATTTTTTCATTACTCATATTTTGTTTAATTATTTCTTGATTTCTTATAATTTCACTGGCTTTACCTTGCCCAATTCTAATTTTCAAGATGTCATGTTCTTCCTTAAAACTCTGGATCTCCTCGAATAGTTTGACTTTCCTTTCATAATCTCCTTGTTTTTCTTGGATTTTTTTTAGTTTTTCCTCCATCTCTGTCATTTGATTTTTAAAGTCTTTTAAAGATCCTCTATGAATTCTTTTTGGGCAGGTGATTACTCTTTGGGGGTTTCTTTACTTCAATATCCTCCTCTGAAGATGAAGCCCAGTCTTCTCTATTCCCATAACAGCTTTCTATGATTGGATTCTTTGTCCTTGGCCTGTGCATTTTTTGTGTTAATAGCTTAATTTTTGTAATCGCCTCTAGCCCTGGTGTAAGGGGGATGGTGCCTCTTGCCCCAGATCCTCAGTTCTCCCCTCTCGCCTAGAACCAAAGCCAAACCTCCAAGCTCCTGTAAGTGCCCACAGCCAGGGGCTTTCTGCCCCACTGCTTCTTCACTCACTGGGCATGTGCCGGTTCTTTCTTGCCCCCACCGCTCTTCGAAGCACAGCTGGGTCTGGCGTTCCTTGTCAGCTTAGCTTCCCTTGATCTTCCCAGGCTCAGATGCTCACCTCCCCTCACTATCTCAGGGGTAAAAGTTCCTGTGGCTAGGGCTGAGGCAGCCTCTCACACCAACTAACCCCAGGGCATGCTGCTTGTTGTTAAAGGTACCCTAACCTGGAGGTGTTTACTCTTCACTGGCACCAAATCTCATCCTGGGATTTTTCTTCTGATCTCTAATTGTCCCAAGTAGACCCCTGTTATGCCCCTATTTTTATTTATTTTTATCCGCACTTTTTCCACCCTTAAATGCTATTTTATCTCTTTTGTGGGGGGAAATCTTGAGAGCTTGGAATTTTCTGACCTATTCTGCCATCTTCCCAGAATCCTCTTCTCTGTTCTCATTTTTTTTAAGCAAGGGGAAAATAAAATATTATGTAAACACAGTTTTGCCAAAATTAAATTCAGATGCAGTACTCTCAGTGAAAAACACCAAGTAGGTCATGTTCTTTCATAAATTGCCCAACATCACCTGAGAGTACTTCATTTTACATTGCAAAGCACTTCTGCCTGCGCATGCCTTTAACACCCATCCAGTGAAATTTCTTAAAAAGCCAAGGCTGACAGAAAATCACTTACTATAATGTGCTGATAGGGATCTATGCAGGACATTTTGGTTTCAGTAACAGCCAAATCTCTTCTCTCTTCGAAGTTCCTTCTGAGGACTTCAGCTTCTTTGAATCCTGCAGAATAAACAATTGCCATTAAGGGAGATCAGAACATTATAGACTTAGGGGTGGTGGGGGCATTAGAAACCATCTGCTCCAACCTACACATTTTATAGTCAAGGAAACTGAGGTACAAGGCCAAGTAACCATAATAATAATAACAATAATAACAAATAATCCTATCTAATTAACACTTGTATCATGCTTGCTATGTGCTAAGCATTGCACTAATTTACGGTTACTATCTCATTTGACCTCCCCAACAACCTTGGAAGATAGGTGCTATCATTATCCCCATTTTACAGATGAGGAAATTAAGGATGAAAGAGGCGAAAAGATTCACGCCAGTCACAGTTTCACAAACCATAAAGTGCTAGAATTTACACAGTACTTTGTAGTTTGCGAAGCATTTTACAAATATCTCAAGATCCTCACGAAAACCCTGTGAGGCAGGCACTATAAGTATCTCCATTTTACAGCTGGAGAAATCAAGGCAAACAGAGCTGAAGTGACTTTCGCTGGGTCACACAGCTAATAAATGTCTGAGGCAGAATTTGAATTCAGATCTTCCTGACTCCAAGTCCTGACTCTATCCCTTTTTCCATCAAGTGTTGTACCAATAACAATAAGATGTTTGCATATACAAGAATAACTAATAATAAAAAACAATATGTGTGTATATGAGAGACAGAGAAAAAGAACCTTCAGATTTGTAAAATACTCCACATGCATTAATTAAATCTTTTGATTCTTATAAGAACCCTGTGAGATAGGCGTCGTGAAGTTATACCTATTCTACAGAGAAAACTGAAACTCAAAGAGGTTAAAGGTCACACAGCTAATTAGTGCCTGAGATGGTTATAGGGACCCAGGTGCTCCTGACTCTAAATCAGACATTCTATCCTTTTGCCAATCTGATGAAGCTGATGGACCTCTTCTCAGAAAAAAAAAATTAACAATTGAAAGAATTCTAAATTTCAATTAATGGTTACTGAAAAGAAAAATAAAATTTATTTTCTCTTCTAGAAAATTTATAGACCTCCTGAAATCTCTCTGTGGACCTCAAGTTAAGAACCCTTCTACTATGCAATATGTAAGTAGTCATATCATTTGAGAAGGATAAAAGGCTTCTCAAAGGGTATAGTCCTTGAAGATTCAAAGAAGAGGAAATAAGGAGTAAGGAAAGAATGCATCCTAGAGAGGGGAACAGCCCATATAAAAGCACCCAGGTGGGAGACGGAATAGTGACTCCAGGTAAGAATAAATATGATAATTTGATTATAAGGCAGAATGCATGAAAGGGAGTAACATGACAGAAAAGGAAGCTGGAACACAAATGTGAGCAGCTTTGAGAGCTAAGCTGAGGAGGGTAAATTTTGGTCTAGATATAAATAGGAAACCACCAAAGAATTTTGAGCAGAGGAAGAGTATGATCAGATCTGTGCTTGAGGAAGATTATTTTGGCAAGTGTGTGAAGAATATATTAGAAAACAGACAGACTGAAATCTGAATTAAGGGCTGAAAAATACAAAAGAAATTAGCCCTGTTATTCTTGGCCCAGCTGGCTGAGCTAGAGAGTAATAGGTGAAAGTGGCAGACAGATAGATTTAGGTTTGATAAAAGGGAAAAAAACCCCAATAATTAGCTATCAAAAAGCAAAATGGGCAATGCTAGAAGCCTTAAAACAAAGGCTGGATGACCCAGGTACAATGATTCAGTGGTGTGCTGGTATACGTATAACAACTATCTGAAAAAAAAAATGCCCACAACGAACTTAACTTTAACCTGCATTATTAACATTTTCTCTGTCATATTCTTGAGTCTAATGAATGAACACATTAATAAATCAAGCCTGATTTCTAACATTTGCTGATTCCCAGGATGTAAATGTTCATGCCAAAAATTTAACAGTTAGCTCTTGGCAAGCCCATTAGTGCTGGTTCCAGTATAACCCTGGATATGGACAACTTTCTTACTCAGATATGGGTTGGAATAAAAGACCTCTGACAAGTTTCCAACTTTGAAATTCTAGGCTAGTAACAATGACAGAGTCACAACACTTCTGTAAGAAGCTGTGGTCAATTTTACCCTAAAGGGAAATTTTCCCCGAGAAGATATCAGTGAATCTTGCCAACTACACTCACCAAACAGCTTCAACATAATATCTGTGAACCTACAATAAGTATCTAATATTGAAAAAGAACCTGGCATTTTATTCCTCAAAAGAGAGCTGTAGGTAATAAAGATCTGCAGTTTCAACAGTCACCCTCTATTTCTGTTCTGCTGTATGTAAATTTCCATTTTATTTGATATTTTTAAAGTTCAGAATAAAAATAAAATTGTAAAAAAAGAAATCCATTCCTCAGTGAAGATATGTTAGATGGGGTGTTATTCCTTGGAACATCAGACAAATGGTAAAGAATTAACATGAGTGAAGTGAGCAGAACCAGGAGAACATTTGTATACAGTGACAGCCACAGTGTGAGATGACTGACTATGGTAGACTTAGCTCTTCTCAGGAATGCAAGGACCTAAAACAATCCCAAAAGACTCATGATGGAAAACGCCATCCACATCAAGAGAAACAAATATGGAGTCTGAATGCAGATCGAAGCATACTATTTGCTCTCATTTTTTGTTTTGTTTTGCTTTGTTTTTTTCTTTTTCATGGTTCTTCCCATTGATTTTAATTCTTCTATGCAACATGACCAATGTGAAAATATGTTTAATAAGAATGTATATGTAGAGCCTATATCAGATTGCATGCCATCTTGAGGAGGGAGGATGGGGGAGAGGAAGGAGGCAGAGAAAATTTAAAACTTATAGAACTGAATGTTGAAAACTAAAAATAAATTAATTAATTTATAAAAAAGAATTAGCATGTAATGTTGCTGAAAACAGATTTGTGACAAGAAGAGGCACTGACAGCCTGTATCATTCATTCACTCTTCATAAGCAAACATCTTTTTCTTCTTACATGACATCCTTTCATATGCACAGCTGGAGATGGATGAATGATAGCCTAATGCTTCCCATTCTGAGGGAAATATATTCCCAAACCTTTTCCAAGAAATCTACACTTGACAAGGAATAGTATGTGATGGCAATGAATAAAAAGGAGAGTGTGATATAATCAACTGTTTCCTCTTCTCCATATACCCTGCTTTCTGGTCATCCTTATTAATTAAAACAGAGAAAGTGCTCACAGTTGCTAATTCCTTAATAGAATTGCTAGAAACAGTAGCTAGAAAAGCCAGCTTTAGCAATGACAAGAAAAAGAAACCGAAGGAATAAAAAATAGGCAATGATGAAACAAAACTATGACTCTTTGCAGATGATATGATGGTATACTTAGAGAATCCTAGAGAATCAAGTAAAAAACTAATTGAAATGATTGACAACTTCACCAAAGTTGCAAGATTTAAAATAAACTCACATAAACATCAACTTTTCTATAATTACCAACAAAGTCCAGCAGCAAGAGATAGAAATTCTACTTAAAATAACTTCATACAATGTAAAATACTTAGGAGTCTATTAACCAAGATAAACCCAGGGATTATATGAATACAATTATAAAATACTTTTCACACAAATAAAGACAGATGTAAACATTTGGAGAAATATTAATTACTCATAGGTAGGCCAAGCCAATATAATAAAAGTGCTAATTTTATGTAAGTTACTGTACTGATGCAGTGCCATACCAATCAAACTACCAAAGAATTATTTTACAGAACTATAAAAAATAATAATGCAATTTATCTGGAAGAACAGAAGATTAAGTGTGCCAAGAGAATCAATTTTTTAAAAAGTGGCCTATGAAGATGACCTAGAAGTTCCAGATTTCAAACTATATTATAAAGCAGTAAACATGAAAAGAATCTGGTACTGGCTAAGAAATAGAGTGGGCTGTAAGAAATGATGAGCAAGGTGGTTTCAGAAAAACCTAGGAAGACTTATGTAGACTGAACTGTACACAGTAACAGCAGTATTATAAGGATGATCAACTGTGAAAGACTTAACTACTCTGATCAAGACAATGATCCAAGATAATTCCAAAGGACTCATAATGCAAAATCCCATCCACCTTCAGAGAGAGAGCTGATGAACTCTGAATAAATGCAGATTGAAGCATGCTTTTTTTATACTTTATTTTTCTTTTATTTTTTGTCTCTCCTTTCTTTTGCGATGTGGCTAATATGGAAATACATTTGCATGCATTTGCATATCAATATCAAATTGCCTTCTCAAGGAGGGAGGAAGGGCAAGTAGAAGGGGGAATTTGGAACTTTTTTAATGATTGTTTAAAAAAGTTTATATTTAATTGGGAAATATTTCATGAAATATATATATATACACATCTATATATATACATGTATATATATGTGTGTTATGTGTGTATATATGGTTTTATATACATATATGTGTGTATATATGTATATATACATACACACATACATATTTAAATCACATTTGAGGAGCCAGAACTAGGCATATGCAAACCTCTGTACAGAACTACCCATCTTCAGTGCTGGTGCCAAGGGAAGGGGTGAACTATAACCAGAAGTCAGGGGAATGAAGCTGTGAAATAGGAAGGCCACATTACCCTAATTGCCAATAACCCTAATAATGAAACCAGTTTCACAGAAACAGCTCATAGAAGTCAAGCCAGTCCATATTCTAAACCAACCTTTAGAACATTGTAGCACTGACTAGATTGACAAGAGTACAAGTTCTACACAGTTGGATGAAGCTTCTTTGTGGCAGAGCTCTGTAGCTTTGGAGATTCTGGATGCCTGGTGATTTTCCTGTAAGACCTCAATTCCTGGAGAGAAGAGCATGCTCACAGGAAATACAATTAGGAACGGGAGAACCTAACCATCTATATGGAATTTCTCTTCCATTTGGACCCTGCACTGGCCAGCCTCCAAGACAATGGCAAAGATCTTTGGCAAGCATACATTTCCCTGTTTTATGTCTAAGTTGATATTAGTAATCAGGGTCAAATATGAACAAAGTCATCTTTGTTGTTGGCTCTACTGAGAAAATATGACCCTAATAAATGCACCTTGTTGAATTTTAACAAAGGGAGAATCTGGATGAGTTAATACCTTTTCATAAACACAAAAGACAAGCATAAGGTTCAGTTTTCTATAAATTGAGTTAACCTAACAAATAAAATAATACTTCATTTCCCATCTGGCTGCACTACTTTGGGACTTCTCTAATTAACTTCTCCACTACAAGACAAATAATTTCCATCTCCTCCTCCCCCTCCCCTTTTAAGCTTCCTTTTATGTGTTGTCTTCCCCCATTAGACTCTAAGCACATTGCAGGCAGGGACTGTATTTTTTCATATTTATATCCCCAGTATTTAGTAAAGTTCCTGGCATACAGTAGGCACTTAACAAATGTTTAATGACTGATTGATTAATAAAGTATAAATACTATCAAGTTAGGATTTCTCCAAAAGTTAGTCCTGTCACATCTGCCTTTTTAACATCTCTCTTATATTCCTCCTTTGCTCCTCTGACTCTGCCAGCAAACTGGTGTAGTCCCTTATTACACCAGCTCTGTTACAACAACTCGTTGCTCTCCCTACCTCAAGTCTCTCCCCACTCCAGTCTATTTTCAACTCAGTTGTTAAAATCATCTGAAAGCACAGGTCTGCCCATATCACCCCTCCTTCATTAAATAAACTCCAGTGGTTCTCAATTAGATCCAGGAACAAGTGTAAAATCCTCTGTTTGGTTTTTAAAGCACTTTATAATCTTTTACCCTTCTAGTCTTCTTAAATCTTACTCCTCTCTAAGTACACTGCAATCCTATGACACTGGCTCTCTTACTTTTCCTGGCATAAGACATTCCATCTCCTGACTCTCAGATATCTCCCATGCCTGAAACTCTCTGCCTCCTGATTCCTGATTCCCCTGGATTCCTTCAAATGTCACCTCAATTCCTGCCTCTTGCCTTAAACTCACTGCCTTTCCTCTGAGATTATCTCCAATTTAACCTATGTAGATCCTGTTCGCACATAATTGTGTCCAATGCAATGTGAGTCCCTCAAATGCTGGGACCATTTTTTTGCCTTTATGTCACTAGAATGTAGCACAGTGCCTGGAATATAATAGGCATTTAATAAACATTGGTGGACTTGACTTGCCTTCACCTGATCTGACTTTTTGCAAGGGCAAAAAAAAAACAAACCATATTATGACTCCCAGTAGATCGTGCCCCCATTTTTGCCTTTCTGCCCTCATCATTCAGTACTGTGTTTCATCTATGAGAAACATTAATTTTTAATTGAATAGGAATTACATATGTATTATGCTGAGAGCATGATATGGTACATATGAATACTTTTTACTTCTACAAAATTAATGCTACTGAGTCAGCATCAGTATTATACACAAGTTAAGGGTTTATTCCAAGAACAGTAACAGATTTATAATGATCTACCCTTGCTTCCTTGTGAGAGGCAAAAAAGAATCTTCAAAATGGCTGGCTAGGATGGGGAGTTCGATCTGTTTCCATGTAACAGATGAAAGTTAACTGACACATTTATGAATTCAACAATTCACTTCCTTTTTTTCCCAGAACCAACCTTAGGGTCATAGCAAGAATCACACTGAATATTTATAGGTCCACATAACTCAAATTAACCTTATTTTCTAAGTTTGAATATTATTTGTGACTTTCATTAGCTTCCTCCTTTGAAACACCAGCGGGTACCTGATGATGTATTGGCTCAGAAACTTTCTTTCCAAATTAAAACAAAAGACATAGGTTGTGAGGAATCCTCCCACATACAGTATTCCTTTCTCCATAAATTCAAGATCTATGTGTCAGTCAATCATTAAGTCTTTATTAAGTGCCAATTATGCATCAGGCACCATATGACACACTGAGGATACAAAGAAAAGGAAAAGACAATCCCTTCTCTCAAATATTTCACAGTTTAACGAAAGAGACAATATAAAAACAACTACACATTTGGAGAAGCTTCTATAGCAGATAGATATGCTGGGAATAGTTTGAGACCAGCACTTAATACCAAAATAGCAAAAAGCTTAAGAATGTATCATTGATTGTTATTTCCTTTGGATTATGTGGTCTTGATATTTAAATTAAATGTTGATATAATAAGTTATTTTCCTATAAGATCATTTGTGCACTCCTAAATTTGAGGGTGATAGTCCCTTTTCTTTTCATCTGATATCATAAAATGTGCCTATTTATGATATTCATTAAAAAAATCATTGGAAAATGAACACTGAGCAGCGTTCACTTTCCTAAATTTTCAAGGAGATTTTTTTCAGCTGTTTGTAAAGGCTGGTTCCCTTCAGAGACATGGTAACTCCTTTAAGCTATTGGGATAAAATAGTGAACTATAGCTCTAAGCAACTAAGTATAATAATAAAAAATGACATCTATTTATTACTTTAAGATTTACAGGGGGGGTTACATACATTCTCTTAACCCTCTGAGGAAGATATTCTATTGAATCTCCATTTAGCAGATGAGAGAATTAAGACTAGGAGAGATTTAGCAATGTACCAGCATCACACAGCTACTAAATGTTCCAAGCATATTCGAATCCGGGTCTCTCTTAACCACAAGTCTGTTATTTTTTTTTTAATTATACCACATTGTCTCTATGCTGTCACTTCAGTAGAGTGCATTATCTAACAAAGGTTTAGTACCCCTAGGAAGTGATTCATGCATTAAGGGAATCTTACTGAGTATTTATTAAAATAGATGAGATTACACAGCTGTGTTTGAAAAGTGACTTTGGAGTTCCATTCATATGGTAAATTCATTGACTAAAATTATAGAGAAAAATACTTCAAAACAATTCTTGAGCACTACTTGTTAAACCTCATTACAACAAATATAATTATAAAGAAAATACTTGTATAGCAACAAGGAAAAGATAAATCTAAGCTCTAGTTAATTATTTAACTAGAAGAACATAAAAATTTTGAGCAGAAATAGGCTTTACAGATTATTTAGTCCAATTCTCTTCCATTCCACAGTCAATGGGACAAATTTTATTAGAACCAAGAATATGAACAGTACCATGGACTTTATGATGATGTCATTTCACACATTAAAACACTCATATTATGAGACTTATTTTTAAGACATTTAAGACATATTAAGTTTGTATATTTTCAGAATGTTAGATGTGGTATTCTTCAAATATTTTCAAATAGTTCCTTAAAGTGTTGACCAAAATCCTACTTTAAAATGTAAATACTATATATGTCTTCTAACAAATATTTATTTCATCTGTATATTTTTTAACTTTTTGATTTAGTGGGAAAGGTCTGCTTCATTTCTTTAAATTTTTATAGTGCCTTGTCTAAGGTGGGATATAGATTATTAAGTTTTTTGTTTTGTTTTATGATCCTGCATAACACCATACTGGCAAATAGTTTGGTTGTCTGCTAAATAGTTTACACTATTAAAAACAACTGCTCTAGAACATCATCAGCAAAATTCTGTCCATCCAATGGAGCACAAAAATGTTTTCTCTGGTGCTGAAGAAGGAACTTCTCTTTCAACTCTTCATTTCAAGGGTGATGGGGAAAGACTTTTCCTCACAATTTCAGGTATCCAAAAATGAAATGGGTACAGTGAATTTTCTATCATTGGAGGCATATAAAGTCTGGATATCTATTATACATGTCCATAAAGTCATAGATTTGGAAATAGAGGAGACTTTAGGTCATTTTGTTAAATTGCCTCATTTTATCTTTGAGGAGACTGAGGCCTAGAGAGACTGAGTGACTTGCCCATGGTAACACAAGTAATAAATGGCAGAATCAGTATTTGAATCTAGGTGTTATGACTCCAAATCCACAGGTGTTCCACTGTACCACATTATTGCATAAAAAGAGTTTGTGCACTAAAGAAGGTTATAGACTAGATGGTTCCTTCTGGCTCTAAAATTCTAAAGCTAAAAGGCCAAATTATAATGTGGAGTTTGAGAGAGCTGACTCATTAACATACCTATTTTGTACAAATACTGTGCATGTACAATGAAATAGGTCCTAAATGGAATAGGAGGAGAAGAGCAAGCTGGACCACTTTTTATAAATCCTGAAGTGCTTTTAATGACCCTCTGCTTCTCCTTAAAAATAAAGACCCAGCTTTTTAGGACCACTATTCTTTCTGGGGTACTGTGTGGTTGTTCGTCATGGAATACTATAGCTTCTGAAGCTGTGGGAAAGCTGAAAGCCACACAGAGTGTCACGCAGGGCTCTGTAGGTGGTATATATGCATAGAATGCAATGTATTCCCAACAGACTTATGCAGGAGAAATAGTGTAAAAGATGTCATTAGAGAAGGGCATGACCCCCCAAAAAAGGAGGTAAACCAATCATATAGCAAGAGAGGTACATAATATGAACAGCCTATCCATTCAAGCAGTACCTGCATAATGTTGAGATCCTGAGAAAGGCTCTTATCACATTGGGCAAACCTCATTGTGAACATAGACAAATGCACAAGATGATAAGGCATGAATGAACCGTGAACCATTGGAGAGAATATTCAAATCACTAAGAACATAGATATAACCAAGAGCAGAAGTATAAACTGAAGACTCATTTCATTTTTCCAAAGCTCATTTTTGTATCCAATACTTTGGAAGAGGGGAACCTTTGATGAAAATAAATCTCTATGCAGCTGGATCAGCAAATAGAGCTCTGGACCTGGAGGCAAGAAGATATGAGTTCAAATCTGACCTCAGACACTTACTAGGCGGGCGATCCCGGGCAAGTCACTGAACCTGTTTTCCTCAGATTCCTCATCTGTAAAATGTGGCTAATGATAGCACTTAGAGTTGTGATAAGGAACAAATAAGATAATACTTGTAAAGATTCTGCAAACCTTTA
Organism: Phalanger gymnotis; assembly: GCA_028646595.1. Taxonomy (NCBI): domain Eukaryota; kingdom Metazoa; phylum Chordata; class Mammalia; order Diprotodontia; family Phalangeridae; genus Phalanger; species Phalanger gymnotis. The sequence continues at coordinate 271,765,790 of CM053626.1, forward strand.
GGTACTATATAAATGCTACCTATCAAAAGGATCTAGGAGACAATAGTGAAGGCAAGCAAATAGTGTGACAACTCCATCTCATCACTAGCACGACAAGTCTTACCAGATCCCTTGTCGAATCTTTCAACATCCATGTGTGCATTTGGCTCGTTTTACATACTAGACAAAAGTAAAACTCAGGCAAAGCCATGTAAGAATCTTTTCTTGAACCTGGCTAGATACCAAGTTTCTTTATTTCCAATGAATAAATCTAGCTCATCATCCATTCCAAAAAGTTTTTTATCTTCTAGTTGTATTATGTAATAATATCCTTTTTTCCCTTAGAGCTACAAACTAAATGCTTACAAGTGATCCAAAATATTTGTAAGTATCAAGTCCAAGAAGTAATAAAAGAGTATTGCTTACTAAGTAATTCAATCAAATTTTTATGATATAAATCTTGTTACTTAACGCTACCAGTCAACTCTGGAAAAGAAACGTAATTAGAAATTAGAAATGACTGAAGGAAATGAATGGAAAAGAATGGAAGGTTTCTAGGAAGGAAAAAAAAAATGTTTCCTGATATCATCCAATTCAAAAGCACATCATGATTTGTTTTCAAGGCCCTGTAACACTAGCCTTCTTGTTGTTGCTCACATTTGCTCTATCTTCCAACTCTGCACCTTTCTATTAGGTGTTCCCCACTCCTGGAATGCTCTTTTTCTTCACCTCTACCTACTTACTGGCTGCATTGACTTCCTTTAAGATTGAACTCAAATCCTGCCTTCTGCAAGAGGCTCTTCTCCGTTCCTTCCCTCACTCTCACTTGCCAGTGCCTTCCCTCGGGCTTTTTGTTGTTTTTCACTCATTTCAGTCATCTCAAACTCTTTGTAACCCCATTTGGTGTTTTCTTGGCAAAGATACTGGAGTAGTTTAGCCATTTCCTTCTCCAACTCATTTCACAGATGAGGAAACTGAGGCAAATAGGGTCAAATGACTTGCCCAGGGTCACACAGCTATTAAGCATCTGAGGTCAGATTTGAACTCAAGAGGAGTCTTCTTGACTCCAGGCCCAGCACCCTATCCACTGTGCCACCTAGCTGTTCCTTTCCCTCTGAGATTACCTTCCATTTACTCTGCATTTATCATATATGCACACTGTTATTTATGTTATCTCCCTTATTCTAATGTGAGCTTGCCAAAGTAATAAATAATAAGCATTTATTAAGCAGCTGCTATAAGCCAGGCACTATGCTAGGTGCTGAGGATATAAGCCTAAACAGTTCTCAACCTCAAGAAGTGTACATTCTACTGGGGAAGAAAACATGTACACACAGAAGGGACTGTGATAGGGATTAGACATGTGATTTCTCTTGCATGGAGACTTCTCAAGTGAGGAAATTCTTTCTACAGAATCCACATTTGTACCTTCTCTACCACTAATAGTTCTAGAGAGTTGCCTAGAGCACAGAAAAATGAAGGACTGGCTCGAGATCACAGAGCCAGTTAAGTGTCAGATGTGGGAAAGGAAGCCACATCTTCCCAACTTCAAAGTCAGTTTATACAAAATAAATGGAAAGAATCAAGAAAGGAGAATGACAAATGCCAGCAGCTGGAGATTATAAAGCTCTCTCTAGGAGCTAGCGTCTGAAGTGAACTTTGAGGGAATCTAGGGAGTCTGAAACAAAGTGAGGAAGGGGTGCTTTCCAGGTACGGGAACAAGATGTCAGGAACAAGAAAGAAAACAAGGCTAGTTTGCCTAAACTGCAAGAGTATAAAGGGAGGGAATTTCTCAGTTTCCCCATCTGTAAAATGATCCAGAAAAGGAAATGGCAAACCTCTCCAGTATCTTTGCCCAGAAAACCCCAAATGGCATCACAACGAGGCATGATTGAAACAATTGAACAATAACAATAAATATATAACAAGGCTGGAAAGATAGGTTAAAGTCAGATTAAAAAAGGTTTTGAAAACCAAAGGAGATTAGATCCTAATTAGATCCTAAACCTGAATAGGAAGCCATCTATTTAAGGGATACAGTGAATAACAAGATTATCCTATCATAGAAATTCTAACTACTATATTATTTTTGTTCATTTTCATAATAAACCCCAAAGGAATGCAGAATATTCCATAGATTGTGGTAGCTTTTTCTTTCTATTAACTGACATACACAAACTTCATTAATCATATTCTCCTTATAAAAATTAATCAGTAGTGAAATTCGTTAGCAGTTAAATTCAAGAAAGATAATAAATTACAGAACAACAAAACATTGGATTAGATCTCAAGCTATCATCTTCTATCAAACAGAACTTTTTAGATATCCCAGTATTCAAGAGCTCTAAAAAGGGAAATTCTATGGAAATTCCACCTTATCCCTAATCTTACCTTGCCTTCCCCTCCACTATGACAATTTTGATAACAAGTTGGCAGGCATTACTTCACTTTATACTAACAGCCATGAAGCAGTTGGTATTATCACCTTTATTTTACAGAGGAAGAAACTCAGGAAGAGAAAGTTAAGTTAGGGGCAGCTAGGTAGCTCAGTAGATGGAGTGCTAGGCCTGGAGTCAGGAAGACCTGAGTTCAAATTCTGCCTTAGACAATTACTAGCTGTGTGACCTTGGATAAAATGCTTAATCTCTGTTTTACTCAGTTTCCTTATCTATAAAGTATGGATATTAATAGCACCTACCTCCCAGGATTGTTTTAAGGACCAAATGAGATAATTGTAAAACACTTAGTATAGTTCCTGGCACAATAAATTGCTGTATAAATGTTAGCTAGCAGCAGCAGCAGGAGCAGCAGCAGCTTCATGTAGACTTCATGTAACAGCCCTCAAATAGATTTTTTTCATTCAGTTTTCAGCTTATCACTGAGTCTGAATAACAAAGACAAATTATTACTTACAAATATTTCACTGATTATCTAGGGATGTTTCCTCCCACAAAGGCCAATAAATGAAATCAAGTCATTGGCTACCAGAGTTAATTGTTTTAATTATCTTTAATTTCATAAGTTCTAGAATAATAATTTCCTTCTGTCTACCTTTAAGTGGTACACTAGTTGTCTTGTTTTACCATACTATCAGTGTCCCTCCACCTCACCTCACTATACTGCTTACAATGGGTGAATGTATGAGGTGGACCTTTTGAAAAAATATATATATATAAATATACATACATATGTTTATATACATATATAAAATGCATGAACCAAAATGATCCAAGACCCTTGGTTTTTGTCTTGTTTTTTTTTAATGGAATAAAGTTTTGCAGCCTCACAAATAGTTGACTCTTCTCTTTCCTACCTTCTGGCCTGAAATTTCACCAATACCCTGACTGTGGAATATCTGTGTGCTGTTGTGGTTGAGATGGCAGGAAGGGAAGGGAAGCAACTACTCCATTCTTTAATTACTGCCTTTCTTTCTCACATACTCGAGATTTTTGAGGTAATTGGTTAAATGAAGGCCTCCAGAAAAGACACTCAGCCAAGACTTTGAAAATGTCCCAAATAGCTTCGTGGAAGTCCTGTAATTTTTTTAAAAAAGTTATTTCCATTCTGGTCCAGGGTTATCAGGCATCATTTCAACTACTAGAACTCTCTGTGTATTAGAATAGGTGTCTATTCTGTTGACTGTTCACAAACAGGAGGGGAAAGTGAAATTACCACAAAAAAAGTAGGAAGAGTAATGCGAATGGTTTGTGGGAAGGAGACTAGACTCTATAACCCACAAGACTGACAAAATTTTGGAATAATACTGAATTCAGTTCTTGTCTTCCGAGTGATTTAAATTATGAAAGAGCTCAGGAATTCAGGTTTGGTATTCTGTTAACAGATTGCGAAAAATTACCAGGAAGTATGGTTTTGGCCATCAAAACTCTCATATAAGTAGGAGTTCATGTTATGAATTGAAGTCTTGATCTTGGCCCCAGGTGTCAGGCTTAGGAGCAATGAATAAAAGTTGCAAAGAAGCATATTCAGGTTTGGTAGAATGAAAGACCTTCTAATCATTCCAGCTTTTCAAAAGAATAGACTCTCTTGAGAGGTAGTCCATTCCTCTTTACTAGATGTAGCTGAGGAGGAGTTGATGAAGGAGGGCAAGGTTGGGGTGGGGGAGAATGTGGGGCTTAAAGCAAAGACTGGTTAATCTCAGGTAGGCTGTTGAGTGCATTTGGAGAGGAAGAAATGGGTAGGGTATGAATTCAACTAGATAGCCTACTGAGGTCCCTTTCAATTGAAAGTCTACAATTCAGTGATTCTTTTGAAGGAATTTTAAGAATTAAGATCGTGAAAGAGTGGAGCATGACTTTAAGTGTCAAGTGATAAAAGGTATCTTTAAATCTGATATTAAGTACTAGTACTCATTGTTTCCTGCCTAAGCCTCCACTCTTCCTAGCTCTTTTATTTTGTTAAAATCATCACTGTACCACCCAAGTTCACAACCAAGGAGTCACCCTCAAATCTTCCCTTCCTCCAACCCCACCCCATATCCATTCACTTGTCAAGTCATATCAGTTCTACTTTATAACATCTCTCACACCCATACCCTTCTTCCTGTTCACATAGCTATCAACCCAGTAGCCCAAACTCTCCTCACTTCCCTCTTGGACTATAACTTAATTCATTTTTCTGCTTCAAGTTTCTCCCCTCTCCAATCTCTTCTGATGCTACTTCCTAAGCAATATTCCTAAAAACACAGGTCTGACCATGCTTCTCCCTTTCTTTAGGATATTGCCTCTAGAATAAGATAAGAATTTTTTTTTTCATTTTGGCATTTAAAGTCCTTCAAAATCCAAGATAGTAGATAGCCAGCCAGTCATGTAGTCAGGTACACTTAAGTTGTGTCCTGTCCCTGACACATACTGGTCATGGGAAACTGAGCAAATCACTAAATCACTGAACCTCTCAAAACTCTAAGCAACTCTGTCTCACTATGAGTTGCATAGAAAGTCCTGGAACTGCATTGATTGAGGGACTTTCCTCATCTGTTAGTTTCCTGTAACAATGAAATGGAAAGTCCAATACCTATCAATTCCCCATCCCTTTCCTACAATCTATGTATTAAGTTCCTTCTACTATCAGGCATTTTGCTAAATAGTAGGGATACAGAGACCAAAAAGAAGCAAGCCCTGGAGGAATTTATTCTTTCTAGGTCCTTTTCATGTGACTTCCTTTTATGCACAAATTGGCCTTCTCAAAGCTGCTCCTAGTTGCATTCAATTTCTCATCTCTATGCCTTTGTATAAACTGCCCTCCCATCCCTGTGCTTAATAAATGCAAAATAAATTAAACCAAAACTCCCAAAGGTAGCAATGCCCATTTGCTGTTCCTATGTCATAGGGAACTCAATCCTACTAGGCCTTAGTATATATACTAAACCAGTAGGCAGATAGGTAGGAACTATGGGGAGGAGGGGTAGACAGAGGAGGGATGGAGAAGAGAATTGTTTTCCTAGGAAGAGTAAAAGTATTTATGTTCTAAAGGGCTATGCTACTAGAAAAGCAGCCCACGTAGAAGGGGGCAGGAAAAAAGGAGGGAGAAAGGAGCTCAGCTGTTTGATCCAGGGAACCTCCCTGACAGTATAGCAGGACTATCAGTACCCTCTCTTATAATACAGGTTTGATACATGTTTAGACTACCCAAGATAATGTCATCTAAATGGAAGATGCTATACACCTGCTTCCGGGAAATTGCAGGAAGAGAGCATATATGGATGGACATTCTACAAGTGGTCTAACATGTGGTTGGGAGTAGTCTTCCCCCACAGTCTGCAGAGCCAAAAAGGTGGGTATCTTTAACTCAGAAACTCAGGTGGCTTTTTGACGCATTCATGAAACCCCCATTCCCCTCCCCTCCACCAAAACAACTTCTGATACTTCTGATGAGTGGTCCCAAATTGGAGCACCAAATCACCATGCCCTGTTTAATTCTTCCTTCCCTCCACCTTCAAACTCCATCTTTTTCAAATGAGTGATGTGGTAGTGCTTAAACTAATCCCTGGAAGTCTGTTCAGAAATATTTGGCTCTTGTCACACACACACACACACACACGTATATAGGTGCATATATAGATAATATAAACACTTACACAAATATATGTGTCTACATAATTACATATATATGTAACAAAGTGGTTTAATCGGCTATTTTAAATTCCTCAAAGAAAAATGTTCTTTATCATAAAGGGTTCTTTCAATTATGAGATAATTTCAGGCAAGGCGTTTAAGAGCTGCTGACATTCACATGGGACTTTAAAATTTACAAAACACTTTACACATATGATTTAATTTGATCCTCACAGTAACTCGGTCCATTTTACAGGTAGGGAAAGTGAAGTTTACAACAAATGCCCATGGTCACACATCTGTTAAGTTTAAGTGACAGGTTTCAAGACAAAGGATCTCCTGACTCTAAGCCACCTTCTTTTCTATACTGTGTAACACTTTCAGCCACATATTGAAGTTATGAATTTGTTGGTGGGGGGGAGGGGGCTGGAATATGTGTGTGTGTGCCAATGAAATCACAAAATAATAAGTACCTAACAGGAGAAAGAAGAAAAATATTATGGGACCTCTTAGGAAAAAGATCATTTCTAGCTAAAGGATTAGGGGATCCTTCACATCAATCACTTACAAAACATTTATTACAAATCTACTATGTAGAAAGCATTATGCTAAGCACTTGGGATATAAATCAAAGGCAAAAAACAGTCCCTTCTCTCAAGGATCTCACAGCCTAATGAAGGAGAAAACGCACAAACAACTTCGTACAAACAGGCTATACATGAGATGAATCAGAAAAAATCAACAGAGAGAAGGCACTAGAATGAAAGAGGATTGAGAAAGGTTTCCTAGAGATAAGATTTTAGCTGAGATTTGAAGGGATCCAGGCAAGCCTGGAGTCAGAGATGAGAAGAGAAAGCATTCAGGCCATAGGGGGCAGACAGTGAAAAAGACAGGAGACAATGATGGAGTTTCTTGTTTGAGGAGCGGCAAAGAGGCCAGTGTCACTGAATAACAGAGTACATGAAAGACAGAAAGGTGTAAGGTGTAAGAAGACTGGAAAGAGAGGATGGTACATTAGGAGGACTTTGAATGCCAGTGGAGCCTTGCAAAATAGATAGAAAGTAAATTTTCAACCAGTTCTTCAAAGAGATAGATAACCCAGTCACAGAGAACATTCTGAGCAGTCAGAAAGGCAAGCAACTTCAAATGATGCAGTTAGGAGAAAGCCAGGAGCCAATATGGCTGGAGTAGAGAGCAAACAATGAGGGAGTATTAGGGAATAAGGCTGGAACTAGAGGTTAGAATCACATTTTAGAGGCTTCTGAAAGCTCTTTGAAAATGATTGTACTTTATTATTGGGTCGAGATCATATATTTAGAGCTGGAAAGGACCTTAGAGGCCACCTAGGCCAACTCCTTCATTTAACAGAAGAGGAATTAAGACTGGGAAGTCGGGTGACTTAGCCAAAGTGACACCAGTTACATGTTAGAGCTCAAATCTGAGCATCGCGTCTCTGACTACAAAGCCAGTGTTTTATGTTGTTGTTGTTTGTCACCTACTACATCTGAGGAGCTGAGAAGCAAGTGAGAAAGTGGAAACAATGAATGTAGTCAGCTTTTTCTAGGAGTTTGGAGGTGAAAGGGAGGAGAAGCATAGGCTAATAGTTTGGCGGGATGGTAGGGTCAAACAAAGGTTTTCTAAGAACCAGGGTTTTATAAGAACCTAGGCATATTTGGAAAGGACAAGGGAGGTGCCAGTGGAAAAAAAGATATATTGACTATTTATGAAGAGATGGTTGAAGGTACAAGCTCCCACAAGCAGAAGTTGGGAATGGGGTTAAGACAGTAATTAAGGAATTGAACTGCAACAGAGAAGAGAATAGTGATGATATTGAAAGGATTTAGGGCAAAGACCTGAGGAGAAGAAGCTCAGGCAAAGTCCTCTAGCTCTTAGGTCAAAAAAAAAAAAGAGAGAGAGAGAAGCCATGCTATTTTATAAATAAAGATTAACAGAAGAAAATTCCAATAAGGACATTTATATCTTTCCAAAGGTTCCAGGGGTGAATAACCTGTGACCTCAAGGCCACGTGCGGCCCTCTAGGTCCTCAAGTGTGGTCCTTTGACTGAATCCAAACTTCACAAAACAAATCCCCTTAATAAAAAGATTTCTTCTGTCAAACTTGGACTCAGTCAAAAGGCCCTCACCCAAGGACAGAGAAGGCCATGTGTGGCCTCGAGGCCATAGGTTCCCCACCCCTGCATAGGCCATCAAAAATGTATCCCAGTTATCCATCTGTATTTCCTGTTCTTCAAGGGACTTCCTTTATTTGCAATAAGCTTGACTGCAATTCTGTAAAATATTCTTCAGATATCATTATGGATCACTCCAGTATCTTTACCAAGAAAACCCCAAATAAGGTCACAAAGAGTCAGACATGACTGAACAGCAACAATAACAACAAGAAATCAGTCAGCTAGTTAACAGTTATTTCTTAAGCTCTTTCTATATACAGGGTTCTGAGAAGGCATGGGGATAAACGAATCAGCCCCTGCCTTCAAAGAAATTACAATCAGGGGTAAGCAAATAATTATTCACTGTCTGTTTTCATTTGGCCTGCTAGCTAAGAAAAGGTTTTATATTTTTAAATACAGTAAAACTTTATTTTAAAATGTAAAAATTATTCTTAGTTCACAGGCCATAATAAAACAGACCTGCAGGGGATTTGGCCTTTGGACTGCAGTTTACCCAAAACCATAGAGTTTCAATGTGAGGTATACAGTAAGTATGAAATAATACTTCCTGATTGAAGCCTTATGTCCTGAAAAGATCATTGATCTGGGAGCACAGAAAACCTGACTTCTGGTATCCCTAGGGAGCTGTGAAACCTTAGGTAAAGACTTTTCTGGGCCTTAGCTTTCTCATCAACAAAAATAGGAGTTTTAACTGAAAGATTTGTAATGTTCCCTTTAGCTTTAATATCTTGTGAATAAATTTCAGAAAATTATTTGCCCGTGTAAAGTGGTAATGACATCAATGAGACTGGGGCACAGCTATATTCAGCAAGACAACTTGGCCTAGAATGCGTTATTTGGTGTCTAAGGAAAATAAATATCCAATGAGTCAAAGTGGGAACATAGTTTCAACTTGGCACCTCCCATTAAGGCTAGCTCATGGAGGGAGGGTTTGGCTCAACTTTAATACTTGGTTTTGGTAAAGGAATATATATTATCTTTTTTTTCTTTTTTCTCTTTTCCCACCAAGGATGCTGCCAAAGTCCTGGTAACCTTTGTTAAAGTTATCTAGATGGCTCAGTGAATAGACTGCTGGGTCTGGAGTCAGGAATACTTATCCTGAGTTCAAATCTAACCTCAGACACTAGCTGTGTGACCCTGGGCAAATCGCTTAACCCTGTTTGCCTTGGTCTCCTCATGAGCTGAAGGAAGTAGCAAACCACTCCAGTATCTTTGCCAAGAAAATCCCAAATAGGGCCACAAAAAGTGGGCCATGACTGAAATAACTAAATAACAACCACAAAACCTTTGTTAAAACAAAAGCCTTGAGCCTATAGATAAGACAGAAAGCCTTAGAGGGACAGCCAAACACACCAATAGGGTCTGCACGTTCAAATCGAAACACAATTATGAGCACATCCAAACCAGCACAGAATGGGAAAGTCTCTTCACTATCTCACAAAGTACTTTTCAGTTCTACATGTATACATAAACAACAATAATTCCCATAATTATCACCATATTACCAAATCAAGTAGTTCCACTTAGGACTTGCATGGCTCTATAGAGGTTCCTGAAAAAGTTATACAAAAATTGTGTGTGTTTGTGTATGTACGTGGGCCATTCTGTCAGTCAATAAGTATGTATTAAATGCCTACTATGTTCCAGGAACCATGTAAAGCCTTAGAGATAAAAGAATGACAAAGGAACAAAAGACAATCCAGGCTCTGGAGGTGCTCGTGGTCTAATAGAAGACACAACACGAAGGCTGTGTACAAACAAGATACAAACAGGACACTTCAGAGGTAATCAACAAAAAGAAGGCATTAGTTGTAAGGGGGCTCAGGAAAGGCTTCCTATAGAAGGCATGCATATGTATGTATTTCAATCAAATGCCTTAGAGTGGCTCTCTATTCATAATGTCAGGCAAGATATCAAATAATCAAATAATCTCTAGTTAGGAGGTTCCTCTATGACTATCTAGTCTAATCTATACCTGAAAAAAAGAATCTGGCTCTGCAGCATGCCAATCAAGTGGTTCCCCTGCTTTGAAGACCTCCAAAGATGGGGAAGCTGCTTCCTCCTGAGGCAGTCAATTTCCCTTTTTTGAACAGCTCTAATTGTTAGCAAAGTTTTTAATTTTGTTTCATTTTGTTTTGTGTCTCTCTTGTACTAAGCCTAAATTTTCCTTTTTGAAATTTCCACCCAGGCTACTGGTTCTGCTCTGTGGTATCAAACAGAACAAGTCTGATCCGTCTTCCATATGACATCCTTTCGGATATGTGAAGACAACGTATAACCCAAAGTTTTCCGTCTCCAGGTTAAATATCTCCATCTTGGTATGATATGGACTCACCATTGTGACTGCCCTCCTCTGGAAGCTTTCAGGTTCATCAAAGCCCTTTTGTGCAAAAAGTCATTTTGAATAACATTTGCAATACAAATAAGCACCCCTCCCCAAAGCATATAGTTTGAATAAGCAATCAGATATGTGTATAACAGAGTTTCTTATCCTTCATTTCACTAAAATATGGTTCAGGGTTAGAATGTATGGGTGTAAGAGAAAATAGAATTATTAGAAGAAGAACTATTACTGAAGCTATTATCTGCTTGCCAAAAAATGGTAGGCAACTTGTTCTGACATCATTGTCAATCAATGATCCAGACAAAAGAGCAGAACAATTCAGTCAATAAGGAATCTTTTACTAAGAGGGTAGACTACACCTTGGTTATGCCCTAAAAATATTTAGGTTGTTAAGAACAGCAAAAGGGCCTAGCAAATTCAAAACAATCGGTGCACTCATTAGTAGCTTCACTAAACTGGACTGAACCAAAGATCTTTTTTTTTTCCTTTGAGTTATTTTCCATTTTTGATAATTTTTTGTATATGAATTAAAATACATAGTTTTCTTCAGATGAATGTATCACTTGCTAACTGTGGCCAGTTTTCTACTACGCATAATGCACAATATCCAAGGCTCTGGTGACACCTTCCTTCTCCATATTACTCAGGAATGCCCTATATCTATATCCTCCACCACTGCCACCACTAACACCTGGGTTAGAATTGTTTATTGCCTCCTTTGTGATGCCATTAAAAAACATCAGTAAGGAGGATACTGTTTGCTTATCCCATAATTATTGTATTATCCATGAAGTAAAAGAAGATGAGAATGAGCATCGGTCTAAAGACCTTGGCTCTTTCGGGAGATTATCTTTCCATCTCCCACTTTTCTCACTATTTGATATGTAGGATTTGGGCCCAAGTACTGCTATGGAAGGATGGAAAGTACTAATGAGATAACATTTGTAAAACACCTAGCACAGAGCCTAGCACATTGTAGGTGCTATATACACGGTTATTCTCTTCTTTCCCCCACCTCTCCTCCCTATCATATCTTTCTTCTAGCTCTGAAAAATCAGAACTAGGTTATGATAAAATATAACTTCTTTTTCCAAAAGCACTATCTTTACTCTCATTTATCAACTTAAAATTAATGTGTAAATTTTTATTTTTTTCAGCTATAGAGAGGCAATAAATAACTTTTACTGTACAAAGATAAGAATGGGACTTAAAATGGATAACCTGGATTTCTAGGTCTAGTACTATTTTTAATTAGTCCTATGATTTTGGATAATTCATAGAACCATAGAATTTTAAAGTTGGAAAGAATCTTACAAACTAATCTTTTGCCTTTTTCAACTTACTGACTTCTCAGATTCCTTAAAACTCAATCTCTCATTCTATTATCCTATAAACCCCGTTAGTTATAGTAACTTACCTGTCAATCACAGAGGGTGTTATTTAATGAGTTGCCTATATACTCAAATGGATCTGTGATCTCATCAATGTGGTTATTCCCTCCTATGATGCTGACCCCAACTTGTATCTGCCCATCCTTTGTGACTTTTATTTCCCCTAAAATTTTCTGCTAGTGGTCCATCCAACTTACCAAGGGGACTGGGGCTTTTTTTTTTCCCCTCCTTCAACAACATAAAGATACTAACTTATCTGAAAAGTAGGCTTGACATTGCCTAAGCCTACTTCTACCCAGTGCCACCGCAAGATCAGACGAGATAGTTGTGAAAGTCTTTTTTCACTCATTAATTTGTCTGATGAAATCCTTTACACTGTTTTTCCTTCATATGAAGGTCACACAGCTAGTTCTTTGATCTCCTTGCTCCCATTCAGTCTTCTTTCCCCTACACCACACTTTCCTAGCACCGCAACCTCCCTAAGCCTCAGTTTCATTGTCTGTAAAATAGGCATAACATTACCTAAGCCTACTTCCTCCCAGATAATAATTATTATAATAATAATTACATGAGATAATATCTGCGAAAGTACTTTGTAAACTGCCAAACTCTTTACTCAATTAAAGGATCTATGATTTCATCCTAGTGAGCTCTCCTTCTACTGACTCATATCACAACCTAGTCAGTCAAAAAACATCTATTAAGCACCTGTTATTATTGTGCTCAGTCTTGTACTAGGCTCTAAGGGAAAGGAGTGTTTATATAAGACAAGGTCTCTGTCCCCATAGAACCATAAGCTTAAAGTCTAATAACAGAATAAGACATAGACTACTATAATTCAAAATATTAAATAAAAAGTGGTGTTGTGTGGGGTAATAGATAGGTTCAGAAGGTTTAGACCCATAAGGGACCCCGGCAATCATATAATCCAATCCCTTCATTTTACAGTCCAAGAAGGGAAGGTCTTTATGAATAAGAGAGGGCACTTTGATCGTTTTTTTTTTAAAAATGGACAATGACATAAGAAAATTTTAGTATTGACTTCAGTACTACAATTTCTTCTTGAAAGCAAGTCATGCAACTAGTTATATATAGTCTGCAAAAAAGCAAGCTAAGACATTAACGGTAGTCCTAGTGCTATTGGGTTAATTCTTACTCTGTTTATAAAATTCCAGCTTCAAGATAAGAACAATAGCTCTGGTGTTGACTGGCTAGTTTCTTGTTTTATTTGATACAGATCTTTTCTTTCTGCTATCTGTTCTCTGATGTGTAAATTTACCTTTCCATTCTGTTCTCTGTAAAATTCCATCATATCCATTCTGCCTTGTAACTAAAACCTATAGAAGGTTTCTAAAACCATTACTTGTAGCCTATTGGTTTTCGTGTAACATGAGACTTTACTCAGCATATTATAAACCAGTTATTAAAATGTCTCTACTGATAAGTACGATTGACAACATTGTCTATCAATGGGTTCTTGGACAATTTTTACATGAATAGGAATACAGAAGGAGGGTAACACAAAGATAGGAATTGGCATGGAGAAGTATTATTAGGTGGGGAACATGTAGGATCTGTTCAGAGGACATACAACCATACAGATCACCTGGACCATAGAACACTTGGAAGAAAAATAAGGCTAAAAAGGCAGGAAAGAGGATTTCTAACTTCATAGACAATATGGAGATGTTGAAGATTTTGGAAAAAAGAAATAACATGACCAGATTTGTGCATAAAGAAAATTAAAAAAGGATTATTAAAAGAAGGAAAAATGAGTTAGGAGGCAATTGCCAAATTGGTGATTGCACTTGCCGAAAGGAGGCAATTGTAAAAGTGTGAGCCGCTGTCAGAAAGGGGGAAGAAGGAGGAGATGACAAGTGCAGAGCATGGAACAATGGAATCAGTAAGAACTGGTGACAGCTTGAGATAAGGGAAAACTAACAGTCATCTTTGACATTTAAAAGTGATAGACTGGGTTGATAGTGATACCATTCACAGAAGGAGTAAAATCAGGAGGAAGCTGGAGCAAAAGTAAAGTAGGAAGTTAGAGATGTTCAGAAAAGAGATCATAACTAGAGATAGTGGGGTGTTATCTGCATAGAGGGAGTAACAAATTGTGAGAATGAATAGAAAGATGCCTAAAGGTAGAAAATTTGGGAACACCCACCTTAAGGGGTTGAGAATAAGATCAGCAATCAGGGAAGGACAAAAGATGAAGTGTTTAAAAAAAAAGGTAGGAGGGGGTGGAGCCAAGATGGCAGCTGGAAAGCAGGGACTTGTGTAAGCTCCCTGCTAGGTCCTTCCAAAAACCTATAAAAAATGTCTCTGAACAAATTCTAGAACTGCAGAACCCACTAAATAGCAGAGGAAAGCAGGGCTCTAGCCCAG
>CM053626.1:271780654-271832888 GCA_028646595.1 Phalanger gymnotis
AGAGAGAGAGAGAGAGAGAGAGAGAGAGAGAGAGAGAGAGAGAGAGAGATATGAAGAAAGGAAGAAAGAAAGAAAGAAAGAAAGAAAGAAAGAAAGAAAGAAAGAAAGAAAGAAAGAAAGAAAGAAAGGAAGAAAGAAAGAAAGGAAGGAAGGAAGGAAGACATAAAGGAAGGAGGGAGGGAGGAAGAAAGGGAAAGAAGAAAGAAAGAAAGACATAAGGGAAGGAGGGAGGGAAGAAGGGAGGGAAGAAGAAAGGGAAAGAAGGAAGAAAGGGGAGGAAGGAAGGAGGAAAGAAAGAAAGAGGGGGAGGGAAGGGGGGGAAAGACAGAAATTAGAAGAAAATAGGGAAAAGAGAAAGAAAACTCCAGACAGAATCAAATAAGAGAATATAATCCATCTCTTCCTAACAGTCTTTGAGCTGTCAAGTAGGTACATTGCTAAAGTTTAAGGAACAATCGTTGGGCTACACAATCACGTGGAAGTGGTAGCAGCACTACCTTAACTGCTCTTTAAAATCTTCTTTCAAGATTCTAAACTAGGCAAAGCACCTTTTCTGAACATTTTCCTTCTCTTAGACCCGTAAAAAAGTACACATTTGCCAAAAAGAAACAGGCATTCTCAAGGCTCTGCTTCCCCTTTCATAAGCCAAGCAAGTCACATGCAGACTCTGAAAAACTTGTGCTTTTTTTTTTGCCTTCTTCCACAGTTTTCTATCCTGATAAACTTAACAAACTAGCAACTAATGGAATGTCTTTCTTAAAAAAAAAAAAAAAGGAAGAATAAGTATGTTGCTTACAGTTCTGAATGTATACTAGAATCTTCAGATCGGTCTATCCCTCTAGCTTTCTGCAAGGCTCCTTTTTCAGTGCCTGGATATGGACAAGTTTAAAAAAAAATTATCTAAGTGGGAGGGGCTAGTTTGTGGGCTGGTCTAGCTGGCTGTGCAGATGTTTTAAGGTGGAATTGAAGAAGGAAAGGGGGAAAAAGTTAGCAGGGAATTAGAAAAGCAATCTAGAAATGTGAAACCTATGAGCCCAGAAAAGATGCCGAAGTAATACCAAAAAAACCACAAGAATATAAAATATACATAAACAAATTCTTTATACCGCTGAGTTTCTGTAAGCAGCCCTTGCTTCCTCTATTTTATAACTATATATAGCAAGACAATTTGATAGTTAAATAATGAATTATAATTTTGACTTTTAAAGAATATCCAAATTGAGTGCTAATTATCTGTCATTTGAATTTAAAAAGTAAACTGTGCAATGAATTAATACAGAGTTCTGAATTTAAGCTGGTCCAGACTCCCTAAGTAGTTCAGGACATACAATTTTAATCCAAACAACTTGGGCACCTATACTAAAGAATGCCCGTTGTTGAATTAAGAGTCATTGCTATGCATGGATGAATTGGGATCTATAAACATTATGCTTTCCTACTTCTATTTGTCTTATTCAAACACATATCTTCCATTCGGTGTTTTAATCAATGGCAATATGCATTTGTATTTTCTTTTTACCCTTTGCAAAGAAAATCTCTTGCTAACCTCGATGACATAGGGCTCCTAGATTCAATTACTGGATTACCATTTCGTTGTTGATTGGATTCTCAACCTGATTAAGGACTGAATTTGAGGGTTCGTTCCAGACCTCTTTAATATATCTCTCAGAAGATGAATCACACCTTCAATTTCATAAGGTCTTGGTCTAAGGACTGACCAGCATGCCTGGAAAGGTGAAATGCTTTATTAAGTATACGTTGCAAAGAAAATGGGAGTAGAGGTCTCATACTTAACATTGCTTTCACTTTACTATAATTATCTTTCCTCCCTCAGGCAGAAGTGGAGAAAGAAAGACTATTTCAATATGTAATTTACCTAGAACAAGTATCAAATGCTAAAGTCCATGGGAAATACAAAGTTGGGCACTGGATATGGAGGCAAGTGAGAGCTGGGTCTAAGTCCCAATTCTGAAACTGAATAGTCCTTTGATTTGGGGCAAGTCCCTATACCTTTCTGAGTTTGTGTTTTTTCATTAGCAGAATAGGCATAAGGGATAGGGACTAGAATAGAAATTTCACTGGTGTAGTGCAAATAGGTGCCCACGTGGTCAAGGAGGCAGTATGTATCAGAGACAGAACTTGAACACAGCTCTTCCTTGTTTCTAGATTACCTTTCTAGCCACTCACATCACATTAGCTTTCCATGTATGTAATGTAAAACAGGTTTCATGATACCTGTTGTTCGGTCACTTTAGTCATGTCTGACTCTTTGTGACCCCATTTGGGGTTTTCTTGGCAAACATACTGGTTTGCCATTTCCTCCTCCAGCTCATTTTACAGATGAGGAAACTGAGGCAAACAGGGTTAATTCTTCCCCAGAGTCACACAGCTAGTAAGCGTCTGAGGCCAGATTTGAACTTAGGAAGATGAGGCTTCCTGATTCTAAACCTAGTGCTATGTCTACTGTACCACCTTGCTACCCTTCAGGATACTTACGTAGTCCTTATAAGCTCTGGACTTATTTTCTCAAAACCAACTCTCCTTGTACTGGAGGTTTGGGTCCTCAGTGTTCAACCACATCACCACGTAAGGATTCTAGGGGTTACCTCAAGAGGTTCTAATGCTATCAGCTGACCCCCATTCTGATTTATTCCCCCAATATCATTACTCGTGTTGGCAGCCCAATATCACTTAATAATTACTTCTCAAACTCATCAATGAAAAATTAAAATCAACTAATTCTTGAAACAGTATAATTACTGAGAAAATTTAGCATGAACCAAAGGATGAATATGTTCCCCTTAACTAAGACATATTCTTCCCCTCCACCACCCCAGTCCCTGCGGAGAATGGGTTCAACTTTAAGTGGCTTCCACCAAGCTTTGCCCTATCAATGTTCATTCCGGGTGCCGTGCAGCTTATGAACAAGTTACTCTGGAGCTGCTGGTACCTTGGCTGCCTGGGGTAATGACTTCTGGGATGGATCCCTCAGGTCACTCCTTAGGGCTGTGCTTCTCACTGAGCCTAGCTAGACAAACTCTGGAACGGAATCAAGTTCCTGGACATCTAGTGGCTCTTCCAAAACTTGCACAGAGTTGTAGCCTAGTCCAGAAGCATCAAGAATCTGGCCAGTGAGCTACATAATACTCTGGAGCTCTGTCTGAACCAGATTGAAATGCAAATATTTGACAAAATAGTAAATAATTAATTTAAACTTTATTAAATAATAATAAAAATAAAATAGTAAATAATTTAAACTTTATTTTAAAATAATAATAAGTAAAATAGCAAATGTTTAACAAAATAAATTAAAATATAACAAAACATTATGTGGTTTGCCCTTCATTCTCAAAAAAGACCATGACATCAGGAAGATGACATGACTTACAACTGAATTGGATTTGAGTATTACATATTTAAGTAAATATGCAGCCCACAGGGATCCTTACGTATAGATGAGTGGACTTTGTTTCTATTTGAATTTGACACCATTGGTCTAGTCCATTCCAACCCCTACACATTCACCTAAGAGGAAGAAAGAGTAAACAAGACAGAGACAGAAAATTAACACATGTTCAAGGCCAAAGAGCAGCCCAGATAGATAGATAATGGTCTGCGGGCTCTGTTCCCATCTGGGGGCTCACAGCACGTTTTTCGCTTGATTGCTATCAAGGAAAAGAGAGGTTGATTTGACTAATTATTGTCCTTTGTATGAACAGTCAGTTCTAGCCCAGCAGCCAATCAAAAGATCTTTCTTCACCACTCAGTAAACAAACAGGAAACAATTGCAGAATTTCTGCAAATGCTGTGTACTAGGGTGCTGGGGCCCTCCACCTTATCACACACTTTTAGAAGCTGGCTCAGCAAAATCCCATGTGAACTGGCAGCATGAGAAATTTGTTGAACAGGCTCCCAGAAATGGGCCCCCAGTAGCCAGTCCCCTATTTCACTTACAATACCTCCTCATAACATTGTTGTAAGGGACAGCAAGGTGGCAACATGGATAGAGCACCGGCCCTGGAGTCAGGAGGACCTGAGCTCAAATTGGGCCTCACACACTTGACACTTATTAGTTGTATGACCTTGGACAAGTCACTTAGCCCCAATTGCCTTGTCCCCCCAAATTAATAACTGTTATAATAAGAGTATTTTACCACCCTTAAAGCACTATAAAAGTGTGAGTGATTATCACTGCATTGCTGCTGTTATATGATGCAGTACCTATCTGTCTTTAAGAAGTTTGTGATCTACTCAGGAAGACAAGACATACAGATGTGGAACAGAATTGAAAATATGATATAGCATGTGATTAAGGGGAAAACTGAGTGGCACACATAACGCTGGCTATAGGACATTGGGAGCGGTGATCATTCCCTGTGTCCTGAAATAGTAATCAGATAGCCAGTAACAGCTCAGGCCATTAGCTCCAATGTGTTAGAGTGGAGACTAAGCTTAGTTGGAGAAAAACACTTCCCACATATATAGGGTTTTAGGGTTTGCAAAGCACTTGATCCTCATAGCAAACCTATCGGTAGGTGCCAGTATTTTTCCCATTTTGCAGATGGGCAAACCTAGGCTCATTAATTACCATTCACTAACACATGAGCAAAGATCAGTAGACCTGTGGAGGCAGGACAAAGAATGGGTAATTTTTGATGAGTGGAGAAATGGAAAAGATCAAAATCTTGGGACGATCTAGAGAAGACTGACCTGCATGTTATAGCACAACAGAGGATAGTCAGGGATAGAATGAGGATTAATCTCAGGGATATCAAATTAGAGAAGAGGATGCAAACACAGAGGGCACTGAAGATGAATTTTAACAAGTTCAAATTTTGCCAGAGCAGGCCATTGATATAGTAATTAAAGCTCTAAATCCACAACAAACCATAAGAAGAATTATGGAAGAAGGCAAGTACTTATTCACGTAACTTCAAAAGCTTTAAATTCCACGTGCTGGGGGTGGATAAACTGCTGCTGGTTTTCTTCAAGTTAATAATATGCAATTTCTCCCTGGACATCTTACTCCAATGTTACATCATAACAGAAGTGATCTTGAGTCTTTTTTTCAATCTTATTTGATATTAATATCTCTTATGTTTACATTATCTTCATTTCTAAGTAATCCCTCTCTTCTCTCCGGCTCAACCATCTATTCTTCATAACAAAGATTAAAGAAGGGGAAAAGAAAAAAGTTCAGAAAAATAGCCAACATATCAAACACGTCTTATAGAATATGTAATATTCCAAACCCCATAGTCTTCAAAGAAGGGAAAGAGATGCATTTTTTCAACTCTTCTTGGGAGCCAGGCTTTGAACAGAAATTATTAGAGGCTATACCAGCAAAACACAAACCCTGTTGGGTACAGCCTGGCTGGAAAAGTCTTTGAGCATGAGGCTAGTGGTAGACTAAAGGTCTGTCTTATGGTCAGCAGCAAACATTTATTAAGTACCAACTAGGGCTGCTAGGTGGCACAGTGGACACAGTGCAGGGCCTGAAGTCAGGAAGACTCATCTTCCTAAGTACAAAGATGATGACCTTCTAAATAACTGAGAGGTATACAGAATGGAAGTCATGATAAAGACGAAGAACAAGTTTAAAGGTCCTAAAGCACAAGAAAAAAGCAAATGCTAAAAGATTATGATCAAAGAAGGGAACGGTATAGTTAATGAATAAGATGGAACACATGTGAGAACTGGATGAAGGATGGGGTTTTCTGTGTACATAGCTGAGGAAGAAGAGAGAAAAAGTCACAAAATTGAGTAGTTTGAGGAATTGAGAAATAACATACTTGATAGTGTATCAACATATATGTTATAGTCCCTTAGTATGAGGGCAGGTGACAGAAGGATGGAAAGACTGTGAACCAAGCACTGAACTCATTAGCAAAAGTGAATGATCTAGTGGAGATCTATAAATAATAGTAGCAGGGATCTGGACTGGTTGATAGATTTATATAGTGTGAACCTCAAAGGAGGAAAGTTTGCTTACTGAAAGAGGAAGGCAAAGAGTCTAGAAGTGGCTACAGGAAGCAAGGAGTATTCAGATTCTACCACAACCAGTGGGGTAGGGGGAGAAATTCTGTAAGAAAAAATATAACCAGTACTGGAAAGGTTGTCAAGGAAAGTGGTGTTGTCAAAAGAAAGTCATGCCTCAGTGAGGGCTCGAAGATGGAAGAAATGCAAAAGAAAGAGGTTAAAGATGAAAGATTGTTACTTAGAGAGCAGGCAATCCAGAAGGCACAGTGGATGGGAGTGGATCTGGCAGGAACCCAAGGTTGGGTAGGGTTAAGGTGGATAGGCAAAATAAAATGATGAATTAAAGATTAGCAATTGGGTTCATATTATTCAGAGTATTTGGGATGGGATGAATACAAGGGAATGGGAGAATGATAATCGTGGAGCAGTGACTCCACACAGTCCAAGATCCTTCTTTGACTTTGGGCAACTTGACAGCTAGAGATGTTGTATCCTGTGACATTAAGAAGGCCCAATTCAAAGCATATAGAAGTTCAAAGAGGTATGGGACCACATCAGGATATAGGGTAGGCCTGTACAACCTGCGGGCCTCAGGCCACTTGTGGCACGCCAGAGGATTTCAGGCGACCTGTGGAAAATGAAGAGGAAAACATGCTTTGTATGTAAAGGAAATCCACTGGGCCACAGGTTGTGCTGGCCTTCCTGGAGACAGCTCTAAGGGGCAATAGATGGAAAAGGTCTTGTTTGGAGCAGACTGCCTGTTGCTGGAGATGGTTCTGGTACAGGGCCCCACTGAGTCAATGTCCAAGTGTATATAGCACAGAAGATAGACCGGAAAGTCTGCAGGTATTCCTCAGCTGTGAGAGCTTCCCCACCTCCTGAAACCCAAGGCGACTGGCTCAGGGATGGATAAAAACGAATCCTGCAGATTTTCTGGGCGGAAGGAGTCCGAGGAATAGCCTAGCCAAGTCGGCAAAGGCTCATCGCCAGAAAATCAGCCACCAGTTAGGCACTGTTTTGTAGTGGAAAGTGTATTGGACTAGGTTCACATCCTGGCTCTGCATCTAGTTGAGTTCATCATTTAGCCTCTCTGAACCTCGGTTCCATTTTCTGTAAAATGGTGACCTTTAAAGCCCCTTCCGGCTCTAAATTCATGATCATATAATCTCCAAAGTCCCCATTACAAGGTATGAATCTTGGCGCTGATGTTTTTTTAGCCATGCTCATGCACAAAGACTGTCCATTAAGCCATAAATGTTTGTAATCTGTGTTGGTAAAGGGAATACCCACACTAATGAAATTATAGATCCTTGAAAAATATTAAATGCTAATAAGACTCATCTTCCTTGGTACTCTTGGCTCCTTTGCATTTCCTTCATGCCATGGCACTGTTCCCAAAAGCTGAGCTGTTTGCAATAAAAATCAAATATAAATTCAGAAAGGAAGACTTTTGCTTATAGTCCTTTCTCAACTCTTTCCTCTTCTCCTTGACACTCCAACTCTCCCACAGATTAAAAAAAGACTATAAAGAATAATGTATAAAGCTGACATGTTTTCTTCACAGATACAAACTCTGGCTTACTTTTGATAAATATTTTCATCTTAGATTTGCACATAATATTGAATTTTCTTTTATGGGCGTTTTTTAGACAAATACCACAAACCAATGAGTTGCTAAAAATACAATGAGGTCGGTAGTTTCTGTTCCTATTAAAAGGTTGCTTTTCTGCATTCTTAAATGAAGCAAGCAATGACTAATCAGAATTTAGTAGTGAAACAAAACATTGGATAGGATTATTTATAGTGTCCCCGAAGCCATCCCATATAGGAAAAGTTCAAAGGAAGCAGCTACCCCTTCCCCCAACAAATAAGCAGCTATCATCGCTTCATTACTGAGCTAATTATGTCTCTTTTGGCTTTAACTCTCTATTAATTTATAGTGATTTATTTTTGTAAGGGAGTATGAGAGGCTGTATTGGATGTCTTTGCCTATATAAAATAGTGCTGGTTACAAATCAGAATAACAGGTTTAGGGTAGGAATTCTTAACCCGGGGTCCACAGATAGAATTTGGGGGGCCTTGGATAGGGCAAAATTCATTTCAGTATAATTTTAGTTTTCTTTGTAATCCTGTGTATTTTATTTTATGCATTTAAAACGTTATTCTGAAAGGTCCATAGGCTTCACCAAATTATCAAAGGGGCCATTGTCATTAAAATGTTGAGAATATGTCCTTTCAGTATCTATAGAGTCTTCTTACCTTTCTGTAGAATGTAAGCACTCTGAGGGAAAGGACTTTTTTCTCCTTTTATCTTTTCGGGTGCCTTGTACTCAGCTACTTAATAAAGGCTGCTAAATAGACTAGGTACTGGACTCATGATATCTTTGATACAGGAAGCTCCCTGAAGAAGAAATTCCCTCAGCCAATTAAGATTGGAACTTTCTCTGCAATTTATAAAGAATTGTCCAGTACACATCAGAACAGTCTACAATGCCAGTCTTTCAAAAAGAAGGAAGGAAGGAAGAGGAAGAAGAGGAAGGGGAGGGGAAGGGAAGCGAGGGGAGGGAAGGGAGGTTTCCAGAGCCATTGTCTCCTTTGCTATACTCAGAAAGAAGGCTTCCCTAGTTGGTACATACCTTCACAAGAAAGGAGGGAACCTACAGGCATCTAAATGGCACAGTAGTTAGAGTGCTAGGCCCGGAGTCAGGAAGACCTGAGTTTAAATCCAGTCTTGGATACTTACTAGCTGTGTGACCCTGGACAAATCATCTAATTTCTATTTGCTTCAGTTTTCTCAACTGCAAAATGGGGATAATGTCACCTATCTCTGGGTGCTATTATGAGAATCAAATGAAATGACACATGTACTTTTTATGAAGATCACTTGAGATAATGTTTATAAAGTGCCTAGCACACAGTAGGTGTTATATTAAAGCTTATTCCCTTCCCCATCAGAAAATTATCTCCAAGGTCCTATATGAATCTGTTTAATGGTGCATGATTAGCAGATGTCAGGTCTCATTAAAGTTCTAACAAAGGACTTAAGAAAGCCATGCAAAGCTTTTCTTGTTTAATAACGTTAAAATGTTACCAAAATGTTTCCTGGATATTTTCTTCTTCCAATCCAACACTGAATTTCTAACTTTTAATGTCCTCTCACTTTCCAGATGTAGGTATAAGTACACTGTCGTTGGTATCCAAAACCATGCCACCTCCTTTTCTTCCCTGTATCTATCATCACACAACATGTACTCTCTGATTCCTTCTAAACTGTCAATTTCTTAGCCTCGCCTCCTTTATGTCAATCAAGTCAACCACTATCAGAAGTAAAGACTTTTGACTTGCCTGGTACTGCCTTGGTTCCCATGCATGTGGATCTTAAGTATATAAGTAATTTGAGTTTGGTCCCCTAGAAATCAATTTTTTGATTCTCCTCCTGTGTCATGATTTCACAATCATTTTTATCTACAAGGCATCCCTACCAGGAAAATCTTGGAACATGACCAGTTCAATAACAATGAAGCAACAAACAATATTTGATGCCACACAATTCTGCTGGGCTGGAATCAAGTGTATCTAAACGACTGAACGGTGAACTGAAATGAGATAATTAAAAGCAGAATTGGGCAGCTAGGTGGTGCAGTGGATAGAACACTGAGTAGCTGGAGTCAGGAAGTCAGGAAGACCTGAGTTCAAATGTGGCCTTAGACACTTAAGGCAACTAGGTGGCACAGTAAATAGAATTCTGACCTGGAGTCAGGAAGATTCATGTTCAAGAGTTCAAATGTGGCCTCATATACTTAATACCTGAGTGACCCTGGGCAAGTCACTAAACCCTGCTTGCCTCAGTTTCCTCATCTACAAAACGAACTGGAGAAGGAAACAGCAAACCACTCTAGTGTCCTTGCCAAGAAAACCCCAAATGGGGTCACGAAGAGTCAGACATGGCTGAACAACAACAGCAAGAGCAGAATAAACAGAAGAGACAATTTATCATATGATGCAGCATAGTTCTGGACTTCTAAAAAACCACAAGAACAAACAGATTAGCTTCGCCTTCAGCAGCCAGGGACCAGGTGGCTGTTTTTAAAAGGAATGTTACAGTAAAGGGACAGATTCACAAATATATGTTTTAAAGCACATCTCTACGTACAAACAGCAATCAGCATCAATCTTCAAGCCTAGGACCACAGACTGAGAACCGAAAGGTACCTCAGAGGATGCTCAGCCCAATCTCCTTATTTACAGATGAGAGAATTATGGTACAGGCACCTTGCCCAAGATCATACATCAAGTAAATGTCTGAGGCAGGATTTGAACCCTCTTCTTCCAGACCAGCACTCCTTCAGTCTAGTACACTGAATTAAGGGAAAAAAAATAGCCTTACTTTACTAGGGTAGTAGAAACTATGTGGAGATCACTTAATCTACACATCTTTAACTTTGCATTGAGGAAACAGAGCAGCCTGGCTTCTACTGAGCTCAAATGTATCATCACAACCTGACATTTAAAACAATGAAAAGTGAATTCATCATCTTCCTTCACAAACTGACATCCTTTCCTGACTTCATATTACTCCCTGAAGAACCATCACCCCCAAATCTCCCAGCCTCATAACTCTAGAGTTGTTTTTTAACTCATTCTTTTCCTCCACTCCCTACAACCAGGGAGGCCCCGCCTTTCTTCCTCCTGTGGATCCTTCCTCCTCAAAGCCCTTTGCATTCTTTCCACCTTTTGTCTTCCATGGCTATTCTAATGGTGAGTATGGAAATAAGCCTTTATCATTTCATAGCTAGGTTACTAAAATAGACTCCCAGCTGGCAGTTGTAACTAGGAAGGTTTTTCTTCCATTGGACAATGATTTCAGATGGCATTTTGTACCAAGCAATAGAGAAGGTACCCTTCGTTGAATAGGCAGTGGGATGGTATTCCCTTGGGGGAGGGAAGCAGAGAACCTAGGACATTAACATGGGACCACTGCTAATGGAGGCCACAGTTGGGGCAGGAAGAGAGCAAGGCAGGGAAGGAGTTCATCCCAGCATACCATTTGGTAGCTTCCTACTTTAACTAATCATTCTTGCTAATTCTTTGCTCAAGTTTTTTGTTTCTACTCTTCCCAAAGAACTGCAAGTTCTGTCAATGACTTCTAAATTCAGTCACTCATTCTTAGTTACCACTAAGCTAGTTTCTCCCTAACCTAATTCTTGGCACATACCCTCACCAGAATTATCCCCACCAACACCTAATTTATTATATCATTTAAGAATCCACAAACACTCTCTCTAACATATGACTCTACCTAAGATATAAAATTCGAATTTCTCAGCTGTCAGCAACTGCTTGGCTCTCTGCCACAATACTCCTCCACTCAAGTGCAGCTACTAGCCCCACCTGTGAACAAACACACTCTGGCCTAATTGTGGCCCTAGATCAGGTTTATATTCCTCAATCTGCTTCATTTCTCATGCCCTCACCCTACGGTCCCCAAATCCAACCCACCCACCAATCTCATAGCCACTTAGGCTGGTCCTGCTGGCCAGAATGAAATAGCTGCTTCTCACAGTTTGTGTTGACCTCTTAGACTCCTAACTTTAACTTAGGCCATCTACTTGGAACCAGACTGACCAGTTCCTCTCTGATCGCACCAGTCCACTCCAGATTCTGGTCTCCTTATGCACTCAAGTGATAGTTAATAAATACATTTCAACTAACCTACTTTTTCTGGATACTTACTAGTTTATGGTACTGTTTTTAGGCTGTTCACACAGGATGACTAAATTACACTCAAAGTTTTGTTTCAAGTAGACTATAATAAAACAGTTTATGTCTCCAAACTTGTCTGATTCTTGGGAATCAGAACGTTGGAGAGGTGGGATTGAACAGGCCATCGGCAGGTGAAAAAGAAGTGTAGGCTTCTCATAGCAGCAATGCTTTCCCAAGATATCTATTTGATGAGATTCCTGCTTCCACAGAGGGCACTGAGGGTATCGAAGGGCCACTGGTGTTTATTGATTCCTAGTACTTGGAAAAGAGAACTTTGGTTGAGTATAAATATTTCAACCAAATAATTAGAACTGGGATTCCCATGCTCTCAGAGATAACTGATAAGTCTAGCAAAAGGAAATTTGCATCTAGCTAGCTGAGGAGAGCCACCAAAAGACGACCTCCATTTCGTTAGGGATGGAAAACAGGAGGCCACGAGAGGGACTTGCAGAGACCATGCCTTTTCTCTCTTTCTCCCGCAAATAAACAATAGTACGTATGCACTCAGTGAAACTAGTCTTTCAGCTAGATTAAAAAGGCAAAGTAACCACAGGACTGGAGAAAAGCCAATATCTCAACTTTCCAAATAGGGAAGAGAATGAACTCTGAATATTCTATGCTTATGAGTTTGACATCATTTGATGGCAACATTCTAGAGAATTACCATTAATGGGATGGTTTATGAACATTTAGAAAAGGAAGCAGCAATCTCAAAGAGCCAGCACAGGTCATGACAGGCTAACCCTAATTCCGTGTTTCACTAAATTGCTAAACTAGTAGATCAGGGCACGCTTTAGATATTATTTACCAAGATTTTAGCAAAGAATTTTGTAATATGACTGTATTCACTTGCCTAGAAGGAGACTGGCTACATCTTCCCTCTTGGGGTTCTGGGGGCACCCCTGTGGGGTTGGAAGGGAGTGAACTAGGATTTTAAATGATTCTGACATGCTAGGACATTTGGATAAATCAAACAATATGAAAGCCCACATACTGGAGTGATTACCCTACTGTTAATTGTGATTAGGGCCCTACTTCTATTTAACCAATGAACATCACTTAGCTTTCACAAAGGGGTGTTGACTTCAAAGACATAGCAAGCAGAGAAATTATAAATATTTTTCAAAAAGACCTGGGAGTATACTCTCCCCTATGCCACTCCAGTCCCTAGGGAGAGTGGCCTCAGATTTAATGCAGTTTCTGCCTAGCCTAGGTCCTACCAAATTCACTTCCAAGTGTGTCGTGGTCAATTGACGGAGGAACATGAATCTTTGCTCTTGAAGGACTGGGCCTGGCAAAGGACTTGAAGCTTCTCTCCTCAATATCTGGATTGTGTCAAATACCAGCATAGACTCTGCTCCTCCTCCTAGCTGGTTATTCTCCTGACTTTCATGAAGCTCATGAGGTCACAGCCATGTCCAACTCTTCCTAAAAGCAGAACAAAATAAATACATCAGAGACAGAGCAATAATGTTGTCATATGCTTTTAGTTTCATTTGGAGGCCCTATTCAGGAGATCAAGACTTGAGTCCTCTTCTCCACACTAAGGACTTATTCCTCACCTTCTTCAGTGCCAGCCATACTGGAAAGAACCAGAGACAAAAGGCTGGCCCTGGCTGACTAGTGCCCTTAGAATACATTCCATTTCTGACTATGCAGCTAAACAGTGGTTTGACTCCTCCTCTCATGGTTAGCAGACCAGAATCAGCTACAGAACATCTCCATATGCTCCAACTGGGGGAACAGGGCCTTTTCATTCCATATTATCTGTGATTAACTCTAGCTTATCTTGTATGTATTGCATTTGCATATAATTGTTTGCATGTTGTTCATCCCCAGCTCCATTAGATTGTAAGCTCCATTAGGGCAGTGAGTATTTTTGCTTTTCTCTGTATCTCCAGTGTTTAGCACAGTGTCTGGCACATAATGGACAGTTAATAAATGTTTGTTGACTCGACTAAACAAAAACAGGATCTCCTACGTCTTCGACATAAGTAATTATATATTTGAAATATGTATTGAATATAATATATTCCAATCTATTTGCAAATATATATGGAAAAATATAATTATATATTTGATATATATTATATATTTCGTATATATTCTATATATGTGGAAAAGAGATTCAGGTTTAAAGTATCATAATATTAGCTGGATTCTGAACTAACTGAATGTCCAGATGCAGAGACTATAGTTGTTATTGAAGGTCTCCAGTAGAGCACTTTCCCCCCTCCCTACATCTGTATTTGGGCCTATGCTGTTAAATACTTTACTCAGTTTTGTAGATGAAGGCTTTGAAGGCATACCTAGCAAATGTACTGATGTCATGTCCCTAGAAGGGATAGGTAATATACCAAAGTATAGAACTAGGATTTTAAAAGATTCTGACGTGAGAACATTGCTACAAATCAAACAATGTAAAAGTTAATTGGTTTAAAAGGACAATCTTACACTTGGATTTAGCAGTGTCCTGGAGCTCACTCAATACAGGTTACAGAGACCTAACTGTTAGGTTTGCAATATGAACATTAATACCTCGAAAATTAGCAAATGCTCCAAAGCAGAGTTTTATTTATTGTATTCTTGTTTGTCTAGATTTAAGAAAGTGATGGGGAAAATGGTAATAATGCAGATTAAATTAAAAATATGTCTCGTGGACCTCCCCCACCCCCCCATCCCGCAAGAGAGCTGGTTGTTAAACATTGACCAGCACACATCTGTTTGGATTCAAAAACTGACTTCATAAGTAGCAATTTGTCTGAAAAAGATCCCAGTGTTTTAGTAGCCTAAAAGCTCAGTGTGAGTCGACAATGTGATACAATAGCCAAGCGTGGGGGGTGGGGTGGATTTATGCAGTCATGTTCAGTTCCAGGCACCAGATCTCCAGGGAGCAAAATTTTCACCTGCTACAATTTAGGAAGTAGGTGAGGGAATAAATTTGGATCTCTTCTAAATCTTCCCTTTAAGAAGGTGACTGCTTGGACACATCCGTTTCTTCCAAGCTACACACTTCTTAAAACTGCTGCCTTTCTATACAATGTATGAGTCATTATTCTATTTACAATTTAACTTATTATTTCCTCTTCACTGCAGTGGAAATGCATACAAATCAGTGGAATTTCTTCCTAATATAGGCATTGAACAGCTTCATTGATTTCTGAATTTATCCAGTTATTTCTCATGTCATTCAAATGGTTATAAAAAGCTACAAAAAGTTTTGGTTTGTTTTTTTTTTTAAAAAAAAGATCTGAATTAGAGAACTATTGAGATCCTCAGAGCCAACTACAGGTTGTAAGGCTTGAATTGGAATGTAGAAGTCCTAAGTTCAAATTCTGCTTCAGACATTTTTAGCTCTGTGACCCTGAGCAAGACACTTAACCTCAGCCTGCCTTGGTTTCTTTATCTGTAAAATGAAGATAATAGTAATTATCTACGTGAGTAATTGTGAAAATAAAATGAAATAAAATGTGTAGCCTTTTGCAACCCTTAAGTTGCTACATAAAGTCTGCTGTCATTATTTTCCTCTGAACTTCTAACCATCCTCTTTATAATAATTATAAGTTTCTGCCCTGCACCTCCATTTGTCTTCATGATGTTTACATACATGAATGGTGGATTCCATGCACCCCTTCCTAAACTTAGTGTGAAGTTACCTTCTCTGCAATTCTGCATCTTTGTCATGTCATGTAGTTTGATAATAACCAGTGATACCATCACAAATCAAAAAGCATGAGCACTTCCATAAGCACAGGAGCCAGGACTAACATGACATGGAAGAGGGAAATAAGATCTACAGGGATTGTATGATGCAGATTCAAGCCTCACTCCTTCAATGCAGCAAACATTTACTCCTTTTCTGTCTAAGTCTCCCAGTTAGATAAATGCAAAGACAAAATTGAAACAGTCCTTGCCCTCAAGAAGCTTACAGTCTACTGGAATTCTCCTTACTAAAGCTTTTCAAGCCCCACCTGACAGTTAGAAGTGATCTCTTCTTTCCCCTAGAACTTTGTTGGGATCTCTCCTCTTCCTTGGTCACATCCTAATTTGCATTACAAATTTTGTGATTTTTGTAAACTTATCAGGAATCAGTATTGCGCCCCATGCAGCATCATTTCCTAGTCATTCTGAATAGTCAACCTCACTCTAACCAATGAGAGGCCTGGGTACAAGGACCATAGTCACCAGCACAACTAAACTCTCCCCACTGTGTCAGTTACTCAGAATCAGCACCTTCTTTCTCACTCCTTGTGTTGAGCTAACTGGGCTTTCAGCACTGTTCCTCTGCAGGAAGAGATGTGTTACCACTGCCTGAATTGAAGTGAACAAGGGAACAAGTATTCTCCTGGGTGCAGCCCATTGTTGTAGAATGGTGATTATTTTCAAGAGTCTGAGCTTGGTAGAAGCAGCAGAGAAGGAAAGGCCTAGGTGGATGAGATTAGTGAGGGCCTTTGCTATAGCTACTGAGAACAACAGAGGAAATGACCCCAGGAAGGCACTGCCAACGACTTCTAAATTATCCACCCTGACTTAGAGCTCCACCCATACCACTCTAGTTACAGTAGTGCTGCTGGGCACAAAATTTTAGGAAAGATGCCGATAATCTGCAGAACGAGCCGGATAAGGAAGGGCCTGGATTTCATTCCATAATAGGACCAGTCAAAGGAAGTGGTGATATTTAGGGTTAGAGAAGCAATGGCTAGGCAGGCAGAAGGGTGGAAGATAATAGCTTCACTCTCTGGACATTTTTAGGCCAGCAGCCTTGCCACCTGGACCAGAAATCATGCTCCAAGAGGACCCGCAACTTACAGTTTAGAGTCCTACTGGCTTGGTTACTGCTTGTCTTAGTCACCCTCTATATGTATGCTAGGCTGTCTTGTTGTCCAAGTACATGATCCTACCCCACCCTCCACCCCTTTTCAGTTCTAGAACCATAATCAAATCAAGTCCATTGTTTCCATCAGAAAAAGAGTTGTCAGTTTACTCCCTTATGCTTCAGCTGACTATCTCAATAACTTTCTAAACTAAATCCCTCTCTAGCCACCATTCTCCTTTATGTATTGTCTCTTCCTATCAGAATGCAAGCTCCTTGAGAGGAGGGCTATATTTGATTTTATATTTGTGTCACCAGCCTTTAGCACAATGCTTGGCACAAAGCAAGCCTTTATACATTCTCATGCATTTATTTATATATCTTCAATATTTGAAGAGTTATCTTAAAACCATAAATTTCTATATAAGATAGGATGTTTTTCTATTTATGTTTTGTCATACATCTTTTTTCTTCTTCAGTTTGGTGGATGAAGAAGTAGACTTGTTCTGTTTAACTCTACTAGGAGCAATGGGTGGAAGTTACAGAGGGAAACAGACCGGATGGTAGGGGAAAAAAAACAATTCCTAAGAATTAGAGGTATCTAAAAATGGAATATACTTTATGAAGAAGTAGTGGATCCCCTCTATTTTCATATCATCAAGAAAAATCTTGATGGCCACTTGTCAGGTATGGTGCAGAAGGTATTTTTTTTTCATGTATGAGCTGGACTAGATGGACACTGAGGTCCTTTCTAACACTGAAATTATGTGATTCTGTGTTTATCTTGCAGAAAGAACTGGAAAGAATTCCCAGGAATAACAAAAGCAGTAAACTGAAGGGCAAAGGTAGCATCTGCACCACCGCTGACAAAAGGAGGTAGGAATCTCTGAACAGAAAGCATAATATCCCAAATGAACAAGTGGTCAAGTACTTACACTAAGTAGGTAGTATCCAAGAGTGAGATTTTGGCTCCTTGCTTTACAGTGGTGAAGAGCTCTTGACCCACAAATGAGCACATATAACAAAAGCCAGGCAGAATGCATTTACTGAGAGACAAGCTGATTTGATTAAAAGGCCTTTAAAGGGAAAAGGGAGAAAAGTCTCCAGATACAGCCACTGGATCAGGTACTATCGAGGAAGCAAGAGTAGCCTTGAAAGAAAAATCATTTAAAAAAATGCTTAAGAATCTATAGGAGAAAGTGATAGGGAAGAGGATGGGGGGGGCAGGGAATCATCATTCACCAAGCACAGAGAACAAAGTATAAAAAAAAAAACTGGAAATTTTAATACAAGCAGATGAGGGTGACCTCTTAGGTGTCACTGAGCCTTGGTGAGATATGATTCATACAGGAACATGGCAATGGAAAGAAGAAGATTGGAAGATTTAGAATAGAAGGTATAGGTAGCTTTGAACAAAAAGCTCACAGGAGGGGAATCAGAATGAGTAGGTATTCAAGATCATTCCATAGAAGAATTTCCAGGTGAAAGGACAACAGTGTTCATATATATGAAAAGGTTTGTCATATGGAAGAGAGATTCAATAGTTTCTGCCTTTGAGATAGGGCAAAATTCAGTTCAATTAAATTGATTCAATTCAGTTCCATTCAATAAGGATTTCCTAAATGCCTCTTATGTGCAAAACACGATGATAGCCCCTGGAGATAAAAAAAAAACCATAAAAGAAACAGTCTTTTGTTCTCACAGAACTTAGCATTCACCTGGGGAGATAGAACATGCCCACAAATAAATGTAATAGAACGGCAGCTAGGTAGCACAGTAGATAGAGCGCTGGACCTGAAGCCAAGGAGGTTTGGATCCAAATCCTTCATCAGATACTTCCTAGCTTGTGATGAATCATTTACCCTCTGCCTAGCTCAGTTTCCTCCTCGGTAAAATGGGGATAATAATAGCACTTAACCTCCCAGGATTATTGTGAGGATCAAATGAGATAATATTTCCAAAGTACTTTGCAAACCTTAAAAAGTGCTATATAAATGCTAGCTATTATTATTTGAAAGGAGGTTACATGGAGGTAGATTTTGGCTCATTATAAGGAAAAATTTATTAACTGTGGGGAAGAAATCAAGTTCAACAACAAGCATTTGTTAAGTACTTATTATGGCCCGAGCACTGTGTTAAGTGATAGGAACACAAATAAAAACAGAAAAGTAGTCCCTCCCCTCGAGTAGTCTAATGGGAGAAGGCAACACATGAAAGGAAGATTAAAATGAGGATGTGAGTAGGGGGGGAAGGAGGGAGACAGAGACAGACAGACAGCAACAGAGAAAGAGAGAGAGAGAGAGAGAGAGAGAGAGAGAGAGAGAGAGAGGAAGAAGAAGAAGAAGAAGAAGAAGAAGAAGAAGAAGAAGAAGAAAAGACACACAGAGAGAGAGAGAGAGAGGAAGAAACAGAGAGACACAGAAAGAGAGAGAGACTGTATCAGTAAGGAAAGATTCATGACCTCGAGGATGACCATGAACATGCCTGAATGGTTCAGAATCGTGAAGTAGGAGAAATTCTCTAGGTAGAAGGTAGAGACAGTATAACATTTATTTAGACATGAGAGAACCCAAACCCAGGACCAGTAATTCCAATTCCAAATACTAGCAATAATATTCCAAAGCCAGAAAGCCCACCTCAATGTAGCAAGAAGGAAATTATAACACAATATTATATGAAGGAGCCAAGTCATCCTATAACTTCCCCCCCTCCTAGGACCTTCCTGTAAACAATCACTCAGGAATCCTAACTGTTCGCTCAGCACTCTCCTCTGCAGCTCTGCAGACTCCCAGTTAACTGCTCCTTCTCCTTAGGCTGAATTCCGATTCCTGTAGCTCTCACTGCCTCACTGTCTTCTTGATGTCTGCTTCTTTCAGGCCCTATGCTAAGCTCTAGCTTTATTAAGGCAAAAACAGTCCTTGCTCCCAAGAAGAACAGGATAAGGGGGGAGAGAATATAAGAACTACACTCTCGCACTAAGATATAGATAAGATAAATTGAAGATAATCAACAAAGGGAACGTTAGTCTTAAGGGGGATTAGGAAAAGCTTCTTAAAGAAAGTAGGAATTTATCTGAGACTTGATCATTCCAGGCAAGGGGGACTGTCGGTAAAAAATGCCCACAGTTGGGAGGTAGATGGTCTTTGCAAGGAGCAATGAGGAGGCCAACGTCACTGGATTTCAAAGTACAAAGGGAGTGAAGTGTAAGAAACTGGAAAGGTAGGAAAGGAACAAGTTACGAAAGGCTTTAAAAGGCAAACAGAAGACTTTGTATGTGATACTGGAAACAACAGAGGCTAGCCACAGGACTTTACTGAGCAAAGAAGTTGGGGGGAGGGTGTGTGTGGCCTGATGGTACTTGTGCTTTGCAAAGATCAATTTGACAACTGAATGGAGGATGGATTGGAGGGAGGAGAGAGTTGTGGCAAGGAGACAAACCAGCAGCAGGCTGATGTAATAGTCCAGGCGTAAGGCAATAAGAGCCTGCGGTAGAGTGGTGACAGTGTCGGAGGAGAGAAGACGAATGTGAGAGACACTATGAAGGTAGATTTGGGCAACTGATTGGATGTGGGGGAGGGGAGAGTGCGAGGCAGTGAGGAGTCAGGGATAACAGTAGGTCTCCAGCCTAGGTGACTGGGAGGATGGTAGCACCCTCAACAGTAATAGAAGTTAAGAAGAGAACGTTTGAGGAGAAAGATAAGTTCAATTTTGGATACGGTAAGTTTAAGATACCTATGGGACACCCAATTCGAAATGTTCAATTGGCAGTTGGAGACACAAAACTGGAAGTTAGAATAACACAGCTGCCTAGAGGCCACATGTGGCCTTCTAGGTCCTTGGATGTGGCCTTTTGACTGAGTCCGAGTTTTACAGAACAAATCCAGGATTTGTTCTATGAAATTTGGATTCAGTGAAAAAGCTGCACTTAAGGACCTAGAGGGCCACATTTGGCCTCCAGGCCACAGGCTCTCCACCCCTGGAATAGAGGTTAGGAATGCATGAGTAGGTTTGAGAATCATCTACATATAGATGTTACTTGAACCCACTGGAACTGATGAGATCACCAAGCAAAACAGTGTAAAAAGAAAAGAGGAGGTCTCTAAGAGAGTCTATAAGAGAGATGATACTCACCCATACGAACAATAACTTATCCACATATTTATATCCTGCTTGATTATTACCAATGTCTTTCTCCCTAAAGGATCTGTGCAATGCAACAGAGGTCTTTTTTGGTGTCTTTAAATAGTAATGTAGATATCAGCGCAACATTCGTGCTGTCCATCTATTATCTTGTCTTCTAAATGTATGTTCAACCCTTCTTTTCTAGCCATACGTGTACTTGATAATGCCTTTATGCTATTTCTCATGCATAAACCATTATTGATGATATTACATGTTGCAGTTTTCTTATACCTAATATACACTTCGTTTTGAATTGTTTTGTTTTTGACCAAGCTTTTGTTTTAGGTTGCAGCTTGGAAACTCTGAAATTCACGTATGGATTCCCAACAGTAAACCAGTCTAATCTCTATTTGTTCAATTCTAGACCCTGTATCATTGTTTGTCTGAAATATTTGTCTGAGATATTTGTGTTGAGGGACTAACCCAGTGGGCTGCCCCATTCTACTGCTTGTCATGATCTCAACAATACGCATTCTTCATCCACTTGGTTGAACTGGTTCCCATGCCAAGCTTAACTCAGGCTTGTTTTCCCCTCCACTGATTTTTGCTATTTTGTGAGGCAATGCTACTGCTTATGGTCTTCCATCAACCTCTTCCACAACGTCTTATAAAAGAGTGTGATCCTAAATCATCGTTCCCCTTGGTTGCCACATCTCTGCCTAGCAAGGAGATCATGACCAAAGTATTCATCACCTTGACCTACACTCTCAGTTCATAGTAGCTTGCATGCTTGTCCTCGGAATATGTACCTTGCCTCTGTGACAGTCTTGACAGTGTTCACTGAACCAAATGCTACATCAACAAATGATTTTTAAAAAGAATAAACAGTCCTCTCTGAGCCCTACTGTGAAATCCTCCTTTTTACCTAAGGAACAAAATTGCTCAGATATCAGGTAGTGCAACAATGTCAATTTACATGAGGAAAGAGAAAACCAGAAAGGTCATGACTCATCCAGGGCCCCACAGGTAGTAATCTACTGAGCCAAGATTCAAATCAAATTCATACAATTATAGATTTAGAGCTAAAAGGAACCTGAGAGACCATCCAATGCAATAAATTCATTACACAAACAAGGAAACTGGGGCCAACGGTAGTTAAGTCCTGAGGTCATACAGATAGTAATCAGCACAGGTGAAATTTGAACCTGAGTCCTCTGAATCCAAATTTAATTCTGTTTCCACTGCACCCTGTGGTCAAAAGTCGATTATATTTTTTGTAACTCCTTCAGAACCGTGAATGGAAAAGGCATCTGCCAAGATGACAGAAACCTTTTAAAGCTTTCTCGTAGAAGTCTGTTTGCTGAATTTGAGTCATGTGTGATAAATCATCTCCTGGAATCCCTTAGTCTCCATGGAATTGAAACTAGCTGATTGCCTAGAAATATAATGGTCTGAGTGCCACATTCCTGGATGACATGAAAGTCAATTAAAGGTTTTACACCCAGGTCTTAATTTTTCGGTGGACGCTGAACTACCTGAAAATATGCATATGCTAATCCAGGGAAGGCTCCCACATCCTACAGAGGTGGCAGCTGGTAAGTGGTAAATAGACTCAGTTTAGTGATAGTAACTCAGAAGATCTAGCTGGTACCATAGCTTTACCTTCATCTCGCTGAGTAACCTTAGATTCTCCATCATTAATATGAACCCAAAAGAACCTGCTATTAGACAAATTAGTATGTACAGTGTTGCCTATCCAAAGAAATGCCTTATTTGTATTATGAAGTACCCCACTACCATCATAATTCAGCAAATCTGGCCCAGTTTTAGTAGCCCAGTAAAACAAGATTGGTAGATATGTCCAGGGTCTCTCAACTAAATATTTCTGTTATCCTCGGTCTTCATTATAAAATGAAACCAAGAAATAGGCAGTTGGCAGAAATTGTTGGAGAAATTGGCAGTAGGTAGAGTTCAGAATAAAAGTTCTTTGAGAATAGCCAGGTCCTGCACCATAATAGTGTGGCATTCTCTCATAAGTCAGCAGGGGGTGTCACATCACCAGCCTTGCCACTGTCACCCAATAATGTGCTCCAGTTTTTTAAGAGAGTTAAGGTAGTTCACAGAAAATTCACAAGGCTCAAAAGCTCTGTGAATATCAAGGTTGGAGAGTTCACCGAAATCTAGAATGGTTGAATCTTGAAATCATTTACATTAGACACAACCTTTTCCATTCATCTAAAATGTAATTTTCCCAAAGCTGTCAAGTGAATATGCCTTCAAGAGGACCTTAGAAAGTAGAAACTTTTAAAGGTTATCCCTTTGAAGATTTTTGGTTTTTGGTAAAAAAAAAAAACCAAAGTAACTCACTTGTTTTAGAAATATTTATTAAATTGCCTTAATATCTTTTTAGAATATATAGCAGAAGAATAATAATATAATAATAATATAGAATAATTCCTAATAAAATGGAGAATGCTTTTTTAAAAGGTAGAGTTGTGTTATATAGAAAAAAGATTATAGAAATTACAAAAATTGAAAATATTAACATACTGTATCTCGGTCTGTCATGTTAAAAATATGTGACATACATGTACAAATAGCAATATTTTGAGGGATTATGAGAGAAGAGAGAGAAAATAAGAGAATTATATTCTGACATTTTTTGTTTTTATGAGAAATAGAAAGGACTTAACGTTGCTCAATTCAAGTAATCTAAAAGGCAATGATCTTCAATTTGCTTACATAAAAATGTGGTGGCAGAAGTTGCTGCTTGATGGGGCTTAGGAGTCGATGGGGGGAGAAAGGAGGGAATGGAAATGGAGCGGGACCCAACCATTACCTTGTTCTCTTCCTCCATATGTAAAATACTGTGTGATTCATGGTTCCTCACATAGGTGCCATACAATTTGCCTTTAGGCAGAACACCTTGGTGGATAGCTGCCAATCAATACTTAACAACCCAAGAGTTTGGACTTAATAAGTAGGAAGTAATACATTAACATAATGCTGTTTGTATGTTCAGGTCAACATAGCCCTAACCAATTCATCGCCTACTTCCGTTCTGGAAACGATTTTCATGAGCTAGGTAATTTTGCTGCTTAAATAGGCCAGGAAGTGTGGGTCGAGGGGCAGATCAGGTCAACTCAAGAGGATGCTAATGAAACCTTCAAATTTCCACCAGCCTGAAATTTTTGTCTTACACTGGTATGCAAAAGATCAATATAATCCAGTGCCTGGTAGGGTCATTGCTTATTACTTTGTCCAATATTGGCAGAAAAAGAATGACTGATAAGTAATTTCATTCCCCAGCACAATGAATGAGGTCGTCATAATGTAACTAAAATCCATAGCACTGAAATTCAAATGAAGCATGTTTTGAACACAGATGCTAGGAAATATATTGCCCCAAGAAGAAGACAAGTGGTTTAATGGGCAGCTAGGTGGTGCAGTGAATATAGTGTTGGGCCTGGAGTCAGGAAGACTCATCTTCCTGAGTTCAAATCTGGCCTCAGATACTTACTGGCTGTGTGACCCTGGGCAAGTCACTTAACCCCATTTGCCTCAGTTTCCTTGTCTATAAAATGAGCTGGAGAAGGAAATGGCAAACCACTCCAGTATCTTTGCCAAGAAAATGCCAAAAGGTGTCGCAAAGAGGTAGACATGACTGAAAAACAGCTAAACAATAGAAGTAAGAACAACCTTCTTTGCCTTTCAAGAAAAAGTATTATAAACTATTCATGTTCTTCTTCTAAACTGAAGGTTCGCCAGTATTCCTAGCACAGTTCATTAGGTTTCTGAATACCGTATTCAGTTACAAGGAAGCTTGTATGACAGTTAAAGAGTAACAACGTGAATATTTCCCCTTTCTTGAAGGAAGTGTTTCAATTGCAATATCTTGTTAGTGGGTGTGCGGAACTTTGACAACATATACAATACAGCAAAAGCTCACAAATTCAGACCAATGTTGGAGAGTAGGTGTGGGAAGGGGGAGAAGTCTGTCTTAATGAAGAGTCCAAACTGTAGAATATTTTTCAGAAACACAATTCTAAAAAGTAACAAAACTGCTCTTGGAAAAATATTCTACAGACCAATAATTAGCTGCATTCTACCAGGCAAACACAAACATGAGCAAATTTTTTTATTCTGATGCAGAAAAATGTGCAGACTGATGTAGTTTCATAGGGACTCCTTCAACCAGCTTGAATCTTAAAAATAAATGTACAGGTGTTAGAAGGAAGGGCAGGTAACTGGGCCTAATGCAAAAGAGTAACATAGTCAAACAAGAAGAATGTCAGAAACACTAAAATTCAAAATAAGTTGAGATTGTGATGAAAGTGAAGGTTAATTTTTTCAAGTGCTTCTTTTAAACTTATGATAGGGGCAAGAGGAGGATCAAAAAAGAGATAGACATCTGCAGGGTAGATTGTATGATAACAACTGTTAATAAAAAGAATATAGAACTAGTCTATTTTTCTGTTTTCTCTGTTGAGGAGAATGGAGTTTGGAGATAAAAGAACAGAACCCAAAATTAGTGATAAGAGAGTACCTGCCTACCTGCAATGAGCTGAAGTCACCAGGCCTAGATAAATACATCCTAGGGTACTTAACTGAAACAACTGTCAGATGTGACTGAGCCTCTATCTAAAAGATGATGGAGAAGAGAGAGGTACCACAGAACTGAAAAAGGGGAAATGTTATCCTGAGTTTTGAAAAGGCGAAGAGGGAAGAATCTTCTCATTCCTGGCAAAATTCTAAATCATGCAATTAAAGGGTTGGTTTGTACACATTTAGAAAGAGAAGCAGTGATCACCAAGAGCCAGCATGGCTTCATCAAGAACCCGATACTTTGTATATGGAGGTCGAGAACTGGGAGATAAAATATTCATGGCAATGTTGATTTGGGTCATGGTAGCAAAAACCTAAAAACAAAGTAGGTGCCCATCATGGCTGAACAGATTGGGAGTACAATAGTGTAAAATAACACATTATTTTCTGACCATCTTCATGTCATACAAACATACCCATATGCTTGCCAACACTCTGCCCCTGCTTTTCACTTCACCACTAAACAAACCAAAACTGTAATTTCTAGAAAGTGCAAATCAACTAATTGCCCCTATCCTGTGACTTCTAAAACCAAAATTACTTTTCTCTGGTTGCCATAGTCATATAAGTGTCTTCTCCTGATAGAATATAAGATTCTTGTGGTCAGGTACTATAATCCTTTGTATTTGATTTCCTAGAATTTAGCACAGTGCCTGGCACATGAAACCTGCTTAATAAATATTTTTTTTTATTTTATTCTTTCATTTCATAAAAGGGACTAAAATGACGAATTCAGAAAAAAAAATTGGAAAGTATAAGAAATTGTGTGGAATGTCATTTAAAGAACCAGAACAATGTGTATAATCACTATAATAATATAAACGAGCAAGACTAAAAACAGCCAAATGAATCAAATGAACATAAATAAACAATTTAAGGTCTCAGAGAACAGATAGTGAAATATATCTCTTTCTTCTTATTAATGAAGTATGGGACCACAGAAGCAAAATGTTGCATATACTGTCAAATGTGGCAATTTTGTTGATTTTACTTTAATGTTTTTCTTTGTTATAGCCAAAAGTTCAAACCAAAAATAAAAGGTATAAATACAATTTTTTAAGTGATAAGAAAAAACATTGTGCCAGACTGCCCTTTAGTCTACAGTGACTAAACTGGTAGAAGTGGGTGATCTAGATACCTCTTACCTAGATTTTCTCTTGGAGGCCTGCTTTCCTTTTTGGTTCTGAGTCCATTGTGAGGGGTCCCAGCTACTCTATTCGCTGCACTCCCACCTATAATCACTCTCCAGATTGCTCCACCTTCTCATTATCTGCCTTACCTTATGGAAGTACTACCCAACCCCTCTCCCACAATT
This sequence comes from Phalanger gymnotis, assembly GCA_028646595.1. Classification (NCBI taxonomy): domain Eukaryota; kingdom Metazoa; phylum Chordata; class Mammalia; order Diprotodontia; family Phalangeridae; genus Phalanger; species Phalanger gymnotis. The sequence continues at coordinate 271,807,252 of CM053626.1, forward strand.
TCCAGTTCCTCTTTATATCTTCTGGTTTACTCTATTAGAATGTAAGCTCCTTAAGAATAAGCATAGTAGTGTTTTCTTATATCTGTACCCTACAAAGTCGACACAATGCCTAGCAAAAAATAAGGAAAAAAATAATAAATTCTCTATTTATCTATGTGCACTGAGAACAATTATATTCTTAATAAATAAAATCAGATCACTCAGCATCAGAAATAGGTTATTATTTCATTTCTCTAAGCCCCCCAAAATGTTTCCTTCATTTGGCATTGTTCGAATGATTAACAGTAATAGTAATTCTCAGGCTAATAAATCAGTGACCCTGAGGTCGTTCTGAATGTCCAGAGTAGGGAAACTAAGATGGTGATAGGCCACAGATTTATCTGGGGATGTTTAAACTAGAGAAGAATACATGGAAAAGGTAGTAGATAGAGGAAAGGCAAATTTAGATTTGATACAAAGAAAGACTGTGTAAAAATTAAATTTTTCCCAAAGCAAGATGGTCTGGAACAGAAGTGATAGGTTCATCCTGGAAGACTTCAGAAGATGACTAGGTGGCCACTTATTGGTTATATTGTAGAAGGGAGTTTTGTTTAGGTATAGCCTGGAGATGATTTCCAAAGTCTCTTCCAACTCAGAGATTCCGTGATATACCATCCCAATAATCCCATTCACAATTTTAACTCTATCTCCTAACAGTCAAGAGCTCTTCACACATCATTTCTCAGAATGTGAATAGATATCTAAGAAGCAACTGACCTCTTTAGATATAGGAAAACTGAGGGAGCCATTACATAAAAGAACATGTCCCAGTTAAAAGTATTCAGTTGTAGAGGAAGAAGAAATAGGGCAGGTGCTTTGGTATGGGAACACGCAGACCTTTCATATGAACAGATCCTATTTTAAAATGTGTCATATCCTTACAATTCAAAATATCGTGAACCCCCAATTCTTAATATAAATTCATTTTTTAATATTTTATTTTTCCAATTACATGTGAAAACATTCTTTAACATTATTTTTTTAACTTTGAGTTCCAAGTTAACTTCCTCCCACTTCCTCTTCCCCCATATTGAGAAGACAAGTAATTTGATATAGGTTATACATGTGCACTCACGCAAAATATGTTTCCATATTATTAATGTTATGAAAGAAAACGCAGACCAAAAAAAAACCATGAAAAAATAAAGCAAAAAATAGTATGCATTCAGATTCTACCAATTCTTTCTCTGGAGGTAGATATCATTTTTGATTATAAGTCCTTTGGAATTGTCTTGGATCTTTGTATTGCTGAGAATAGCTAGGTCACTCAGAGTTGATTGACAATATGTTGTTACTGTTTATAATGTTCTCCTGGTTCTTCTCACTTCACTTTGCATCAGTTCATTTAAGTCTTTCCAGGTTTTTCTGAAAGCATCCTGCTCATCATTTCTTATAACATAATAGCACTCTATCACAATCATACACCAGGCTTGTTTGGCCAATTTGTTCCCCAATTGATGGGCATCCCCTCGATTTCCAAATCTTTGCCACAACAAAGAGAGCTGATATAAATATTTTCGTACATTTAAGTCTTTTTCCTTTTTTCAGTCTCTTTGGGATACAGACCTAGTAGTGATATTGCTGAGTAAAAAGGTATGCACAATTTTATAGCTTTTTTGGTATAGTTCCAAATTGCTCCAGGAGTAGTATTCTCTAGGATGCTCAAATATATAAGACAATGGAGTTGGGTTCATAAAATAGTGATTATCCTAACGAGAAGAGTGAGGTCTTGTTTTACTTTGAATTTCAAGCTCTCTGAGCTGAAAAAGCTATTTCAATTAATGATTTATGGTTTCCAGAGGTTCTCTTATTTGAGCTTATTTGTTCTTTACCCAACCTTACCTGTCAACATGTTTCAGTTTTCTCTGAATTTCAGTTTTATCAGGCTTTGACTGCCCAACTAGATAAAAATAATGGAATCAGTGTAAGAATTTACTTCAAATGGGAAAAAACATGTCCCAAGGCTCTCGAGTGAGTAAATCCCAAGAGGACGTGCTTCAAATCTATCCCAGAGCTACCACCAGGGCTTAGAACATTCCCTCTAAGAGGTCATTACTATAGTTTAGCTTCACTTGAGTGTATTCAATGACGTAGTTCTTTCTCCCAGTAGATTCATAGTACAAGAATCGCCAGGAGACAAGCACCTGAAAAGTAATGTTTCATTCTCAACAGGAAGTTGAATGACCAGATTTGGGAACTCTCTTCTCTGATTGGATAGCGCTATGTTCCCTAGAAAACCAAAACTGTCCTGGTCCCCAAATATTTTGCTCACATACTAGAGAAACTAAACAATTACCAGCAACATCTAAAAGATATTATTTTAGCAGAAGCACTTATTAGGGCAAGAAAGTTCTCCTTCCTTCAAAATATATTTACTAAAAATAGACAAATAATTATCATTGAAAAATCTTGTGATTTAATAGATAGCTATCCCTCAGGAATGGCAGAAGAGCATACATCCTGGAAGAATCAGTTACCCTTATAAAATGAATGAAAAAAAAGGACATAGAAAAACAGTATAGTAGTGGGCTCATATTTCTGCTGGAACCTTGAATTCAGCAGAGTTGCCAGTCACTACTCCTTGCGTGCCATTGGGTTACAAAGCTATGGACAACACAAATAGTTGTAACGTAATCCCTCACCAAAAGGTAAGCACATGACTTGCTCATTCCGTAAACACTGGCACAGGAAATAGCACATCAGATCCTACTGTGACCACAGAAGAAAAGCTGGAGATCTGGAGGGAAAGTATTATAACACTAAATACTTCATGAGTGATTAAGCCCAAAAGAATATTGTGAAACCTCTTTTAATGACATTGAAGTATGACGGGTCTTTTACTATAAGGTTATGTTGGGAGGGAAGAAAAGAACTTGCTCTCAGATTAACAGGGTCCCTCCCTAGGAAGCCTTCCCTAATTCAACATGAGAAACTGATGTGATTTTATCAGTGGAAATGACATCAAAGAAGACATATTAGCAACTATTTTGCTTTTCAGACCTAAAGATCACAGGACTTTTCCATCTGACTTGAAGCTGCAACCTTCCACATGTCATCTCCTGCATTAGAATGTGAGTTCCTTGAGAGCGAGGACTGTCTTACTTTCCTTTCTGTATTCCCAGAGCTTAGCACAGTGCTTTACACATGGTAAACACCTGGTAAGTTTATTCATTCAAAGGTGACATAGAAGATGGAGTAATGAACTCAGGAAGACGTGAGTTCAAATCCAGCCTCAGATACTTGATAGCTGTGTGGCTTTGGGCAAGTCACTTAACCACTGCTTACCTCAGTTTCCTCATCTGTAAAATGGGAATAATTATAGCACATACCTTACAGGGCTCTTGTAAGAATCAAATGACATAATACATGTAAAGAGCTTAGCATAGTACAGACACATAGTATATGATATATAAATGCTTATTCCCTTCTCTCCCCAGCACAACCAATTATTTTTTTCTCTCTCACTAATAATAACTAGTATTCACATGGCACTTTAAAATTTATAAAGCTCTTTACATATTTTATCTTACTTGATCATTATCTGTGAAGCAGGTATTACTATTAGCCTCATTTTCCTGTAGAGAAAACTGAGGTGACAGAGGTTAAGGTTACCAGCCAAAGGTCACACAGGGAGTAAGTGTCTTAAACAGGATTTGAGCTGAGGTTTTCCTGACTGACCCTGAGTCCAGCATTCTGTCCGCTGTACTAGCCAAATGCCTCAAATGTTCTGATAATCGTTTATCTGTGTAAATGCTCTATCTCCCTATCCATTCTAACTAACATCCATTAAGGAAGTAGGACCTAAGATGGGACTTGAAAAAAGAGAAGGAACTTGACATTATGAAGACTGGGGGAAAGGACAGGAAGGAGTACACCCTGGGAATAGAGGAGAGTAGTGTAAGCAAAGACATAGATGGAAAAGGACAGGGAGTGAAAAGGGAGAGAAAGCAATCTGATTTGGCTACAGCAGAGGGTATCTGAATAGGACAAATGTACCCTAATAGTGAGAAATAATGTAGACAGATGAAGGATGTCCCTGAAAGTCAGAATTACGGATTTAAATCTTAACTAATAGGAAATGGGGACCCCCTAAAGATTTTTGTTTTCAATTTAATTTTTATAGATAAATTTTGTTGTTATATCATCTTCACTTTCATCTATGTATAAGAATATATTTGTTGGTGTTCAGTCATTTCAGTAATTTCTGATTCTTCGTGACCTCATCTGGAGTTTTCTTGGCAAAGATACTGGAATGGTTTGCCATATCCTTCCCAGCTCATTTTATAGATTAAAGAACTGAGGCAAACAGGGATAAGTGACTTGCCCAAGGTCTTAAAGCTAGTAAAGGAGGCCAAATTTGAACTCACAAAGAGTTTACTCCTGACTTCAGACCTAGTATTCTATCTACTATACCATATAATAATATATACATATATGTACATATAGAATATACTTGTAGATGTATGTATGGGTAGATATATAGATAGATTTATACGTGTGCATGTATATATAAATATACATGTATCTATATATTCTTATACATATATGAAAGTGAAGATGATGTAGCAACTAAAGTTATCTATAAAAATTAAAACAAAAAAAAAACCAAAATCTTCAACAGGATCCCATTTCCTATTAGATAAAATTTAAACCCCTAGTTCTGGCATTCAATGTCATCTTCAATCTAGCATGCACACATACACACACACACACATACACTTACAGTATTTATGTGTATTTGTAGATAGATGTATAATTCTTAAAACAAATAATAAAAAACCTTAAACTTATCAAAACTAACACATACCATCAACTATTTGCAAAATTATATGCAGTGTTCCATATCCATAATAACCCATCTATGAAAAAAGGAAAAAGCTACTTTCTCAGATCTATTCTTTGGAACCAAGTTTAGTCACTCCATGGAATTCAGTTTAGATATATTTTGGTTTACGTTGCTGTTTTCCATTTGTATTATTACCATTGTTTAATATTGTTTTTCTGGCTCCATTTACTTTACTTTGCATTAGTGCACATCAGTCATTCCAAAATTCTTTGTATTCTTCATAGTCATTTTTTCTTATAGCTCATTACATATACTTCATTACATTCATGTGCCACAAGTTGTTCAACTGTTCCCCAGTTGACAGCTAGCTACCTTGTTCCAAGTTTTTTGGAATACAGTACAATAAGTGCTGTTTTGAATATTTTGCTGTCTATCGAACTTCTTCGGTCTTTGACTTACTTGGAGAGTAGGCCTAGTAGTGAGATCACCAGATCAAAAAATATGGATGTTTCATTCACTTTCTTATCTTAATTATAAATTGTTTTACAGAATGGTTGAACCTATTCATAGCTCCACACATACTATATCCGTGTGTCCATTCTTCTATATACCCTCCAACATTGATTATGAACATAGGTTGTCATCTCAGCTCCCACAGACTGAATTACCATATCTATGCTGATGGTTCTCAAATCTACTTTTCCTGCCCCAATTTCTCTTCTGTCTTCCAATCTTATATTTCCAACTGCCCTTCAGACATCTCAAGATGAATGTCCTATAGACATCTTAAAATCAATATTTCCAAAGCATAACTTATCTTTCCCCCTAAGTCCTCATCACCCCCTACCTTTCCTATTACTGTAGAGAGCAACATCATCCTCTGGGTCCCTCAAGTTCACAAACTGCGAGTTATTCTGGATTCTTCACTATCTCTCACCCCTCTATTCAAAATGTTGCCAAGGCCTGTTGATTTCCCCTTTGTGACATCTCTCCAATATGCCCCCTTCTCTCCTCTGACATTGCTACCACTCTCGTGAAGGTTCTTATCACCTTATGCCTTGATTATTAAAATAGACTGTTGGTGAGTTTACCTGCCTCAAGTCTGTCCCCACTCTAGTACATACTCCATTCAGCCACTAAAGTAATTTTCCTGACCCACAAGTCTGATCATATCACTTACCCTACCACCCATTTAGTAAAACTCCAGAGGCTGTCTATCGCCTCCAAGAGCAAATATGATATACTCTGTTTAGTATTCAAAATCCTTCATAACCTAGCCCCCTCTGACCTTTCCAGGCTTTTTTTACACCTTGCTCCCCAACACGTACTCTTTGATCATTGACACTGGCCTCTGAGCTATTCCACAAACAAGATACTGCCTCTTGGCTCCAGCCATTTTCTCTGGCTATTCCCCATACCTGGAAAACTCTTCTTCCTCAGCTTTGTCTACTGACCTCCTTGGTTTCAAGTCCCAACTAAAATTCCACCTTCTATAAGAAGTCTTCCCCAACCTCTCTTAACTCTAATATCTTCCCTCTGTTAAATATTTCCTATCTATTCTGTATATAGAATGCTTTGTGTATATTTGTTTGCATGTTGTCTCCACTATTAGATTGTAAGCACCTTGAGCTCAAGGACTATCTTTTGTCTCTTTTTGTATCCCCAGCAACTGTGTTTAATAAATGTTTATTGATTGATTGGTGCTGTGGAAGACTCAAAACCCAGATGCACCTTGTTCAACAAAGGGGTATTTGATAAAGATTTGCAATCACAGAAACTTTGGGAAAAATTCTTGACTCAATACAAAAAATGAAAAGAATAGGGCTGCTCATTTATCTTTGGTGTCTACCCACCATCCGACTCTCACCTGTGGCTCCAAGAAGCTGCAGCATGCACATCAGCCATACCCTGGTAAAACTGGCTCAACAGATGAGCTAAATCAGGTTGAGCGTAACCAAGAGGCCTCAAACTCATAAGTGAGGTGGGAGATATCTACCCCAAGAATGTGAACACTTTCCTTGGCTGAATGGGTAGATGGGAACAATTCGTTCCAAAGCCATGAAAGCAGCTGAAGCAGATGCTATGGAGCACTTAAAGCTGTCAGGCATCAAAGATGCCAAAGTCATCCACTGCATCCTGGGCCATCACCAGTTATCCTGACTATTGTCTTTGGATTTCAATGACTTTAGAGGAGAGAGTGAGCTGACTATTTTTGCAACTCTGCCTCTCTTAAATCTAATTCACACACAAGTCATCTCCCATGATGTCATTGGTCTTCTTCAAAAATGAAGGCCAAACGACAACAACAATTGTATCCCGGTTTTGACAAGAGCTCTCTATTCACACAATTCCACACTACCTTCCACAAATATAAAAGTGTAGGCAAAGTGGTACCTAAAAAGTGACGACAAAATTCTACTCATAACCAGAAAGATACAGACACTCTTAGATATTAAGATGGAAGTAGGGTACAAATCAAGCCTGCCTAGTTGATATATCTTGACATGAGGCCACTTGATCTTACCAAAAGGTAAAAAAAAATTGTCCACTAGATAAATGCAAAAGAGTTCCTTCCTCTTACACATTCCCCAAAATAGAGTGGGACTGGCCCTAAAGGCATCAGGACAGTCCTTTATTTCCTTATGTCTTTCCCACCACGTCCAGTCCAAGTAAGGCAGATAGAAACAATTGCCTTTGTTTTCATTAGTCTCTATAGCTGCTTCTCAGCTCTACCTAAGGATTAGACACAAAACTGCATTTTTTTCATTCAAAGCTCAATGCCAGATAATGTTCTTTTAAAAAAAAACAGTTCAGTTGTGATAAAAGTAGGCCCACCCCAACAGAAAGTCTCCTTCTCATTAGAGTCATGCAGCCAGTCTACTGCTTCCTTCTTGCTCTGAAATCTCTTGTTCTGATTGAGATTAGACCAGTGCTGAAGATGGGAAGAATTTATTTGCATGTTCCCTGTTTCAATTCACAAAAAGGTAATGAAGTCTCAATCAATAATTTAATAATAATAATAATAACAGTAAGGTCTGACATATGTACTACTTTAAGTTTTTCAAATGGCTTTTTGTGGTGTGTTGTTTTTTTCTCAATTTATCCTCACAAAAACCCTAGGTAGATGCCATTGTTATCCCCATTTTACAAATGAGGATGTTAAGCAGCTTGTCGAGGGTCTTACATTTAGTGTCTAAGGCAAGATTCAAAAACCTGATTCCAGGTCTAGCACTCTATCTACTACACCACACTACCCTGATTATTATATTTCCAAGACTTCCACCAGGCCATATTAGCTTCTACATTTGAAGGAAACATCGTGCTTTCCCAAGTATACGAGGGAGGGCAATCTTCACACCACCTGTATGATTCTATTTTGAAATCAATTCCAGGCTAACTTCCAGTACCAAAGTACTGCCTTACAGCCGGTCTTGTTATTGGCCTCAGCGCTTCTTAGCTCTCATGGTTCACATTACACATAGGGATTACCTATACAAGGGATTACCTACATGGTATAATTTGAGGAGTTTATGGGATATTCTTCTGCTGAAAATCTCTCTTACATGGCCTAAAATTCCACCATTATGGAATTCCTTTTTGAAAACTGCAGGCTTTCCAGGTTTCAAGGATATTTTGTTAAAAGGCAAATAGTTTTGATTGTACTTAGCATCAGCATTACTATGGGTAGTACTAGTACTACCAAAATGGGGTCCATGGGGTGTTCAAGGAAGACTGGCACCTGTGGTTTGAAGGCATGCCAAGCATTTTAGCAGGGTTCCCATCCACTTCTGGTATCTACCTGGCACTCAGTTCTTACTGTGGCTCCAAGAAGCTATACAGCATGCACAGCGGCCATACCACAGTAAACTCTCTTGGCAGATAGGCTAAATTAAGTTTAGCGTAACCACTGGGCTTCAAACCCATTGGTGAGTTAAGGGGATATCCACTCCAATTATGTGAAAACTTCCCCCAGTGGAATGGACAAAAGCTAAGATGCCAAGGTCATCTACTGCTTCCCAAGCCATTACCGGTCATCTTGACTTTTGTGTTGCCACTGGACACAGATGACTCTGGAAGACAGAGTGAGGTTAACAATTTTGTGCAACTCTGCTTCGATTAAATCCAATTCATTCATGATTCAGTTCAAGATGTCACCCCAAAAATGAAGGACAAACAACAACAACCAATATGATCCTCAAAAAACATTTTGTACCTTCTCAGATACTTAGCACCCATGGTGTATTTAGAACCACGAGTTCTACTCCATATATCTTGCAAAAGTACAGAAAAGTCAGTTTAGATATTTAAACCTCACCTAGGCATGTATAGCCCAAGGGGGATATATGTGGCAGCTAGGTGGTATAGCAGGTAGAGTGCTTGACTAAAATTCAAGAAGACTCCAATTCAAGTCCTTCTTGAGAAATTCACTGTGTGACCCTAAGTATCACTTAACCTCTCTGAGCCTCAGTTTCCTCTTCTGTAAGATGCATATAATGATAGCATATTTCTCTGGGGGTTGTTGTGGAGATTAAATGAAATGATATATGTAAAGTGCTTTGCAAGCATTAATGAACTATTTAAATGCTAGCTGTAATTATTTTGTGTTGGCACACTCTGGAGAAACATTCCTTTTGGCCCATGCCCTGAGGACAAGGGAAAAGACCAATGGTATTGCTCCCTCAGGGTATGCTAACACACCCAATCTACCCACTATGCACACCTATTCAACTTCTATTAAAAAAAATACTCAGTATGACCTGTAGGAAATATTTTAATTTAAGCAGAAATTCAAACTGATGAGTCCAGTAGAATGAGCTGTAAGAGCTGAATGATTTGACTTATTAGAGTTACTTAAAATTATCTTTGTGACTGATACTAAACTGCTACAAGCCTGTTCAACTGTGCCTACAATGTATGAGGCACAAGGTCTTCTGCCTTGCCCAATACAATGGATCTAACGACTTCTTAAGACCTCTCTTAATCAATAAATGTCTTTGAGAGGAAGAGACCATCTAGTCCTCAGCATTGGGAGGTACTATACATTCCGTAAATATGCATTAAGTTCCTATGAGAGCAATACTTTCATGTTTAAACTTCAAGGATAGGAGAAGCTCTCAACCAAGAAGATATTCTCTTTGCTGAGTAATAGCATAAACCCTAGATTTAGAAATGCAAAGAGACCTAGAAATCATTATACTCTCCCACACATTCTTTACCCTCTCATCTACCCTCGCCACTCATTGATCATTTTAAACACCAGGAAACTGACATCTAGAGTGGTTCTGTGTCTGGTGGCAGAACCAAGATTCAAACCCAGGTATTCTGACTCCAAATTTAAGGTCCACAGGGCTCTGTCACATTACCTCCCCAAGAGCCTTACAATGAGGTTCAACAAACTACTCCCAATGGCCAAATATGGCCTGCTGCTCTCCTGTTATGTTTAAAAAAAAACATTCTTAGGCTCCAGCCCTACCAAAACAAAACAAAACAAAACAGGCTGGACCAGGTTAGGGTCTCAGACTGTAGTTTGCTGACCCCAGCCTTAGAATACCATTTAACGAACTCCTGTGGTCTAATGACTTCATCGCCTACTAACACTATGGTAATAAACCCTCTCAATACTTAGCTAGACCTTTACTCAAACTCTAGGCATGCAGTCTCTCTCTAAGGCCATAACAGAATCTTTTCCATCTTGATAAAAGTCGTCAGAGCTTGTTCTCCACTGAAATAGCCTTCGGGAACCCAGAGTCACTTCCATAGCACACAAATAGGAATTTAGTGGAGGCAGATGTTTACATGTACATGTTATAAGAGAAGCTAGAGTACAACACTTTTTGACATGATTTAATAATGGGATTGCCTCTGGTTGCAGCTAACTCTTGTATTAGTTGCACAATTATGCTATGTTGACACGAAGGATGTGTGATTTCATCACCTAGTAGATGGTAACCTGTCTATGAATTAATAAGTCGCAGGGACTTGCCTGAGGCACAGAGAGGATAAGTGACTTCCTCACACACACTCCACTAGCTCAAGTTTTGAACTCAGGTCTTTCTGACTCAAATCCTAGAATTCTATCCACTACTCTCGCGCTGCCTCTATATTATTTTGATAAAAAGCATTACCAACTTAGCATATAAGATTGAAGCTATATATATTTATCTATAGTCAACACCTATTGAGAGAGATTTCAGTTAAGTGGAGGGCTGCTTGTCTAGTTTTCCCTTTGTCCTTCTCCAGAGTTGGTCCATTCATTTATAGCAAACACTATACACTGCATATACATCTATATAAAAACAAATATTTTTAGAAATAAAATCAAGTTTTTCTAAAGACAAGCCCATTAAAAACTACAAATAATCAATAAGAAAGACTCAAAGACTGCAAAAAAAAAAAATCCCAAGAATAAGTGGCATCAGTGGGCCAGGCAACTGTGAAGCAAAGGAAAGGAAGGGGCAGAGAGGAGGGAGAAGCAAATTCTGCCCATGAAGATGACTCCTTAAGCAGACCAGTGTCCCAGATAAAGCTCTAAATGTTCATGATTAAATTTAGTTCAGGGTTATTATTATTATTATATAAAAATAAATAGTATTTAATATATTGATATTATTACTATATAATATTATCAATGTTAATATTAATAGGTAGCACATATATGGTTCTCGAAGGTTTGTAAAGCACTTTTACTAATACCTCATTTGATCTTCACAACAACCTTAGGAGGTAGGTGCTATTATTATCCCCATTTTAGAGATGAGGAAACTGAGACAGATTTATGAAGCTACTGTCTAAAACTGTATTTGAATTGAGGTCTTCCTGACTCCAAAATTAGTGCTCTGTCCACTGTAGCACCTAGCTGCTCTTTCCTTGCATTTGGCTGGCAGCTGGCCTAATGCGAATTCACATCCCCTGGGTTCCAAAGTTCCCTGCCCTGTCCCCAGTCTCATATGGCTTCTTCCTCCCATGATCTTCAAGTCTCTCTGTCCAGCTGAGAAAAGCTATGCTGCCCATGGGCCATCTTGCAGATAAAGGGCTACATTCACAACTCTAGAAAGATAAAAATCAGTAAACATTTTGTTGTTGTCATTGTTGAGCCATTTCAGTTGTGTCTGACTCTTAATGACTCCATTTGGGGTTTTCTTGGCAAAGATACTGGAGTGGTTTGTCATTTCCTTCTCCAGCTCACTTTACAGATGAGGAACTAAGGCAAACAGGGTTTAGTAACTTGCCCAAGGACACACAAAATCATCTATTATGTGCAAGGCACTGTATTCCAGGTAATAAGGGAGGCACACGGAAAAAAAAAAGGTAAATAAGTCCATTGCCCTCAGTGAGCTTGCCATCTAGGTTGTTAGTGCTAAAAGGGACCTTGGAAATCATTCCTTCTAATCTATACATTTTACAAATGAAGATCTGTTAATGTATTCATTTGTTATCTTTCTTTCTTGCAATGCGTTGAGTAGAATGCAGACAGAATTCTGCAGGAATGTCCAACAACCTGATTGCTTTATCATTCAGAAATGATATTGGATTCTCCAGACACTTCCGAGGCATAGCCTCATGGTCTCATCAGGCAGCTGGTTCCTGATTGGGAGATATATGTCCTTTTTCATATGGACTAGGTAATTCAAAGGCTGGAATTAGAGTAGCTAGTCATGCCCTGCTCCCTCTGCTCTCCCCAGTCCAAGTTACTTTATCAGGTAAACTTCACAAAAAAGAGTCTGAAACCTTAGGCATAAGGAAACTGTTTTTCTCATTGACAGCTCTCTTATTGAGAGATATTAATGGACATATATCAACTTATTCAGATTGGTTTCAAAGTCAGGGGATCTCTAAAAAGGCATTCTAGTAGAAATCTTTAAGTAGAGATTCTCTATGGTGCTCATAATGTTAAAGAAAGTAAAAAATAATCTTTTTCCTCTCTTCCCAAAATAAGGCTTATAAAGGATTTTAATGTGGTACTGCCTCTGTTTCTTTTCAAACCTATAACTGGCCCAATCTAAAGGCTTGGGTGATGCCAGGGAATTGTGCACTCTGAGTGCATTTCTTTCAATTTCCAGATGTCTTCACATAGAGATTAGAGATACTGTAAATGTAGAAGTAGCACTGGCCAGAGGTGGTATAGTGGGAAATGTGATACAGTTTAGTAGTCTTGTAGACCTAGAAAGGACCTTAGATACTTTCTAGCCCTACTCCCTCATTTTATAGATGAAGAAGCTGAAGCCAAGAAAGGTCATGTTACTTGTGCTAGTGAGCCACAGAGGCATGATTTACAGCCTTACTAAACACCTACAAGATATGGACAATTCACGGATCCTCAGTCTTTAGTTCAAGAGGGCCATTTGAGCCTAGAAGGGAAGTAGTGGGGGGAGGGTTGCATCTGACGTAGCTTGTTTAGAACACAGGCTTTCTCACTGTGTGATTCTCTTATACTTGATTTCTGTTTTCATTTTTAAAAACACCATAAAAAGTTGAATAAAATAAGGAAAAAGTTAAGATGATAAATTAGTAACATTTTCATGTAATAAAAGCTTAACATCTAAACTAAGAGAGGCAAAGAATTTCAGGGATTAATGAAAATGATTCATGCCCTGGGACAACTTGAGGAGATTATTCTGTTTTTCTTAGAATACTCAACAAAAAGAATTCTTTGGGAAGAGAAACTTTAAAAAAAAGGGCCTAGGTCAATGAAGGTAGAGAGCCATGGACAAAGAGCCCTTTGGTTCTACGAAGGATCCAACCCTGTACTTTAGACCTGAAAGATTTTTGTCAGCTTCTTAAGGATTCCAGTTCGTTCTTGAAATGAATACAGTATAGTTTACTTTTGCAGCCCCAGATCTTTCACTTTTCAACATTTCTAAACTTCCTTGATCATTGAACCCAACCCAAGAAATTATCCTGATTTAACTCCCCAGATTTAGAGATCTGCTGCCCCTAAATCTCTGGTTGTATTTTCCCCTTCTCCTGATACTGACACTATAACTAGATCCCCAAATACTGCATCCAATCTCTCTTTCCCTTCTAAACTCCAGTAGCCATTAGCTCTAGACTATAAGGGTATATTTCTAAGATTCAAAAAAGAAAATAAGATATGCACATGCAGAAATAACATATCTATAATTAGAAGTATCTCTAAAAGAAAGTACTCCAGAATTACAGAAATATAGAATCTCAGGTGGAAAGGACAATAGAGTTCATTCCATTCCTGAATAAGAACCTACTTAGCATAGTATATAGGGGATCCTAAGCTTTTGAAGTTTATGACACTGTAGTTAGTATGCTCTGACAGGTTCTGCCATGATGGAAAGGTTTTCAAGTGCAGGCTCTAAAGTATCCGAGGGTATCTGTCTCCAAGGACCTTTCTACTAAAATGCAGAGAGGCTCATATTGAAAAAAAATGGGATAATAGAAGCATACACATTCCCATAAACCAGCTTCAGTGATTGGGTTTCACGAATGGGAAAGTATGGCTTCGACAAGTACAAGATGGGCAGGTGGAGATGAGTTGTGAGCGGCATCCTTGGGGAAAAGGTCTGCATTGAGGAAACCACAGACCCCTTGAGTATTTGAGTATTTAAATGAAGGAGAATGTTACATCTCCAAAATCCAAACTATTCTGGCCATATGTTTCAATCAAATCAACAGGATATGAAATGCAGTCAATTCCATTTCACAAAAAAAAAAATTAAAAAAAAATAGAACAACACAGATCCAAAGCATGTTCTAAATCCATCATTGGCTCACACGCGGTACAGGAAAAGGCTAGCCACAGGAATTTGTGGTGGAACTATTGACATTTCTAGATTGAATATTTCCATTATAAGATTCTGGAGGCTTCCAAGTTCTTCCTCTATCCTTTTGTGATTCTGTTCCTCAAGGCCATGATACTGACAGCTGGCATTTAAAGGCTCAAAATGTTTTCCATATATTATTTTGTTTGATTTGCATAACAGAATGAATACCAAAGTCCAAAGGACAAAGCTAATGCTATATTAAATAGATTGTGAATGAAACCCCCCCCCAAAAAGAAATGGAAATAGAGTTATTGCAAATTTAGCTCAAAATAATCCTAGAATATCCATAAGCAACCTTTTTTGTATATGCTGTACCCCTCAGTAGAACGTAAGCTTTCTAAGGATGATTTTTTGTCTTTCTATAATAATAATAATAATGCCTACATAGGCACCTTCAGGTTTGCGAAGCATGTTACATATATTTGATCATCTGATCCTCATGGTTATTCTGCGTGGTAGAGGCTATTATCATTTCCACTTTATAGATGAGGAAACTGTGGCTAAGAGTATAAATAACTTCCCCAGAGTCACACAGATAGTAAGTGTCCAAGGCTGGGTTCAGACTCGGGGCTTCCTGACTCCAAGTCCTGCACTCTATCCACCACCCCAAGCTGCTTTTCTATTTGACCCCCTGGGACCTTGCTCAGTGTCTAATATATGGCTGTGTAAGCTTACTTCAGGGTCAGGTGGGAGGCACAGTGGACAGAATATTGGCCCCTGAGTCAGGTGGACCTGAGTTCAAATCTTGCCTCAGACACAGTAGCAGTGTGACATTGGGCAAGTCACTTAACTCTGTTTGCCTCAGTTTCCTCATCTTTAAAATGAGCTGGAGAAGGAAATGGCTAACCACTCCAGTGACTCTGTCAAGAAAACGCCACAAAGAGTTGGACATGACTGAAAAATGACAGAACAACAAGCAGCTCACTTCCTTAAAGTGAACTGTTATCAGCATAACACAGACAGACAGATGCACACACACACACACACACACACACACACATTTTCCAAAAGTCCCTACTGTATTTTTTACCTTTGGCAAAAGCACAATGGATACAATGGGGGAATATTTCCTCCTAACCTGGAGAATCATTGAATCATACATTTAGAGTAGGTCTCTAGAAATCTTAGAAATCAAGACAACCCTCTCATCTTATAGATGAGGAAATGGAGGCTCAGGGTCAAGTCAAAAAGCACCTATTAAGTGCCTAGTATGTTCCAGGCACTGCATTAAGAATGAGGAGAAAAAGAAAAGAGGAAAAAATAGTCCTTGTTCCCAAGGAGCTCACAATCTAATAAGGGAGACAACATGAAAGCAACAATAGCTAACATTTCTATATGTGCCAGGTGCTGTGCCAAGAGCTTTACAATCATTATTTCATTTGATCCACACAAACAACCCCGTGAGGCAGGTATTATTATTACCTCAATTTTACAGATGAGGAAACTGAGGCAAATAAGAGTTAAGTGGCTTGCCCAGAGTCACACAGCTAGTAAATGTTGGAGGCTGGATTTGACCTAAGGTCTTCCTGACTCCAGGTCCAGTGCTCTAACCATTATTCCACCTAGCTGTCCAACTAACAACTCTGTATAAACAAGATATATACATATGTAAATATATATGTGTGTGTACATATATATATATATACATGTGTATATGCATATATATATACTTATGCATATGTGTGTATATATATATACATATATATATATATCTCAGAGATAACCACTGACCTTTGTATTTTTCTTTGCCACTTTAGAAAACCAAGCCTATTAGAGAGGATGAAAAAAAGGAATGTGGCTAATTTATTGAATAACATCATTTCCCAATAATAATCAACTAATAAGCATGTATTTTAAATAAGTTGTATGTTTGAATAAGGGCCTAGGCAGCAGCCCCTGAGAAGGACACCAATTATCGCAGTGATCTTGATTCTTTGCCATGTTCCAAGACCAGAGGCATGCCCTGTGAGAGGTGCTGAGTGGGAAATTGACTTTCCCATGTCAGTGACATAGCTACTAACTAATGTTTATAATTACTGTCCTTGATATTTTCCAGCTTCCTGGCCCAACATTGCTTTCAATGCCCAAGGACTATTAGAAAGGAAGAAGACCTGGGAGAAAACAAAAGAACCCTGTGCTACTAGGAAAACACACGAACAGTCTGTATTCATGACAGGTGGTAGCGCTACTCCAGTATCTACCTTTAGCACTTTGCTATGTCAACTCAGATAATTGTGTTTTTCACATCCAATTTTCCTCCATTTAAAATCATGTTTTCCTGAAATTATTATGAAGGTATTATTGTGTATAATTGAATAGCTACTATAACAAGTAGAAGAACATAGAATACTATGCCCACCTGGTAACCCCTTTAAGAATATCAATTATCTTTTAATTAACTGCTCATTAATTCTTCCCTCAGTGCCAATTAAGTAAGTTTATATAGCCATCCCAATAACTTGGTCTTCTTAGACTAGCTAGCCTATTCTGAGTAATTATTTATTTAGATTAAAGAGTTCAATTTTTGGAAACCAATTAGTCATAATCAAAATAGCACCTGAGAGGCTCAGACATTCCATTCTACAAGGATACTTCTGAAAACTCTTTCAAGATTGTCATATAGTAGTCCATACTCCATCCAACCTTCCCTCCTTGTCGTTTCACAAACCCAAGATTCCCTCTTCCAATTTATGCCTTTTCAAAGGCTGTCTCTCAGATGTGGCTTGCCCTCCCTCCCCCCCTCCACCTCTTGAAGGCTTTAGCCCTTTTTAAGGCTCAGATTAACCACTGCCTCTTTCAAGAGGCCTTTATTGATTTACCCTATTGTTAATGTGGGCAGCTCGGTGGCACAGTGGATAGAGCACTGAGCCAGAAGACTCATCTTCCTGAGTTCAAATCTGACCTCATACACTTACTAGCTGTGTGATGTTGGGCAAGTCACTTAACCCTGTTTGCCTCAGTTTCCTCACCTTTCAAATGAGCTGGAGAAGGAAATAGCAAACTACTCCAATATCTTTGTCAAGGAAAACCCAAATGGGGTCATGAAGAGTCAGACATGATGAAAAACAAATGAAAAATCTTGTTAATGCCCCTAACCAGAAAATGACTTTTAATTTATTTCACATATATATTGTATTTGCTCACCAGTGTACATGTCACATCCCCCAATAAGTCAGCTCCTTGAAAATAAGGACTGTCTTAATTTTACATTTGTATCCACATTTGTATCCATAATGTGGGCACAGTGCCTGGAACATAATGGGCACTTCTTAAGTGCTCGTTGATGGATTGATTGAATTTAGGAATAATTATAGTACTTTTGACTTGGAAAATGGGATTATCATAGGATTATAAGATTTAGAGCTGGAAAGGAGTTGGAAAATCTCAGAATCTCAAATTTGCAAGGAATCTAAGATGCTGCTATTCTAATCTAAACTTGAACAAGACTCCCCTCTAAATCATATACTGCATGGGGTTATCCAGTATTTGTTTGAAAAACTCTGGTGAGGGAAATACACTACCTCAAAGGCAACCCAGTCCGCTCTGGCTTAGCTTCCTTTGAGACCATCTAGTCTAAAACTCTGATTTTGCAAATGAGAAAACTAAGGCCCAGAAAGAACATGTGACTTGCCCAAAGTTACAGTTAGCAATAACTAATGTTGATACAATATTTTAAGATTTTCAGTATTTTACGTATTATTCCATTTAAACCTCACAACAATGCTGTGAAGTAGGTAACCCAGGTATTTTTATTCCCATTTTACAGATGAGGAAATTGAGGCTGGGAGAAGTTAGATATCTTGTAATGGTTACACAGTTAGGAAATGTCAGAGGTAGTATTCATACCAAAGACTTTCTGACTCAAAGTCTAGTTCTTTATGCCCAGCACTAAATAGTCAGCATAATATTTTGTGAACTTGAAAACTTTAGCAAAACTCCTGTTAGGAAAGCCCAAAATCTTGACAGGAGGACTATTTATGTTCAAGAATTCCATTTCTAATTTTGCTTAATTATTCAATTTAAAAACAACTTGCAAAACAGGATGGCATATATTTATTGAAAACTTGTGTTGAATGCATGCTTGGCATATAATATTTCATCGAATTGGTTTAGTTCAAATATGATTTTTATATTCGTATTTTAACTTGAGAAATCTATTTGTTGCTTGATGGTGGGTTTTTAGGGAGGGAGAAGGGGAATTTTTTTGTTACCATAATTAAAGTTGGATCTGCAATGTACAGTAGTTGGAAAAAGCCAAATTATCCATCCACTTCTTGTTCAGGTCACTAGTGGAGTACCCTGGAAATTCTCTCAGATAAGCCTGGGAAAACTAGAGGATGAGGACATCACTATCTGCAACAAGATGAGGGTGGAGCTAGAAGCTGGTTCTGTAACTTTCATCTATATTATCTCCAAATCATACAAGGGAATTTGAAGATCTAGAAGCAAAGACTCTCCTCTTAGGAAATGGCTAAGCAGATCTATCAAGTGGTATCTTATACCAATCCCTCTTAAATCAGGAGAATATATTAAGTACCGAGGAAAAGACAAAAGCCATCTGGAAATATTAGGGTCCTTGTAAAACACACTTGTGTGGAAGATTATTGAGGAAGAAAACATAAAATAAGTTTATGTACAAAAGGAAATTTAGTGAAGAAAAAGACTAGTGAAGGTGTTTCCTATTAGGAGACAGATGTGTTATCTCATTTGTAATGCTGGCCAGAGGTCCCCATAAACTACCATTTTTAATTGTTTCTTGCAATGCAATTATCTAAGACAAACATTTGGATCCTTTGCAAAACAAAAACACAAAACAAAAGATGTTCGTGTTAAATCAAAGATTAGAAATTTTAAAGGCCCATAAAACCTTAGGCTTTTTAGAGTTTCTTCATTTCCTATATGAAAAAAGACTTGTAAGAATCTTCAAGTAAAAAAATAACCCAAAAACTTGTCTCATTCTAATATTGTTCTCCATACAGAACTGGTTAGTGTATATTGTTTGTGTATTAAGTAATTACTGATGGATTAATTAATGTAAAATGAAATAAAATAAATTTATCAAATGCCTACTTTAGGTCAGGCATTTTGCTAGCCTCTAAGCATACAAATGCAAAAGTGTGACAGTCACGGCCCCCAGTGGAACTTATAGTCTGATAGAGAGACACAATATATACTAGAAAGTGATAGCCAGAGAGTTTTGGTCTGAGGAGTGACAGGAATGTTGGCTGGAGCTATAAAGCAGTTGACTGTTATTCCCTTTCCAGTGTTAGTATTGATTCAGCCACTTTTCCCAGAGTAAGAGTTGTAAAGGAGTGGGAATTGTCAGGGTAAGTCCAGAAGACAAAGCATCCAGGGTAGATTGGTCTTATTTGGGACAACTAAGAAATGGAAATAATGGGCTAGATGAGCTTGCACTCAACTGGCAATCTGGACAGCTCAGCGTCAATACAGGGTTTTAATGCTGAGTGGACTAGCTACCCCATGGCCTCTGGAAGTTGTTTCTAGAGGGTACCCTTTCAGATGGACAGATGGCATGGTATCCTGAGGTTACAGGTGTGATGCCTGGTGAAAGAATGATGAAAAGAACATTGGTTATTTCAACATGTCCTTCTCTCCCTTCTCCATGGCCTGACTTTGCTTGAGATAGAGGAGGTGCCTCCACTGTACGTCATGTGGATGGCCATGTTTACACTTTTGGAATTCTCTATTGGGATACAGTCAAATCTCAACTTTAAATGAGTAATATATCCAGGTGGTGAATTATCTACACCCTTTGCTCTTAGTTGTTTATCTTTTAATAACTAACCTCTTCCCCATTCCAACAGAGAGTGATCAGGGGAAGAGAAGAGGTGAACAGAAGGCAGTCTATTTGAGTTTTTGTCAACAGCTCCAGTGAAAGGTCTGAGGGAGTGGGATGTTAAAGCTATTGGTCAAAATTCTGAAACATAAAGATCATCTCTGGGCTGGATTTATCAATTGTTCCCACTCCTGTTATCATGCAATTTTAAGGCAAAGCAAATGTGAAATAAATACTATAAGAAGGGCTTTGTAAAACTATTTTTGCAAAGAACTGTAGAATTTGCTAACTGTGTGAACCTGAAGCACTGATTAATCAAAGATAATATCTTTGACACATAAGCAAAAGAAAAGTGGCTTGGGCCAGCTTTGACAGGGAAGTAAAAAAAAAAAAAGAACACTTCATTGCTAGCTGAAAGGCTCCTGATGGAAAGGAATTTAATTCCATTCAAATCAATAAACATTTATTAACCACCTACTAGGCAAGGCACAGGGCTTTGCACTCTGGATACAAAAAAAAAGTCACTGACTTCAAGGAGTTCAATAAAGGGACACAACATATACACACAGAAATAATTTTGAGGAGGTAGTTGCAAGGCAATCTGAGAACAGAGACCATACTAACTGGGGACAGCACAGCTCTAGTACTAGAAGGGAACTGGGGGGAGGGTCATACAGTCCAACTCTTTCCCTTTATAAATGAGGAGAATAAGACCCAGAGAGAAGTGACATGCCCGGAGTCATATAGGCACTAAGCAACAGAATTAGTATTTGAACTCAGAGGGGTTCTTCAAGAGGCTCTGGGCTGAGCCTTAAAGGAAAGCAAGTATTCTGGAAGTCAGAGATGAGAAGAGAATACATTCCAGGTATAGAGCATGGCTTTCATGATTTCACAGAGTTAGGAGTTAGAACTCAGAATTTATGAAACAGCATAGAGTATGAATGGGTCATGTGAAATAAGGAAGGAGGTTTGGGGCCAGATGTACCATCTTTGTTATGCATTGTGGCCTTTTTTTTAACAATTGTGTTGGGAAATCTAGCTTTCATTGGTGAATGGATTTCCCATTTGGAGACTTAATTCATTAATTCAAGTGAGCAACTCATAGGTAACATATCTTTTAGAGGGTTGCTTGAGAGATCAAGTAGCTTGCCTACAGCCACACTGCTAGTATGGGTCAAAGGAATGTCTTGAATCTAAATCCTAATGACTCTAAAGGTCTGTCCTTGATTCACTGTGTTGTACAGTCTTTCTGTTGCTAAAAAAAAAAAACAGTAATTATAGGTAATGTCATTTGACAATCACAACTGTTCTGTGAAGTAAGTACCTAAAGTGTTATCCTCCCCAAACAGAAGAGGAAATGAAGGCTTAGAAAGGAGAAACAACTTGGTCAGGGTCATATAGCTACAAAGGGACAGAATCAGGACTCACAAGGTCTTCTAAAACTGACCCAATGCTTGTTCCACTAGCCTATGACAACTCCCTATTGAACATGGAAAGATAATGGTAGCCAGAGAACCAACTATGAGTCACTTTCATAGCACAATGAAGAATGTACAAAGATTATCTTCTGAGATCCTAAGACAATAGGATCATAGATAATAGATTTAGAGCTGGAAGGGACCTTAAATACCATCTACTCCAGGGGTGGTGAACCTGTGGCCTCGAAGCTATATGTGGCCTTCTAGATCTTTGAATGTGGCCTTTTGACTGAGTCCAAGTTTTAAAGAACAAATCCTTTATTAAGAGTATTTGTTCTGTGAAGTTTGGATTCAGTCAAAGACCACACAAGGCCTCGAGGCCACAGGTTCCCCATTCCTGAGCTAGCCCAACTGTCTCAATTTTAATAGATGAAGATACTGAAGAGGCTCCGAGAAGTTAAGTGACCACCTCTACTGGTCACATAGTTTGTGTTAGAAGTTCTTGACTCCAAGTCACAATGTAGACATTCTACAATTCGAACCACATAAAGTATGTCATGAATTCTAAGCAACAGTAATAGGGTATAATGAAAATTTGTCTCAGTGACTGGCAGACTCCTACTATATCAGGGTGACTAAGACCTTAATCTCCAAATTTACAGGGCACTGTAAATTTACTCCTGACTCAGTAGGGAAACAAATGAGCTTAGCACCTAATTAGGAAAAAACAATTCATTAAATAGGAAACTACCTGTACTCTCTCCATGTATTGAACTTGTAGACATGTGAGTTCAATGAGAGTACACAGAGTTTTGGAGATACTTTTCTTCCTTAGAATCAATTTCAATTTGACTGGTACAATTTTATTCCTGATATTTTTCTGGCCCCGCATCCTTCTTGACTAATTTTTCTTTTTAGAGACCTGAGACATGAAATCTATACAGTATCCAAAATCTTTACAATCTGCTCTTCCAAAATCATGTTCTACCATACTGTGCTTTACACCCCCTTCCTTATTAATCACAGACTCTAAGGTAGCACTGTCTCCCAAGGTTTTCATCATTTTCATTTCAATTCATTTATAAACCAATGAAAAAGAAGTCATTAAGTATTTATGATATGCTAAGTAATGTGAATGCGAGCAGAATTGAGAAGATGGTCCCTGCTTTCAAAGAGTTCACATTTACAACTGCCAAGATAAAACATATGGGAGGTTTTAGCTGCAAATCAGATGGAAAAGTCCAGTGGTCCTTAGGGTACAAAGCAGGCAGCAATGCATGTTCTTTAGTGTCATTTCCACTAATAAAATGTTGTCCATTTCTGATGTTGAACCATTTGACAATGCCAAGGATTTCAGTGTCAAGAATTTTCTTTTCCCTCTTTTTAGTAGTTGTAGACAGGGCACCAGTCCCGTAGATGTCATTGCCAAGTGCATCTCCACATTGTTTTCTTGAATAACAACTGTGGGGGCTGGATTAGAGGTAGGATGAGTAATTTGGTTGGGGGGGGGAGGTTCTGTCACTCTTGAGTCTCTTAGATTTAACCCATCATCGCTGGAAGCTTATCAGTGTTGGTAAGGAAGGTGTATCTCTTCTCCACAGCAATTGTTCCCATCAGTGGTGGCTACAGGACCTGAGAGAGAAATAGGGCCTGTGGTTTAGGGGTAACTGCTATTCCCAGAGCTCTTGGGCTCTGGGTTTTGGGCTATCTCCATCTGGTTCACAAGGGAAGGGTTGGTCGAGGTGCTGGCAGTGATTTGACTTGCCAAGAATGTGCTTCCTCCTGTCTCTCCATCTGGGTGCTTCAGCGAGGCTGGTTTACCTGCCTTAAAATAAGGCATGGTGTAAGAGGAGGGTTGGAATTAGTGGTACATGAGATAAGGGCTTAAATCTCAGTTCAAATACTTACTAGTTCTATGTGACACTACAACACATCACTTAGTCCCTGTGGACCTCAGTATCCTCATCTGTAAAGTGAGAATAATAATGCCTATTCTACCTTTCTAATAGGATTACTATGAGGAAAGTATTTTGTTAACTTCCAATATACCATTTAAATGCAAGTTATACTATCGCTCAAACCCATCAAGCTCAGCTAATGTCCCAGAACAAGCACAAATAGATACGTTATATAATCTTTGGACTGCAAAGTAGGAATATATCTCAGAGTTAGTCTACAGCAGGGATAGGGAAGCCTATGGACCGAGTCCAAGTTTTACAGAACAAATTCTTTTATTAAGGGGATTTGTTCTGTGAAGTTCGGATTCTGTTAAAGGGTCGAACTTGAGGACCTAGAGGGCCACACATGGCCTTGAGGCCTCAGGTCCTCCACCCTTGGTCTGGTGTATCCCTTACCCAAAGCACTTAGAAGGTGCACAAACAGAATTGAGTAGAAGAAAGGGAATGAGAGCGAGCATTTGAAAGAAGGCTCAAAAAGTCACCTAGCCCACTCCCCTTGCTCTAGGAAAAAACCAAACTAGACTCTTAATTTTATGTTGGCTTTCTCTGCTATTTTTACTCAACTAGACAGCTGGCTTTAGTTTACCTTAACAAATACACTTTTCTAAATTCCCTCAGGAAGTGATTGCTGTCTCTTCAACAACTCATGAGTAAGCAGAGTAACGATAAGCTTTTTATTTTAAGGAGACATCTTATCTTCTTTCTAAAGTCAGCAGAGAAAACAAAAATTTCCTGTTTGGAAGAATTTATTGTACATCTAAATTTCTGCAACTGCTTAGCCCCTATCTGATGGTTGCTTCTCACATGAAAAAGGGTTGTTTAAAAATAGCTGGAAATTCAAGTTCAAACAAATTTGGCCAAAAGGTAGAACACAGAACATAACCCTTGTTTTACATCCATCCATCCATCTAGAGTAATGTTAGGAAAATTTAGAGAAAAAAGAATATTAAGAAGAAAAGGATGGTCAGCAGTGTCAATGGCTGTAGAGAGAGAAAGAAGGATGAGGACTGAGAAAAAAGCCATTAAATTTGGCAATTAATGTCATTGGTAACTCTGGAGAGAGCAGTTTTAGTAGAAGTTAAGGAGAAAGTGAAATAAACATAAGTAGAAGCATCTATTGTAGACAGCCTTCTCAAGGAGTTTATACAGAAAAGGGAGAAGTAATATGGGACAGTGGTTAGTGAAGATAGAGTGGATCAAGTGAGGGGTTTCCTGAGGCTGGGGAGACATGGTCATGTTAGTAGGCAGTAGGAAAACAGCCAGTTGATAGGGAAAGAGTGAAGATAAGTGAGAGTGTGCATAGGTGGTATGTGTACATTTGTGTTTGTGGGTATATTTGTGCATATATGCTCATTTGTGTGTAGATATGTACATTTCTGTGTGTTTGTATTAACCTTTAGTCCAAAATATGAAACTGAAAATGTAGATGTGAAGCAAATTGAAATCATCCAGAAAAGAGCTCCCTCATTCTGTCATCTAGCCAAACCATTCTTCTCTCTATTCCTCAAATAGGACACTGTTCTCCAGTCTCTGTTTCTTTGTACTTGTTATCCCCCATTCCTAGAATGCAGGTCCTTCTTACCTTCATCTCAGGGAATTCCTCTCTTCCTTCAAGATGCAGCTTAATCACTACCTTCTACATGAAACTTTTCCTGATCCTCTCCAACTGTTAGTGACCTCCTTCTCAGACTATCTTGTATTCAACTCTTTAACAAACATTTATATTTATACAAAAGATACTTAATATATGGCCTTGTCTCACCCATTAGAATGTAAGCTCCCTTTGAGTAGGGATCATTTTATTCATTTATTTGAATATTTAGGACCTAGGACAGCACATTTGTT